>AP025040.1:7411765-7437804 GCA_036186865.1 Eustoma russellianum | reverse complement strand
AATCTTTTTTTCCTCCAACAACTTCTTCTCACTTTCCAACAATTAAAGAATTCCTCCTTGAATATCTGGGTAGCCAATGACTTTGACTTGACTAATAAAAAAGCTGAAATCACGGCGCGTCCTGTTTCATGTCAACCTTCAATTCCATAGCATTAGAGATCAAAATTTTCGATACACGAGTAAAATAATCCAACAGACAATTCCAAATTAGAAAAAAAATCCCGTATAATAAAAAGTAGTCAACCAGACTGCAAGAGTAAGTTTCGGGGAAACCAGGATAGTATTTTATGATTCAGTAAAATATTATAAAATCATGAGCATTACCTCCACAAGGCTAAGAACAGATTTGATGTTTTCGGCCCGAGGTTAATCAATTTATATGGCTAAAAGGAAGCTGCAATCAAGACAAAAGGAGAGGTTGGAGACGGGGAGGAGGTATGGTATGGTGAACTGGGGTTGGTGAGGCGGGAGTTGGTTTTCCCACTTCGAAAGCATTCCCCTTAAAATTCTTTATGATGAATCATTCTTCTGAGTTCTGAGGTTGACTCGATCAAACCTTTTAGTGTTAAACCCAAAAGAGGAAAGGAAAAAAGAAAAAATCGGCATCGGTCCCATCTCGGGTGTCAAAAATAAAATATTAATTTTTTAAAATATTGATTAAGTGATTATATTTTTTATCACAAATATATTATAGACATAATAATTTGATTACGGAGATATTAAAACAACAATATTCATGATAAAATGATAAATACATTAGGTCCGCTTAACACAAAATATAATATTCAATTTCTATTTGACTTACTTTTGCATAACAATGATTACTTCCCTGAACTACTTCCACGATTGTTTATTAAGAACTACTATTTAAGTATTAACGTGAGCTATTTTCTCAAGTCTTTGTTTCTTTGATAAAAATTTTTCTTTTGTTTTATTCTTGTTTTTGTTTGTTTAGGTGAGGTGAGAATTGTGTGGTTCAAGACCACGCATTGATAAATGAAAACTTATATCGGACTTCTAGATTAACCATGAAAAATAATTGTTAATCATGAGATTCGGACATAGTGTTTGTAAGATGAACATTTGGTTTTGATTACATGATTGCTAGCAATCGAATTCTTATCTAAGTCTGTGTAGTGATGGACGAGTTTCATCAATTGAACCAAGCTTGTTGACAAAATTTTCTGAACAACAATACGATGACAAAACCTAGTTAACTCATACGGTGACTGATGAAGCCGGATCTTCACCAATGATCAAGATGACCTCGATTTAGCTTCGTCAGTTGGAACAAAGAATTTATCAACTGGGATTGATAATATATAGATGGAATAGCGCCAAATATCCTGCACGGTGTAGCACAGGTCAGAGGTCCCGAGGGGTTGGCCCCGGGAAAAACCCTCCGACGCTCAAGTCAGTTTGGGCCATATTTCAATGAGATTATAATGTAAAGGGATAAGTTGAGAAGTTCTCACAGTGTTTGCCGAAGAGCAAGGGGTATGTGTATGTTCTTCAGTCTCTCCTTCTTTGTCTTGATCTCCTTACCTTTATAGATTTCTTTCTCACCCCAAAAACTCTGATGATAGCTTGGGGAAGAAGCTTCGTTTAGGGCAGAGAGCCTAGGACGTCGTAGGTCTACTGATGTGATCAGTAGTCCGGCTGATGTGACTTAGTAGGTCGACCGTTGTGACCTTGGCGTGTTCAGGAAGGCTAAATTGTTGTAGTCAATATATTGGAGAAGTATGTTTGAGGGTCCCACGAAGTATTGTTGTATTGGGGTCATTTTGCTGTGGTACACAGCTACCTTCTGCTGAAGTGCACGAGCTGCTGTGGTACACAGCTGAGCCCTGCCGAAGTGCGTGACTTGGCCTTACCGAAATGCATGGCTAAGCATTGCCCAGGTGTAGTCCGACGTGCAGCATATACTACAGTTAATGCCGAGGTACAAACCTTATTAGATTCCTTAATGTCATATGGGCGCCATGTTGCCCTACAGTGGTGCTACTGAGGCCGGACAGCCATTCTTAGGCATCAAGCCGCTGAACTGCAGTGCATTAATATACTGGGCTTTTTAAACCATTGACTGTTATTGACTAGCTGACGATCCGAGTATGGTTTATCAGTGACAAAGACAAAATCAACACACACCGAAAGCCTACAACTACAATTAGTTCGACCGCCCTCACTCAACAACATCTGGCCATCGAGAGACGGTTATCACTCAGGGTTCACATCAGCTACTTATACCCAATTACACAGTCAAGTCGATGTAATTCAGGAGACACATGACGCCTCCTTTGATGTTGGCTCGGACCTCATGTTGGCCTCAACTAGTCATCCTTAGAGACTTACACCAACGTTAACCGCATCGGCCATGGCCTTCACCTTGGCAACAACTTTACAACTCGGCCGCAAGCATCAGGCTCGCCAGGCCTCCAGGTTAGCCCCAGTAGCGAATACAAAGCAACCAAGCCAAGTCAACTTGGTCGGCAGGGCAACTAATATCATGTAAGCAGTTTCGTCATACAACATGATATGTAGCGCTATCTGACAGTCATATATAAGCAGGACATGATACGTGGCAGCATCCCATAGTCCTACACATGAATTGG
The DNA here is from genome assembly GCA_036186865.1 of Eustoma russellianum. Lineage (NCBI taxonomy): Eukaryota > Viridiplantae > Streptophyta > Magnoliopsida > Gentianales > Gentianaceae > Eustoma > Eustoma russellianum. Next base: position 7,435,192 of record AP025040.1, on the reverse strand, counting down.
TTCGTCAAAGCATATGAAAGGAATTAACAACCCCGAGAAAAAGCATGTTCTAACAGAATCAATCAATATTCTTCTCGAACTACGTTACATTCTATAAAAGAGACATGTTTCTCTAAATTGCATCATACAATAAATGCTAAATATGGAGCAACTCACAATTGACGTGAGTATCGGAGGATACTTCTCTAACGTTGTTCATCTTTGTAAGATAAAGCTACCAGATTGTCTATTTTCCTACCAGGATCTTGAAGTCTAAATGTGAGCATAAAGTATTCCCTCTTCGCTTATTGAAAAGAGACTCTATCGATATTTTTCGCATATGTTGTATATGTATTGTTGATTATTGAAAAGAGCATTTGTCATGGCCGGAGAATGTCATATACTATATCTGATTATATTCCCTTTTTGACTTTAGTGATTTTAAGAATTGAAAAGTTTGTAGACGTAATGTTTTATATCGTTAGGAAAATAATTAAACATCATAATAAATTAAAGGAACAACAACAACATTATCTCATTGTTTTAGAGGCTCCTGCCACTGATGGGATATGGAGGGTCGGATAGACGCAACCATACTCGAAAGACATATAGGTTGTTTCTTGATGACCCGTAATGAGCGTCAAGCTGTATCGATCAATCGATACTTCACAATATAAGAAGCGCAACTAATTTAGTGAGTCATTTTGCTTTATTATATTATATTCTAAAATCAAAGAAGAGTGTGTCTTTTACTTCCTTAGGAATAGAAATCAATAAACTAAAAGAACCAAAGGGGAAATATCAAGCAATGGAAAAGCTAAGTCATTCATATGGAGCCGAATCGAATGTGACGAATCAAATATGTGACGTCGATAAAGCCATAGGTCGAAGTTCATGAACGGTTATAACATGAAACCGTAAGGTTGCATTAAGCACAATGCATGTCACGTTTCCATTCTTTTTCTTTTAAACCTTTCCCTATCATTATTTTGTTTGATGATTTTTAGTATATGTTTTCATGTTTCATATGCTATTTTTCTAACATATATGAAGTATTTTAGCCACTCGTACTCCAAGAATATCCTTTCCAGACATCTATAATTTTATATCGAATGAACATCTTAGCATCTTCAGACTTCTCAAATATTCATTGCAAACGTTCTCCAAATACTTCCACAGCTGTTTGAGTTCTAAAAGGCTTCCGCTATCAAATAATTTACAGTACAATTTCTCATTGGTCTCCCCCAAACATCACTTTAGCGATTGGCTGTACATCTTTAAGCTTATTTTTTATTTGTTTTTGTCTTTGACTATTTTAATATTGAAAGTTTTCAATTTGTGTTTACTACACCCCTTCATTAGTACATAAGCACACCATATTTCTATTATTATGTCAGCTATACAAGTACATATAGAACCAGAAGTCTTAATATAAACAAACTCTCTATCTATTGAGATAGATTTATTATTTGTCTCTCTCACCTTCCATTATTTTATCATCTGAGAGCCGTTTTTTTTATTTCGTATTACTATCATTAGTGGTTGCATCACTTTTATCAGATTCTCCCGTGTATTTATGCACACAGTTATACAATAAAAAGAGAAGTGGAGAAATAAGCTGGACAATGAAATACCTATATTTCAACCCTTTCCACGTCGCCTAGGAATTTAAAGTGACTTTTAGTTTGGTCATCTTAATTTTAGAAATGTAGACTTTCGATATAACAACCACCGCCATATTCACATATCTATTATATAACGACAATAAATGATACCGTTAAAGTCTAGAGAAGATAAGAGACATAAAAACAGTACATCCATCTCAATGAATAGAGAGTTTGCTTTTAATGAGACACTCGGTTCTATATGTACATACGTAAATGAATTCGTTAAAGTTTAGAGAGAATAAGAGCCAGAAAAAGAGTACATCCATCTCAAAGGAATAAATAGTTTGTTTTTAATGAGATACCCGATTCTACATGTACATATATAGATAACATAATAATAGGAATATCGTATGCTGGTATATAAACTTTCAATATATTAATCATATATAAATAAGATAAAAATAGAACGACAAATCTACTAAAGATTGTCCTAATAATTATATATGACCTTATACCTCACCAGTTTCATTAGTGAGGTTTTTGTGCTTTTGTACTTTGGAATGTAAAGCATGATCTTTGCAGCAACTGTAATAGAATGATCATGTTGCCTTTTGTTTTCTTTTACATTATGAGCAAAAGAAAGAAAAAAAATATAAAGTACAAAACTGAAAGCTCCTCAAGTGCTTCTGCACCAATAACGTTTGTTCCTCAACAATAGAGGTCCAATTACTTATTTTAAAACAAACATATTCAAAAGAGCAAGTGAATGCAAGATTTGAACTAAGTGGTAATGTTGCTGCTTCGTGACCTTGAAATTACATGTTCGAATTGCAGAAACAGCCTCTTGCATGAATATAAGGCCACGTATATCAAAGTCCCTCCTTGTACCATGCGTTCACAAACGCAGAAGCCCGGTGCACCGAGAACGCCTTTTTACATCCAAAAGAGCAAGTAACAATATAAATTCTGGAATCACATAGACCGAGCAAGGCCTATATTTTCATGACAATACAAACCAATTTAAGAAATTCTGAATTTCTTTTTCATATACAATGACTAGACTACAGAAAGCGGTAAAATACAGAGAATTAAAACATATAAATAAATTTGAAGGCACAATCCCAAACTGCTTCAATGCTTAGGCTTTCACACAGCAGTTGAAGCACTTGAAGAACCTCCTCTTTGCCTGTTAAAAACAAAATAATTGCTTATTAGATTTGGTGTCAATCATAACTTTCTATGAAGTATAAATATTTTGGATATAAGTTCAACAACTAGGATAAACCTTTTTTTTCTTCCAAATGTAAGATAAGTACTCAAATTCAGGGTCATAACCAAAATTTCCTTAAGATGACAAAGTTATTTTCATAAACAATGGAACCAACCATTGACTTTTAACAAAATAAGCTAAAATAGTATATCCCAAACCAACCCAAATTCCCGTTAGCCACCAAAACAAAAGGGTCAAGGAAGACGGAACAAATATGATAATCTAATCCATCTTTAAGCCGTCCAATTAGATATCCAATCAACACAGGACACGCAATCATGGGAATAACATGATTATGAAATTTTAATCCTTCTAATAAAATATGAACCAACTTCTACGATTCAAGAAGTAATCTACACACATCAGCAGAGGAATCCGCCACGTATTATATAGGTGGAAAATTCATTTTGCATGTGAAAAAGCCCTTTTCTTGTCTCCTCACACCAACCACTAAATAACGTCTTCTCCATTTTATGGTTGGCTTTAAATTGAATTTCCCTATTCAGGTAACATCTTTATATTGCAACTTGTACCAAATTAGAAGGACCACACTGCATCAGCATTTCAAGAAAATTTTAGCATTTATTACCATATGAGCTGTAATATTAGTCCTAACATTTATTTATGTACCATATTGCAGTTTAACAATTTCGGCCTAGCTTCCATACAAACTGTGTGTGTTTTCTAACACATGGTCACTTGTAAACGTACCCATGTGACAAGTACTTCAATCACTATACATGCAAAGCTGTAATATATACCATAAACTAAAATAGTATATAAAGTGACAAGTACTTGTAGATGAGAATTTGGGCTTCCAAGATTCTACTGTTCTGATACTATTAAGTTACCATTGCATTTGAAAATCTTAACCTAATCCAAAAAAGAATATTTATATACTTTAACAGTTTGTAAATTCAGAGGGTCTACATCAACCTGAAATAAATAAATACTTCTATGCAGGCCAATGGATCAGCTAAATGAAAAAGTTTTAAGTATACCCCATCCAATTGTACAAACCTCATGAACCCCACATCAACATTTACATATCATCTTTATTAATACCCACCAACTAATTTGGCTTTTGTATATTGCATTCACACCGACTATTTACACAAGCATATAATATAAAAATATAGAACTACAAAAAGGGAGACATATGTGCTTATTTAACACATAAAAACGGATGAACTATCAATTCAACGATTAGAAACAACGGGAAATGGACAAGCCCCAGAATCTTACTGTTGTAGGCATATTTACAAATGTAGACAGTGTTAATATTCATATTTTCTGAAAATGGACCAACACAGTAGTACAACAACAACATTACCCCATTACTTTAAAGGCTCCCGCCTATGGTGAGGTATAGAGGGTTGGATGTACGCAACCATATCCATATGTTAGAAACACACAGAGGTTGTTTCACGATGACCAACACAGTATAAAGTAGCAATAGGATTATTCTCCTCAAAAACCATGTGATATTACGATATCATTTAAAAGCTTAAACAGTCGGAGAAAAGAAACCTGCATCAAGCTCTATTTATTAGCTATATCAAAAAGTTTCAATTGTATCCCACCCAGTTATTCAAACTTCATGCACCCCACAGCAATATTTACTTATTGTCTTTATTATTGATTACCAATTGATTTGGATTGTGTTGTATATACACAACCTATTAACATAAGCATACAACATCAAACTACGAAAAGTGAGACATATGTCCGTATTCAACACCTGAAAACAGAGAAACTATCACTTTAACGGCAATGGACAAAGGGAAATAGACAAGCCTTGGGATCTTACAGTTGGGGTACGGTGATAGTCATCGTCGTGAGAGATCATTGAGGCAGTTGTGACGGAAGAGACCAACTCTTCTTCATTTCCAAGACTGGCTCTTGAAACATCTCTCTTGTTCTGTTTCCTCATTTCTCTGATTTTCGAGAAATCCATGGAGTAATCAGGCATCACACCATTCTTTAGGTCCCAGTCACCAAATTGTGGCACTGTTAGCCAAGGTGTAGTCTTAGGCTGATCACAACAAAGAAATTCCTAAGAATACTCGAAATGACACACATGCAAAAGATATAATAGTTCAGGAACACTAAATATCAGGCGTCCTAGTAGTTACTCCTAGACAAATAAAGTGTAGATGGGACCTTTTCATTAATATAACCATCCCGTGGAGTTATCACCCCCCCCCCCCCCCTAATGATATCCTATTGAATAAAGAATAAATACTCTACTTAGTTACACTTGAAGCCCGTTTACTCCTACTCTAGTTAGTTACTCTCGAAGCCCGTTCACTACTCTAGTTAGTTACTCTCGAAGCCCGTTTACTTCCGCAATATAGACGAAAACAGAATTTTCAGGGTAGGGTCTTGGGTACAGCAAGGTGATATTTTAGTGGGTAAAATAACACCCCATGTGGTGAACACAATAAAACTATGGATTAATCTTAAATCCTTTTTTGTTTTTCCTTTTTTCTTTCCTATGTGTATTTCCCTGCTCCAAGTTGACTGACGGTATCAAACTTCTCAAAGTTCAACCGTATCTTTTACATTTGGATACAACAACATTACTCATTGCCTTACCGGCTACCATCTATGGCGGAGTAAGAGATAGTCGGATATATACAACCTTACCAATGTGTTGAAAACACATATGCTCTTTCCGGATGACCCATATTGATCCTATACATTTGGATACTGGGGAAAAAAAGGCCTAAAATATTTTGTTCATTTCAAGAATGCTTAAAACATCAAGAAAAAAGGGTGGAAACTGACAGTTGAAAGTGTTCATGATACAACAATTTCACACAGCTAATCCCAACAAAAAAATAAATCTCAAAAGATTCTTGTGTGCTGGCAATCTCAAAAGAATGAGGCATACAAAGTTCGTAACTTTGACAATTTCCAGGCTTAAACAAGTCTCTAAAGGCGCCAATATAATAATTGATGTAAACTTAATGAACTCCAATACAACTAAATCAAATCCATGACTGTAAAGAATATAAATTTATCTAAAGAATAAACATTCAGCCAAACCACTAAACCCCCCCCCCCCCTCTCTCTTTTCTCTTTTCCGGTTGGTTTACTGTGGCTCAAACAGACACACAACCAAGATCAGCAGCCAGAAAGGAAGAATAGCAGCAGCTTTTTCCTTGGATTAATAATTGTCAAGTACCAAGGTATCATCAATAAATCATCAAGTTTTCATAAAAATAAGAAAATAACATGAGTCCTTACATATACCAAAAGGAAAAGAAACTCAAACTCCAATAGAAAATTGAGTAAGCTCAGAGCAGAACTCCATGCAGTTACAAAGAAGTGGCACTCAGACCAATTCGGATATTAAAACTCAATCAAAAAGAAAAAAGAGAAGGGTCTCAACACTTCACAAGGGAAAAGAATTTCACAAGAAGAAGCAGGCAGGTAAAGAATCAAAAACCAAAAGTAGATAACAAACAATTCAAAACCTTATCTTTTTTTTTCTCTCAACCCAAAACTAGCATGAAAGAAAGCAAATAAGAAAAAGGCAAGAAGCTCCACAAGAAACAGCCACAACCCACCTCAAATATCAACCCCAAGAAGAACTCCGAGAGAACAAAACTGAAAAAACAGTGAAATTACCTCCTTTCCCATGATATCAGAAGCTGAAAAAGCCCAGGAAAGTTTGATAGTGGAAGATGCTGACAGCAGAGGAACTCTGTGTGCTTGAAAAAAGAGCTGAGAGAAGAAGCATAAGAAAAAGAAAAAGATTGATTTGGTGGGTTTCCCTAGGGAAGGAGAAAGCTATAAATGGAGGAGTATTAGCTGGAGACTGGTTTTTTTTTGGGAGTGGGGTGGGGGGGTGGGGTGGGGTGTTTGGGGGTGGAAAAACTGCTGGAATGAAAGCTGTATGTTAGCGTGTTGGAATTCACATATGAAGGAAAGACAAGACGGGTTGGGATCTCCTCACCGCGCGGTGAGTCACCGCGCGGTCCACAGCGCGACACGTGGCACCAGGTGGGGGCGGTGAGGCTGGATGAGGGTAACCCTCATCTAGCCTCACCACCCTCCCCTGTTGCCACGTGTCACGCGGTGACGCGTGCGGTGAGGGAGTGGGGGTGAGGAGATTTGAACCCAAGAAAGACAGCTCTGTCTTTTTCGTATGTTCATTTTCATTTTCTTTTCATTCTGGTAAAGGTTGAACCTCAACTCTAGGAGCCTTTATTGGCTCACCCCAACCATTAAAGGTCCCTGCCACATCCAGTTTTAAAGATAATGAACGGTCCGTTAGCAGGAGCTTGGTCATTTACACAGTAGTCTACATAAGGAGCCTCCAGCACTGCAGGCAAGCGTACAGGCCAAGGAGCTCCCACACTATGCACTTGCTGGGATGGGCTTTGTTGCCTTTGGCAAGAATTGAACCCCTGACCTCCCTTTCGAGAACCCCTGCCCAGAATCAGTTGGGCTATGTCCTGGGGACAACCTCAGCCTTAAGGAGCTACATAGAAGATGTAAATCAGAAGTCCAGTGGCCTCTTAAATTCAATGAGATCTTACACAGTTATCCATACAAGATGTCTCTCCACAAACCAGGCCTTTGGCCAGCATTAGAGTAACACTCATACTGTGCGTGTCTCTAGATTATAACTCATGACCTCTTTCTCGCAATCCCCGACCCGAGTATCCAATGGTTGCTTGTTTTGTCCACCCCCCCCCCCCCCCCGCCCTTCTCTTTTTCTATGTACTATTTTTCTTCTTTTTTCATTTATCCTTCGGGACAAAATTTCCATATAACTTTAGCAATCCACAATGGAAAAATAACTAAATAAGAAAATAATATTTAGCGATTCGCCAATTGCCAACTGTGCTCAAGCACTTTCTCAGTCGGCATTTCCAATATGTTGCTCTCTCTTGCGCTAGAATTGCTTGCACCAGATAAATAGAAGAGGGATAACATAATAAAAATAATAAATTTAGTTTTTTTACAATTGTTCAAGTCCTATTTTAGCACTTCACTTACTGATACAGTATAACTACCTGTATAATAACGACATTTTCAATGTCGTATCTGTTTTATTTATGTAACTTAATATAGTCTACATGTGTTAATATAAAATAGTATGATATTAGAAATTGCTATAATGGATGATACAACGTAAAATGTAAAGCGTATAACATGAGTTAATATGAAATAGTATGACAACAGGAATTGCTACAATGCACGAATACAACGTTAATATGAGGTGATATAACTGTTCTAATCAGTTATTTATAAAATGACTTCTCCACATTTGGCACTTGTACTAAAATCATGCATATTTTTCCTAACAAGTCATACATTTTCTGTATCGTATTGTGTAAGGAGTGGAATTTTATTTTTTTTTAACTATCAAAAGCAATGGGGCATCCATTACATCAGAAGTCACAAGATGGGTGCCCATGACATAATGTCCAATGCTTTGTCCGAAAAGATCCATTACTCCACGAAGATGACGAAGATGAAAAAAAGAAAGCTCATTTCATTCCCTTCAAAACTCTTCCATACTCAAATGATAACCGGATTTGATTGTGTACGCCCAATTGGAACTTGGAAGTATACTTCCAAATAAGCCAATCTCTAGGTTCAGTCGTGCGGGGGGGGGGGGGGGGGATATCATAATTTCTTCAGCATCTTAGGGAAGGAACAACACCCATTTGAAATTACATGTTCGGTCAAATATGATATCATATTATGGAACCATTTGCACAATTGATAAGATTAGGGTGTTTCAAGTGGATTAGGCTTCCGCGCCCAGATCGTTTTGCGATCTAATGTATGCAACCTTACTCTACATTTTGTGTAAGAGGCTGCTTCTGCGATTCGAACACGTGACCTTCCTTAAAGTCACAAAACAATCTTAGTAGTTGTTCTAATGTCACAATTGATAAAGATTAGTATTGTTTAATTTTTTGTCATAGAAAATCATCACATATCTAATAGGCAATTTAATCAAGTGATCCTCAACTATGCACAAGAATACGTTATGGCTTTTTTTTAATTTTCTTTTTGGTAATATTTTGATCCTATAAAATTTAAAAACAGTATATTTTGGTCTTTGTAGCGAAAAGCTATAACGAGTAACCGATTAGAAGAGCGAAGTTGTCTTTTCATTTTTGCGAAGTTGTCTTTTCATTTTCTTTGAAAAACTTTTTCATTTCCACCCCCCCCCCTCCTCCTCTCTTTGCCGGGATAGAATCCTCCAAGGAGGCGCGGTGACGCGTGACCGCACGACACATGGCAGCAAGAAGGGGTGGTGAGGCTAAATGCGAGTGGCTCTCATCTAGCCTCACCACCCTCTTGCTGCCACGTGTCGTACGGTCACAAAGAATGTGAAGAAAATGGTGGTTAGGAGATCTCAACACCCTTTTCTCTCCTTCTCTTTGCCTCCTCCCCCACCCTAATCCCAACTCGTCTACCTTCTCAGGTTGTCGTCTTTCCCTCCACCACCACCAATTTCCACTACCTGATGCTCCCTTTCTCCGATTGTTTTCTTGTCCTCCACCACCACCGATTCTCACCTACGACACCCATTCCCACTTTACTTTTTGAATAACCACCACCGATCAATCCTTGTCCACATCTCCCAATTTTTTCTGCAAAAATCACGAAGGCACCATTCTTCCCTACCATAACAAATTCCACTCTCCACCAAGTCTTCTTTCCATTAGCACGCCAAGGCCTTCCCTCCATCGGCTCATGTCTCCCACCAAGCAATAATATTAACTGCCCTTTGGAATCTCACTTGACATTAGAAAAAGACAACAGTCTTTTGATGACTATTTCTCAACCAACTTTTGTAAAATCATTTGAGGTATTTCAGAAAAGTAAGGAGAACTTCTACTACCAATAGCCATATGAACTTTTGAACAATCCGTTCATTTCTAGTTTGTCGACAGTTATTTGTTGATATATTGAGTGTATGTTTACATAATATCTCAAAACATATTCCATATAAGCAAAGCCGTACAAATACACAGTAAATACAAAATCCCATGGAAATAGATCAAGTTATTATAAAAAAAATCATTAGTTAATGTGTAACATTCGAGATATGCAGTAATATTCGCTTATATTCTTCTCATAATTTTGGAAACAAGTGTATACAAGTATTCCTTAAAAATAGCAATCATGCTTATGAATAAAAAGCAAGTCCGCTAAAGCTATCGCTTTATATTTCTACAAGATGATGTTTTCACAGTCCAATACTGCACCAAGGTTACCAATACTATCAAGTGGAGATACCGGAGGCAACAACGTGGGGAGTAGAATTTAGAACATCTAAAGTATCTAAAACTTGCTAAATCAATCCAAATGGATGATGAACCTCCACGAACATGCTATCACCTGCTAACTACAACTCTCCTGCTTAATCCTGCTTAATCTTATATATACATACAGATTGCTAGCTTTTTTTCCAATATGCTTCATTACCTTCTGTACAGTGCATGAGTTGTGCCTATATGGAGATATGGACAGAGTTAAATATATATGTCCTCTCTGTCCATGCATTCTTCTGCTGCACTTCTTTGATGGAGATTAGTTCCACCTTTTAGAGTTCTTCAAGCCTTTTGACTTTTGCTTTGCAGCTTGAAATGACAGCACCTTCTGCTTCTTACGAGCTTCCCTCTCCGCCTGTTAATACAGCATATAACATGTCGTAAACATGTGGGATTTTGTTACCTTTTTATTGAAGTGCTATAAGATTGAAACTCTGTGTGGTTAGAATTGTGATGTCAGGAGTTCTGTAAATAGTGGTGTCTTTTACCTTCGACATCTTGGACTTGACTTTGACCTTAGGTGACTTGTCCTCAAGTTCAGCTTGGCGCTCAAGTTCTCTCTCCCTTGCTTCAAGATTCTTTTCTAAATAATACTGCAAAATGAAAGGTGCTATCAGATTCTGGAATGGCCTCCCAAGTCTCTCTTTTTCAGTTGTTATGCACCCGTTCAAGGCAAAATTGGACGACATAAAGAACTCGAGCCCACTTCAGGCACAAATCATGTCAAGCAAGAATTTCTTGATAATTAGCAAGTCCAAGGCATTTAATATTACAATCACAAGGCAAGACTAAATCCCCACCATGGATAAAGCTAGAAATTTGTATACATATAATACAAGATTTTGGCAATGCCAAATAAGGGTTAACTTTGTTGGCTTTCAACAGTAATGGTTGGTTCATATTAACAAATATAAGGTGAACAAGTAGCAAAATCACGTAAGCATGACATGATAACCACTCTGGCTAAGCATGTCAACAAATCCTGTTAGGGTTATAGTTTTAAAGGGTAAACTAATCCACAGATATCGATGCCATATGGACTCCCCATGATTTTGCCATGAAAAATCTTGTCAAAAAAAGATAACATGGTTTCACAAGGTAATTTTCCAAAGATAATCATTCATCACAACCAAGTAGCATTCAGCAAAACGTCAAAATATCATTTAGTTTAGGACTTAGTCATGGAAAACCAAAAAAGAAAAAAGAAAAAAAAAAGAAAGAAGTTTAGGACTAAAACTCACATTGTAGTCCCCGACATAGTCCTGTAATATCCTGTCCTTGACTTCTAATACTCTGTTAACAATTTGTCTTACAAAGTACCGATCATGAGATACTGTGATGACAGTTCCGCTGTACTCATTTATAGCCTCCTACATAGCATAATAGGCTAAATAGTTAGATGACATGCAAAAGAATTCCATGCAATAACTAAGTGCCAGTAAAAATGAAGCTAAAAAAGGGGAAAAAGGAAATAAACTCTCTAAACCTCAAGCATCTCTTTTGATGGTATGTCCAGGTGGTTAGTTGGTTCATCAAGAACTAGCAAGGTGGAAGGCTTCACCATAAACTTGCAAAATGCAAGGCGAGCCTGCACAGGAGAACAAGGCCAAGAGTTAAAGCACCAATCAATACTAGAAAACTGTAGCGAGCAAGACTTGAGATTGCAAAACTTGTCGAGCCACATAACAGCAGCAAAACGACATCCAAAGGGGATTGCGGAAGACTGAGGTGAAATATTCTGAGGAGGAAAAAGAGAGAGAGCAAGGAAAGAGATGTTACATTACATGTCAAAAATTTAAAACAAAAACATGAAATTATGATATTCAATCTAGCCCCTACGCTCCAAAGTTCATCAGGTCCATATGAAATTAAAGCAGTTTGTGGTATATTTTATAAACCCATGGTTGTCACTATAAGATTTTTTTATCTTTCACAAAAACCTTTAAATAGACTATAAAATGATGAAAGCAGGGCCAGGGTTAGCAGAACCGCATAGCTCTGGCCATGGACTTCGTGCAGGACCATTATGCTTCCTGCCTAATAGCCGACGCATCTTTCTTTATAGCAACTGTTCACTATCAATGCACTGTAAATACCTTCTAACCACCACTTAAGAAGCAAACTTTTCTGTCAAGCATATCAACTTTGAAATTACACCGCCCAAGGAGACCCTTTAGACGTAATGTTTATCTTTAAGATTTATCCCGTGATTTATTAATTTAAATCACATATAGTGTGGATCACCATGTCATCTTATCTCCTAGACTTGTATTTGACTACAACTCCTTGGTGGTAAGGGATTATCACCATACAGTAGAGTTTGTGATGGTACGGACTCTAATCAAGACAAGATTAGGGGGTCCCTAGCCTAGCCTATAAATAAGAGTCTATGGTTGTCCATCAAACCATCTCATTCAAGCCAAGAGGAACAAGGCTAGAAGACTACCCTAAGGACTACATCAACACGAAGAAGGCTTCTACAAACGACAATGGCCGGAGGTAACTTTATTTGCTTCCGTATTTATTTTGGGCTATCAATTGATATCAGAGCCTCCTCTGACCATATCATTTGTATGAAGAAAACTTTCTTCCGTACCCTTTAATGCAATTCAATCGTTCAAATGTTACGGAAATATAGTTTTCGAGGCCTTCAATGTTAAAATTATGCATGCGGTTGTTGATTATTTATTGACTACTTTAAGGGTTTGATTTTGTTGTTGATTCCCGTACTGAGAGCTGTAGCCGGAGTTTCATATCTGAAATAGCCGGAAAGTGTGCCTGTTTTTTTGAATCCGAAATTCTTTTCTTTTGTGCACCAGATCTGGAAAATTGGTGTTCTTAGTATTCTAAGATCTAGAACTACAACTAGAAAATTTTTGGGTTCATGAATCTTGGCCTTTAAAGTTATTATGATTATAGAATGTGGAATTTGCGGTCTTTCACTTTTGCTATTTTTTGTCCGCTGTCGCCATCACCGGAGTGCCTGAGAAATACAAAACAATCTTCTAATCTATAGTGTTAATTCTGTGTAAAGATTAGAACTTTTGGAGATTGTTGTTATTTTGTTTATTAAAAAAAAAAAAAAAGGGAGGTTGCAGTCACGGCGGCAAAGTGGAGAAGAAAACCCACAGGAGGAAGATGAAGTGATAAAGTAAAATATTTTATATATTTAATAACCTATGATCGGTGAGTTAGCGTTTTTTTTTTGTTTGTATATCAGATTCTCATAAAGCTTCGTTTAGCTATTATTAATTTGGTATATATATATGAATACTGCATGACTCATTGGGAACTAAGAACTTAAAGTGGTATTTTCCTTTTAATGGACAAGAGAATCTGCTGATGATCAAAATTTCTATCCATATAATAACTTGACATGATTGTATACCTATGGTTTTGATTAATAAAGTAGTCACTCTGCCCCACAGGGAGGTGGTTATTTTATTAGTCAAGAAAATTAAACATAAACATTTCCTATGCCCACAGGTACGAAAATATTTTGGTTGTTTAATTTTCATATCGTTTTAAAGAATAACTATATAAATATTTTGATGGCATATTAAAGATTATTTTCTTAATTTTAAGATTAGCCACAGCATCTTAAAATTATATGGTATACAAGAAAATAAAATGTCATCATACCTATGGTTTTGATTAATAAAGTAGTCACTCTGCCACACAGGGAAGTGGTTATTTTATTGATCAAGAAAATTAAACATAAACATTTCCTATGCCCACAGGGACGGAAATATTTTGGTTGTTTAATTTTCATACCGTTTTAAGTATATTCTATGCATGAGTGCAACCTCTACCCACAGGAAGGTTTAGAATATACTATTTGAATTAAATTGATTAATTCATTCTGGTTATATATGTTCATAGCATGATTGTATGTTTCTTTGGTTATGCAGTTCCCACTGTTAGTATGTTTGATTCTGCTAAAACTCCGATCTTAACTGGTGACAATTACGCTGAATGGAAAGAAGTGATCCTTTTGACGTTAGGGTGCATGGACTTAGACCTGGCGCTCCGTGTGGATGAACCACCAAAACCCACGGATTCGAGTACGCCTTTGGAAGTGTCTAATTATGAGAAGTGGGAGCGATCTAATCGCTTGAGCATGATGCTCATCAAGACCCGCATAAGTCCAAGCATTAGAGGTTCTATCCCTAAATTGGAAAATGTCAAGGCTTACATGAAGGCTGTCGATGAGCAATTCGTAAGTTCGGATAAGGCTGTGGCCAACACTTTAATGAAAAGACTCTCGAACATGACTCATGACAGAAGCCGTGGTGTGCGTGAGCACATCATGGAGATGAGGGACATTGCTGCTAAACTAAACTCTCTTAAAGTTGAAATTTCCGACTCATTCCTTCTGCACTTTGTACTCAACTCTCTTTCACCGGACTTTGGTCCATTTAAGATCTCTTACAACACACATAAGGAAAATTGGTCAATTAATGAACTTCTGACCATGTGTGTCATTAAGAAGAAAACTGGCAATAAAGACAGATGCCGGTTTTGCAAGAAAAAGGGACACTGGAAGAAAGACTGCCTGAAATACAAGGGATGGCTGGAAAGGAAAGGTAATTTTTCATTTGTGTGTCATGAATCTAATTTTACTGAAGTTTCTGATAACACATGGTGGATTGATTGTGGTTCTACAATTCACATTTCGAAAACCTTGCAGGGCTTTCTAAACCTGAGGAAGCCAAAGGAAACTGAGCGGAACATCTATTCTGGAAACCGGATGGGCTCAACTGTAGAAGGAGTGGGATCCTATAGACTCATTTTGAAGACTGGTTTTCAGTTAGATTTAGAAAACACTTTTTATGTACCGTCTTTTTCTAGAAATTTAATTTCGCTTTCAAGACTTTCAATTTTAGGTTTTGATTCAAACACTCATTTGAATGTAATGAATCTTTCATTAGGCAATAAAATTGTTGGTTGTGCGAAATTGAATGGTTTTTTATTTCAACTTGAGTTGGATCCCATGTATGAGTACACTCTTTTGACAGAAACTGCAACAAAACGATGTATTATCAACGAAAACTCATCAAGACTTTGGCACAAACGATTGGGACACATCTCAATTGATCGAATGAAAAGATTAGTGAATGAAGGAGTTTTACAAACTCTGGACTTCACTGATTTTGGTACTTGCGTGGAATGCATAAAGGGAAAGCAAACCAACAAGACCGTTAAGGGTGCCAAAAGGAGTTCACAACTTCTTGAAATTATACACACAGACCTCTGTGGTCCGTTTCATATTCCGTGCTTGAATGGTCAGAAATATTTTATTTCATTCATAGATGATTATTCAAGATTCATGTATCTTTATCTCCTATTTGATAAATCTGAAGCACTTGATGCATTCAAAATCTTCAAATTGGAAGTAGAGAAACAAAAGGAAAAGACAATTAAAATTGTCCGATCCGATAGAGGCGGTGAATATTATGGGCGTTACACAGAAAAGGGTCAAATGATTGGTCCATTTGCTGAGTTCCTTCGGAAGGAGGGTATTGTTGGACAATACACCATGCCTGGCTCACCACAACAGAATGGTGTTGCTGAAAGAAGGAATCGAACGCTTATGGACATGGTTAGGAGTATGGTTAGCACTACGAATTTGCCTGTATCCTTTTGGAGTGAGACTCTCAAAACCGCGGTGTACGTCTTAAACAGGGTGCCATCAAATGCTGTCCCAACCACTCCTTTTGAGTTGTGGAATGGTTGGAAACCCAGCTTAAGACATTTACACGTTTGGGGTTGTCCAGTTGAAGTTAAGGTGTACAACCCTAGCATTAAGAAACTGGATGAAAGAACTAAGAGCGGTTATTTCATTGGATATGCTCTAAACTCAAAAGGATACAGATTTTACTGTCCATCACACTCTCCATATCTGGTTGAAGCAAGAAATGCTAAGTTTCTAGAGGATCATGAAGTCAGTGGGAGTGATTCAAATCGTGAATTTAGATTTGAGGAAGTTAGGGACATACCAGTGCCCCTACATAAAGACAATTTGGATGCTATTCAACACGTTGAAGAGCCTCAAACTGTACAACCTCAAATTGTTCAATCGCATCAAGAACCCATTGAGACCATTATTCCCACGCCTACTGAACCAGTGGGAGTGAGAAGATCCATACGAACTAGAAAATCAGCAATTCCTGATGACTACATAGTATACCTTCAAGAATCTGATTATGACATTGAAACATGTCATGACCCTATGTCGTTTTCAGAAGCCATGAAAAGTGACAAATCGTCACAATGGTTCAATGCCATGAAAGAAGAGATGGAATCAATGGCTAAAAACAAGGTCTGGGAACTCGTTCCATTACCAACCCGAGCCTCTATGGTGGGATGCAAATGGGTCTTTAAGACCAAGAGAGACTCAGTTTGTAATATCGAACGATATAAAGCTAGACTTGTGGCCAAAGGATTCACTCAGAAAGAAGGCATTGATTACCATGAAACCTTCTCTCCAGTCTCAAAGAAGGATTCATTTCGCATCATCATGGCATTAGTAGCTCATTTTGACCTCGAGTTACATCAAATGGACGTGAAAACAGCATTCCTTAATGGGGTTCTTGATGAAGAGGTATACATGCGTCAACCAGAAGGCTTTGTTGATTCCAAGAATGATCAATTAGTTTGCAAATTGAATAGATCCATATATGGGCTTAAACAAGCTTCACGTCAATGGAACCTTAGGTTTCATGAGGTAGTCTCTTCATTCGGTTTTGTTGAGAACATTGTTGATCAATGTATATACCTCAAGATGAGTGGGAGCAAGTATATCTTTCTGGTCCTATATGTGGATGATATTCTCCTGGCAAGCAGAGATCTTGGGTTATTATGTGAGACTAAACAATTTCTCACTTTGAACTTTGATATGAAGGATATGGGTGAAGCTTCTTATGTCCTTGGCATAGAGATTCACAGAGATAGAACAAGTAAAATACTTGGTCTCTCTCAGAAAGCCTACATTAACAAAGTACTTGAGAAATTTGGCATGCAAAAGTGTAAGCCCACGGCGGCACCTATAGCTAAAGGAGACAAGTTCAGCTTAGACCAGTGTCCGAAGAATGCATTAGAGAAAGATGAGATGAAAGACAAGCCATACGCATCACTCATTGGGAGTCTTATGTATGCACTGGTCTGTACCAGACCGGATCTCTCATTTGCAGTCGGAGTACTTGGCAGATATTTGAGTGACCCTGGTATTGCTCATTGGCAAGCCGCGAAGAGGGTCTTAAGATACTTACAAGGAACCAAAGAATACAAGTTGACATACAGACGATCAGAGATTCTGGAGGTTTTGGGATATTCTGATTCTGATTACTCAGGCTGTGTGGATACAAGCAAGTCTACTTCTGGATACATTTTTTTTCTTGCTGGAGGAGCAGTATCTTGGAGAAGTAAGAAGCAAACCATTATTGCTTCGTCCACTATGGAGGCTGAGTTTATTGCGTGCTATGAAGCTACTTCACATGCTCTTTGGATGAAATACTTCATCAGTGGTCTTAAAGTTGTCGATAGTGTTGAGAGACCAATTAAGATTTTCTGCGATAACAAAGCGGGCAGTGTTCTTTGCGAAAAACAATAAGAGTGGGAGTCGCAGCAAGCATATCGACATAAAGTATCTGAAGGTCAGAGATCATATTAGCAAGGGAGATGTAAAGATTGAACACATAAGTACGGAGTCAATGTTGGCTGATCCCATGACGAAAGGTTTACCGATACAAGTATTTGGGGATCATGTTGCCAATATGGGACTACGTGGTTCTCCTTGATTTTGTATTTTTTGATCTTATTGTCTAGACATTCGTTTGACATTTGTTTATTTTATTTGCGCAATCTAAGTTAGGATCTGTTTGATCCATACACGAGGACCCATTGAGATGATTTATAATAAGTCGTTCATTTTGTTTGATTGTTTGTATAATGCATGGTAATACTTGGAAGGGAGTGCTCGTGTTTAATCTAAGAGCGCAACCGCCTTGATTCGTATGTGTTATATTTTCGATCGAGGTAGTCAAGTTGTTCGAGTGACATTTTTTGTTTTGGCCAAGTTACTTAGTCACTTGTGTAGCGTTGTCTAGTGTTGACATTTGATCCAAGTGGGAGAATGTTGGATAAATATTAGACGTAATGTTTATCTTTAAGATTTATCCCGTGATTTATTAATTTAAATCACATATAGTGTGGATCACCATGTCATCTTATCTCGTAGACTTGTATTTGACTACAACTCCTTGGTGGTAAGGGATTATCACCATACAGTAGAGTTTGTGATGGTACGGACTCTAATCAAGACAGGATTAGGGGGTCCCTAGCCTAGCCTATAAATAAGAGCCTATGGTTGTCCATCAAACCATCTCATTCAAGCCAAGAGGAACAAGGCTAGAAGACTACCCTAAGGACTACATCAACACGAAGAAGGCTTCTACAAACGACAATGGCCGGAGGTAACTTTATTTGCTTCCGTATTTATTTTGGGCTATCAGTTTCGAGATTGAAACACTTCCCTTGAAGTTGGTTGCAGTGGAGAAAGTAGAGCAGCGGGAGCGGCAGTTGATTCCGGCGGTCCTTTGCCCGTTTCCGGTGAGGAAAGCCGAGCGGAGGTCGATAAGCTGGAGTTTTGAAGCTAAATCCATCTTTTCAGCAACAGGGTGTTATCAGGAGGGGGAGAAATTGAAGATAAATGCTGATAATATTTGAACGAAGAATCACTGTGGGTAGGCGTGGAGGAATCTAAACCTGCAAGCAGCTCATAGCAAATAGATAACACGGGAGGAATTCTTCAAGTTTGAGTGTGTTTTCCATTGATTTTTCCTCTGAAAAACCAGTGGTAGCAGCAGGACTTGAACAAATATTTCTTTCAAGGGGATAGAAACACACACACACATATATATATTCATACATATACACACACTGCATGTGTATTTATGTAGTATCTGAATTTATAAATCTTTCGGTATTAAATACTTTTACTGTTTAATGAAAGATTGATTTTTTTTCCTTAAGATACGAACAATAGCATGTATAGCATACATATACACAAACACATAGACATGTGTATGTTTGTGTCTATATACTCATACATATATATATATTGTATATACACACACATACATATAGACTATTTTTATGCTGTAACTGATTTAAGAAATCTTTTGAGTATCAAAGTCTTTATGAGTATTAAAAGTCTCTACGGTTTAACGAACAGATCTAAGTTTCTTGTGACATATTGTTTTTGGAATGTATGCTAAAAAATTGCCCTTCCAAGTTTTGTGTACAATAGTTGGTGTTATATGAAACCATCCCTGTAAATCATGTCAGTTTCTATCTATATATGAAAGAAACCTTAAGGCATTTGTGTTAAAATTGTCCATCCATACAAGACAACACATTGCTCTGGAACCCACATTTGATTAATCAAACCAGAGAGCAGAATTAGAGGCAAGAGCTTCATATGAGCACAAGATACTTCCCGTGGCTGACCATTCAAGAGTTTCTGGTACGTAATCCTCGGCGAAACACAAGTAAATGATTCTACCCACTCAATCCATGACAAATGTTGAATTATTTCAACCACATTTTTGTAAAAAAAAAAAATCCAACAAAGCAAAAATATGTCTCCCGTTTCCATTTACATTATAAAATATCCTCTAACACTTTGAGGGATGGGAACATCAGAAACAAGTAGTGTCTTTATACGAACTTGGATCTAGGAACGCTACTGAAAGCATAAGGAACAACCTTAGACATGAATTTTTACCAAGAAGAGGAGAACAAGTACCATAAGGTTATGCTATAACACACATTTGATGAAAAAGTTAACATGTTTCAGAAGTCATAGTCTACAATTTTTCACAGAGTTCAGTATAGAAAACAGTGATTTTCACTTGGAAAAACTTTGACACCCAAACTTTGAACCACAGTTTTTAAGCCCATCTTTTGCTGAGTGTAACTTTGAGCCCATGCTTCATGTAGAGAATAACAGAAACATTAGGTACAACTTGGTGCCCCTCCACCACTTCAACCTGATAATTATGGATGATTGTTGCAGCAACAGCCTTTAGTTGAGTGAAAGCAACTTCTTTCCCTAAGCAAGTCCTTGGTCCAGCATTAAAAGCCAAGAATTTGTATGATGGCTCATGTTTTATAGTTCCGCGGTCCGATATCCATCTCTCAGGCTTCATTTCCATGCAATCTTTACCCCAAATGAACTCCATTCTCCCCATTGCATATAAAGAGAAAGTAACCTTCAGTTTTGGATAGACGCGGTGACCACTCGGAAGGGTGTCTGGCTCAAGTGGCTCTTTATGTTGGAATGGAACTGGTGGGTAAAGCCTAAGTGACTCACAAAGTGCTCCATGGAGGTAAACAAGCTTGTTCAAGTCTTGCACGTCGAAAAGCCGCCATTTTTCGCCTTCACCTTGGGGTATAATTGATCTCAACTCCTCCCTGACCTTTAATTCCACTGTGGGATTCTGTGAAAGAAGCCAAAAAAACCAAGTGAGAGCAGAGCTGGTGGTGTCTCTTCCAGCAATCATGAGATTTAGTATGGTATCCCTCAGGAATCTGTCATCATCAGCTGGCAATTCCATTGTCTTGGCCTCAGTTATGTATGATGTTAACAAATCAGCACCTTCTTGATCATCATCTTCTGATTTAGGACTTCTCTTGGCCAATTCTTCTCTTTTTCTTGTTATGTACTCGCCTAGAACGCGATCCAACGTGCTCCAAGCTTGGCTATATTTCCTCTCCTCTCCAATTTGAAGAAGCCTTTGCAACTTCCATACCACCTCAGGCACAAGATGGCGCATCAGAATCGCTTCCTCTGCATCATCCAGGGCTTTCGAGAAGGGTACATCAGGGAATTTAATCGACAAACATCCTGGATCATAGCCTGTGACCAATATGCATGTTGTATCAAAAGTGAGTCTCTGGAACACATCTTGCAAGTCAACCACTAAACCTGTTTTAGAGAGAGATTCGAGGATTGGGATCAGGCCTTTTTCCAGCTTAACGCGGCTAGTCTTAACCAAGAACTGGTGAAACTTTTGATGATTGATCAGAAATCGCGTAGTTTTCCTCTGCCATTTCCACAAATCCAGGTCTGAATTGAATATCCCATCTCCCAATACATCAAACATCTCCTTAAACTTAGGCCCTTTAGGAAAATTCGGGAAATTTCCACTCATAATGTGGTGCACATTGGCTGGATCAACAGTAAGTAGCATGTCCATGTCCACGAACCATGGCCCTTTAAAGAAATAAGTCCCTCCACTAACTCTTGCAACTTGAAGGCACCCCTCATGAAGCCTTGTGGCATACAACAGTAGCCCAGGTAGCGTCCCGACAATAGGCCAATTCCAAGGTAGCCCTTTATCATTCTTCAGTGCCCACAAATAAGCAAAGCAAATAATTGCCAAAATCACCTCAATGTATCCCAATAAAGCCATTTGATTTTGAACTCAAATGCTCAAAGAACAAGGTTGAATCGATAACGTGCTAACAGATGAACCTGTGGAATGTTCAAGCAGAAGCATCAGTATTTCATGCAGCAGAACAGAATGTCAAAACCACGTCATCAGCGTACAGAAGTAATCAATGTTGCAACTTGTAGCAGTGAACTGCTGCCAAGAAGCATTTGTTGATATCAGATGAAACAATTTTAATTTTTTTTGTTAGTTTGTGATGTAACAAAGGGGTTATGTGTTACTAACATTTGTATGTTTGTATGCAAGCTGCCTACTACTAGCATCCAAATTCATAAATGAATATTGTCTGTTCTCCCAACAAGAAACCAAGAAAATGGGTTTCATTAGGCTATGAAATATATGCATTGCATCATTCAGACTTGAAGGCGGTTTAGAATCAACTAGTAAAGCCAAGGCTTTTGGCTGATGTATGCTTCTATATATGTTGATTTCCAATATCTGACTATCTATGATGACATATAAATTTAACTACTTCAAAATGTTTTTCTTGTACAAGGGAGTATACTTGTAACGCAAATATTTTCAGGATGGCGCGTCGAGATGAACATATACGTATTTGTGTATATATGTGTGTGTGTGTATATATGCACTATGTGTGTATATATGTGATACGTAGATATGTATAAATTTACATATGCAAACATACATGCATATAGGTACATATATTGTGTGTACATATATACACATACAAACATATGAATAGCACAAACACACATAACGTACATAATACATTTGTGCATGTGTATATACATAGTGACTATTTCCACACGTATATTAATGCATGTATATGTGGATATAGTGAAGAGGGCAATTTAGTTTTTAGATTTATGTTGAAAATTTTTCTTTCTAAACAACAGTTGAAAAATTGTCGAATCAACTGTCCCGGAGCATAAAACTTGTGCATACGTGGATAATACATTTTAACAAAAAGATCCTACCACAGAATTTATACAACATATATTAAACTCACTAATTTATGGACATGAAATGATTCCCAAAAGAAGGGGGAAAAAACTTAAGAAGATACCCGGGGGGGGGGGGGGGGAGAGAAGGGCATAAGTTCTTTTTATGTATTTTACATAACATATTTTTCCCTTTGAGAGGAGCACCGGGAAAAAAAATATTTTTCTCTTAGTTTACACGACAGGTACAAGTTACCTTGCCCCCCAAAAAAAAAAAAGGACAACTAATTGGCCTAATCCTTCATGAAAAGGGGAAAATGCAACATTATATAATTGACGAAACCGAAAATTTATGAGAAATACTTCGAGCAAAATTTCGCAAGGAAAAAAGGAAAGAAAAGTAAACATAAATTGGAATATAATATATATAGCTATACTTACACACGCATAAAATATGATCG
Organism: Eustoma russellianum; assembly: GCA_036186865.1. Classification (NCBI taxonomy): domain Eukaryota; kingdom Viridiplantae; phylum Streptophyta; class Magnoliopsida; order Gentianales; family Gentianaceae; genus Eustoma; species Eustoma russellianum. Next base: position 7,412,147 of record AP025040.1, on the reverse strand, counting down.
TTTTCCATAAATCAATGTGCATGTATTTTCTCACCGTAGAAGAAAGGAAAAAGAAAGAAAAAAAATAAAGGAACTTAGGCACATTCCTTCATCGACAAAAACGAACTCTCAACACCAGCCCAGCATCATAGCTGTGTGTACATACGCCTCATTCGTAGACACACCTATACATGCGTATAGATATAACTGTATGTATGTGCAAGCACAGACATATATATAGATATGCATATACGTTAATTTTTGCTTGCCCGGAGAGGTGTAATGCTTACAAATAATAAAGATCAAGAAAAATAGCTATTGTTTGTTGTACATGTTAACGCACCCCCACTCCATACCCTTTTACCTAAAACCATACACTCCCCACTCCCCACTCCCCATGGCC
>AP025040.1:7378838-7389036 GCA_036186865.1 Eustoma russellianum | reverse complement strand
ATATTGCAATTAAGCAACTTGATGAAACAGTGATCATTTTCGTTAACTTTAATAAAAAAAAACTCTTTATCACTAATTTAATAAAAAAGCATAGTTTTAAACTAGAAAGAATCTAAGATATCTACGTCTAAACACACATATTTGAAGAAAATTATTACACATGACATAATTCCGTTAATGGGTAAATGGGCTAAAAAAGGATACATCCCATAAGATAAAAGATCCCATGAGAGAATAGGGAATAGGAAACAATTCTTTGACTAAACCTGTCTGTTGAAACATTACCCCTGCTTTTCTGGTATCTACAGTCATCGCTGTACACAAAACTTACTGTTCATCCACAGGTAGTGAACCCCTCGATAAAATAATAAGGGAGAAATGAACTAATCATCTGCCAAAACTGCAACATATGTACATGATTCACTCATAACATTTACCTTCTGATGGATCTGACGCCTACATATATATATGCTATGCTCAAGGACTGACGAAATTGATCAAACTCAACCCCAAGCAGCTACACAACAATGGAGCAACACAAAGACAATAGAGAGAAAGCATGTGGAAAAGAAGAAACCGTCAATTCTTCATTGATTCTGTTGTGTGGTGCATTCGGTACATATAGAAGAAGAAGAAGAAGGAAAAATTCAGTTATTAGACTACGAATTTACAATTGTACCCTTACTCATATAACTAAACGTTTATAACCACCAGGGACTTTCTTGTCTTTTCATCCCTTTTAAATCAATTCCCGCGTGCACCTTCTTCCTTCCACTTCGCTCTGCTGAGCTCCTTCTGCAACCTTTGGCCCGCTGCACTTGATTCTCCTAACCAACTTCAATCTCCATCAAATCAACCTCCACTGACACGCTTACTCTGGCAAGCTAGTTAGTTATTGATTCCTCTTTGATTGAGTTGTGATCTTGTTCTTCCTCACATCAACGCCACTACCTTGTTGTCTGATAGCATCAAATTCTTCAACACCCCCCCTCAATTCTGACTGAGAGTAAATATTGCACATCCCCAAACTATCAGTCAGATTGCTTAACCTCTTAGAATCCAGTGGCTTAGTCAGTAAATCAGCTAGCTGCATCTCTGTCCGTATAGGCATCGGTACAATGATCCCTTCTTGGTATTTGTCTCTCACAATGTGGCAATCAATCTCAATGTGTTTTGTTCTCTCATGGAACACTGGATTTTCGACTATATAGATGGCACTTCTATTATCACAAAAGATCTCAACTGGTTCCTTATGATCAACCCCCAAATCTCTCAACAAATAGAGAATCCATTGAACCTCACAAGAAGTTGAGGCAAGAGCTCTATATTCAGCCTCTGATGAAGACTTTGAAACTATCGTCTGCTTCTTAGCCTTCCAAGACACTAAAGCACCTCCCAAGAAAACGCAGTACCCCGTTACAGATCTCCTACTTTCTGTACATCCTCCCCAATCAGCGTCTGAGAAAGCCTTTAACTTCAGATCTCCAGAGCTTGGAAAAAATATGCCTCTACCTGGACTGTTCTTAAGATACCTTAGGAGTCTGTGTGCAGCTCCCAAGTGTAATTCTGTTGGTTTGTCTAGAAACTGAGATAGTTGTTGTACTGTATAGGTAATGTCGGGTCTTGTAATGGTTAAATACAACAACCTGCCAATGAGCCTCCTATATGCAGTCACATCTGCAATCAAACTTGAATCATCATGTGCAAGCTTAGTGTTTTGCTCCATCGGTGTCTTTGCAGGCTTAGATGCCAGGAATCCCGTATCCTCCAACAGCTCAAGTGTGTATTTCCTTTGACACACCATCAAGCCCCCCTGAGACCTGGCAATCTCTAAGCCCAGAAAATAACGCAATACACCTAAATCCTTAATTTTAAACGCATTGTGAAGGGCCACTTTGATATCTTGAATAGCTTGGAGAGAATCACTCGCTAGGACAATATCATCAACGTACACCAACAGAACGAGAAAGAATGCAGAAGTGCTCTTAACAAACATGGTATAATCATGTTTGGATTGTGTAAAGCCAGTTGAGAGTAGAAAAGCAGTTAGTTTAGCGTTCCATTGCCGGCTAGCCTGCTTAAGGCCATAAAGGGACTTGTTGAGTTTGCAAACAGTGTTAGGCATAGGAGAAGAAAGTCCTTCAGGCAATGTCATATAGATATCTTGGTGGAGATCCCCATGAAGGAAAGCATTGTTGACATCTAATTGATGTAGATGCCAACCCTGCAATGATGCTAAAGCCATAACAAGTCTGACGGTGGTCATTTTGGCTACAGGGGAGAAGGTATCTTCATAGTCAATGCCAGGCTCTGAGTGTCAATGAGTATTTCACAAAGCTGAAGGTTGTCTGGGAAGAATTGATGTCTGTTAGGCCTATACCTACGTGTGTGTGCAGAGGGTGCAGATGTGATGTAGCTGGAAAGATGAAGCAATTTGTTGAGAGTGATTACGTTATAAAGTTCATAAAAGGTCTGAATGAAAATTTTGATCAAGTTAAGTCCCAGGTGTTCGTGATGACACCATTACCGGATATAAATACTACATTCTCTATGGCACTGAAATACGAGAGGAAGGTGGTCTCTGACTTAGGAGCAACGATGTTTGAGAACAGTCCTACTGCTTTAATGACGGAGGAGCAAACTGGTGATGTGTTTGCAGCAAACACTTATTCTGGGAGGCAGCAGGCTGGAGGATATAGAAGGGGGAGTGGCAGGTTCTATGCGGACGGATCAAAACGCTTTCAATGCACACACTGTGGCATGATAGGGCATACAGCCGAAAGATGTTACAGAAAATTTGGCTTTCCACCTGGTTTTAAGCCCAAGAATCAAGCCAATATGGCTGAGTACACAGACACAGACTCGCAGACTTCTCAGCTTGATCAGCCTGTGAAGGCCATGCAGTCATTGATGTTGACACCACAACAAAATCAGAAGCTCATGACTTGGCTGAATAAATTGGATGATAGCCAAGAGGAAGGCATGGTCTCTGCTGGTCATGGCACTGTTCTGTCTGCTAAAACTGAGAAGGTGACAGGTAATTCTCCAACTTCAATTCAACAACGCGTACTCGAACGAAACACAATCAATCAACAATCGAACGAAACACAATCAATCAACAACAGACACCGAGAATCAATCAAAAGGAAACAATCAAAGAAAACAGAAACAATTCAGAGGAACCTGATATCGCTCTGATACCATGACGAAATTGATCAAACTCAACCCCAAGCAGCTACACAACAATGGAGCAACACAAAGACAATAGAGAGAAAGCATGTGGAAAAGAAGAAACCGTCAATTCTTCATTGATTCTGTTGTGTGGTGCATGCGGTACATATAGAAGAAGAAGAAGAAGGAAAAATTCAGTTATTAGACTACGAATTTACAATTGTACCCTTACTCATATAACTAAACGTTTATAACCACCAGGGACTTTCTTGTCTTTTCATCCCTTTTAAATCAATTCCCGCGTGCACCTTCTTCCTTCCACTTCGCTCTGCTGAGCTCCTTCTGCAACCTTTGGCCCGCTGCACTTGATTCTCCTAACCAACTTCAATCTCCATCAAATCAACCTCCACTGACACGCTTACTCTGGCAAGCTAGTTAGTTATTGATTCCTCTTTGATTGAGTTGTGATCTTGTTCTTCCTCACATCAACGCCACTACCTTGTTGTCTGATAGCATCAAATTCTTCAACAAGGACTAACAACGAACAAATCTCCAGCGGCCACAGTTTTGGTTGTTGGCTTGGTTGCAGAAGATGGTAAGATAATCCATTAGTGCCCAAAACAATGGATGTGGTAATAATATTATGTTTTCTTGCATCACTACATCAGGAGCAGGTAGGAGCCTCCATGACCTTTCTTCAGGACAAGCGGCCCAGCATTTTCAGGTACCTTGTCCAAGATTCTCTTACAAGCATTAACAATGTCATCGAATCTGGTGGCTAGTTTAGCCAGACACAGTCTTAAACCTATATCCCTGGTCCTTCTCAACATACACCTAAATAATTTACCGAGGTACTTAGCCAATTCAGCTGGTAACCCTCCCCCAGTCAACCATACTGAAAAGTTGGATTGATCTGTTGAAACTAACGAGAATCAAAGGAATAAAAAACCTAAACGAAAGCAAGCAAACCAAAAATATCAAAGGCAAAGGAGTTTCTTCGAAGAATGCATGCACTGCATTTTCTCTTATTTTTGCATTACATAAAAAACTTGCCCGTGCACATACGCACGTACTTAACCGAACGACTAGGAAAAACAAAATGAAACGTGCTTTCCCTCACTTTCCTACAAACTAGGGCCCAACTACTCAACCATCTACACTACATCACTTACTCCCCAAAAGTAGGAGCTTATTCCAAGATAATTACAAATTAACTAAAAGAGATAAATATTAACCAAACTATGGATAACACTTAACTAAACAACTACTCATCTAGTTAGGTGTTGACCATGTCTTCACTTCTCCCCCTTAACACCAACTTACTGCATCCACCGATTTGCACCAAGGTTCTCATACCCAGTTGACTACGAAATTGCACAAGTTTGTTTCCATTAAAGCCTTTTGTGAACACATCCGCAACTTGATCTTGAGTATTGATATGCTGCAGCTTGATTTCTCCTTGCAATACCTTTTCTCTAATAAAATGATAATGCACTTCAACATGTTTGGTTCTTGCGTGAAAAACCGGGTTTTCAGCCAGTTGAATCGAAGACAAATTATCACAAAACATTTGCACACTTTCGTTGTTATACTGGCACAATTCGTTTAATAATTGCACAAGCCAAACACACTCTTGTGCTGCTACAGCTGCTGCTCTATATTCTGCTTCAGTGGTTGATAAAGACACAGTAGGTTGACGTTTGCTACACCATGATATTGCGCCGGATCCTAACATAAATACAAACCCTGAAGTTGACCTTCGCGTATCAAAGTCACCAGAGTAATCAGCATCACAAAACCCTTTTAACTTAAGTTCAGCTTCACGTTCATACCACACACCAAAACTGATAGTTCCCTTAATGTATCGCAGTATACGCTTAGCCACCTCTACATGTGGCTTCTTTGGACTTTGCATAAATCTACTGACTACTCCAACAGCACATGAAATATCTGGCCTAGTTAGCGTTAAATAAATCAAGCTTCCTACCAACCGCCGATACATAACAGCATCCAAAACCTCATCTCCTTCGAAAGCACTAAGCTTCACATTCGGCTCCAAGGGGGTATTCACAGGTTTGCAAGACAACATACCAAACCTTTTCAGCAAGTCAGTGGCATATTTTTCTTGATGTAACAAAATTCCATTTGTCAATTGTTCAACTTGCAAACCAAGAAAATGTCTAAGATGACCAAGTTCTTTCATATAAAAACGTATAGACAAATTTTGTTTAACCTGCTGCATCTCTTCATATGTATCTCCTGTAATGATTAAATCATCAACGTACACTAACACAACCGTCATTCTTAATCCAATTCTTTTAACAAATAAGCTTGAATCTGAGTTGGTCATCTTGTATCCACAGAAGATAAGAAATTCAGCAATCTTACCATACCAAGCTCTTGGAGCTTGCTTTAGTCCATAAAGCGCTTTTCTTAGCTTGCACACATAATCCGGCTTGCCTTTGTTTTCGAACCCCATTGGCTGAGTCATAAAGATGTCATGATCTAGTTCACCATATAAAAAGGCATTTTTCACATCCATTTGTAACAAGCTCCAACTCTTGTTAGCTGCTATAGCTAGCAAAACTCGAACAGTTGTTATTTTAGCTACTGGACTAAACGTTTCTTCATAATCTAAACCATACTGTTGAGAAAAACCACGAGCAACCAAACGTGCTTTGTATCTTTCAATTGAACCATCAGTTTTTCTTTTTAATTTGTAAACCCACTTACATGAAATAGGGCTTACCTCTTTTGGCTTAGGTACAAGCTCCCACGTTTGATTCCGCTCTAATGCTGAAATTTCTTCTTCCATTGCTTTAACCCATTCAGAATTCTTTACTGCAACTTCATAACACTCAAGTTCATCAGCTTCTTCTACAATGGCTGCGTTTGCATACCTCGGATTTGGTCTCCTGGTTCGTTCAGATCTCCTCGGTTGGACACTTGGTTCGCCTTCTTCGGTTGGGGAATTCGCATCAACATCCCAAGGATTAGAAGGTATAATTTGCTCATCACTTTCGCTGGCAATATCATCATTTTCGAAAGGAATATGTGTAGCTTGCAGCTCACTCTTAGACTCCAAAGACGTGCTGGGCTGCTCTTGATTATTTGCAGTCCACCATGCAGTTGCTTCATCAAACACAACATTCCTTGATATGTAACATTTTCCTGTTAAAGGATCACAGCATTTCCAACCTTTCCTACATTCATCATATCCTACAAATATGCATTTGAGTGCTTTTCTCTCCATTTTACTTCGTAAATGTTGAGGTACAAAAACATAACAAACACACCCAAAGACACGAAAGTAGCTTACTGTTGGAACTTTGTTCATCACAATTTCATAAGGAGAGAGAAAGTTAAGGTTTTGTTGAGGCAACCTGTTAATGACATAACACGCGGTTTTCATAGCCTCCGCCCAGAATCTACCGGGTACATTCTTACCATGGAGCATACTGCGACACGTTTCTGCTAAATGTCTGTTCTTGCGCTCTGCAACCCCATTCTGCTGTGGTGTGTTGGCACACGTTAACTGTCTTTGGATCCCACTTTTGCGTAGAAGACTGTGAAATTCTTCTGAAGTATACTCTCCACCATTGTCAGTTCGAAGACACAAAATTTTCTTGCCAAGTTTTGCTTCTACTTCTTCCTTAAACTCCTTAAACCTTGTAATGACTTCAGACTTTTCTTTCATAAAATATAACCACACATATCTTGAACAATCATCAATAAATGTGATCATATATTTCATACCTTTGAGTGAGGGTTGCTTTATGGGTCCGAACACGTCCGAATGTACAAGCTCCAAGACAGCCGAAGCTTTGTATTTGGACTCTCCATATGGCAATTGATGTGCTTTGCCATATTGACACCCAGCGCACACAACGTCTTTTCTTACCTCAAGATTAGGTAATCCTCTCAGCATAGATTTCTTCATCATGATGTCCAGCTTGCTGTAACTTACATGACTCAACCTTGCGTGCCACAAATCTGCAGATTCGGTCCTTCTTGTTTTATCAACATACACTGCTTCTGCTGACATTACATACACAGAGTCCACTTTCTTTCCTTGCATAACAGGATCTTCTTTTATTTCAATGTTACGAAACACCTTAACATCATTTGGACCAAACACTACATGATGTCCAGCAGCAGTTAATTGAGCAACTGAAAGTAAATTTTTCTTCATACCTGGCACATGGTATACGGTTTGGAGGGGGATGTTTTCGGCACTATGTTGTGGTGACATGGTTGCCTTTCCCACGTGTGCAATTTGTAACTTGTTATTGTTAGCAGTTACAACCACACGATTACCTTTGTATTCTGCTACATCTTCCAACTTTCCTTTGTCACCAGTCATATGGTTTGAACATCCAGAGTCTACTATCCAATCCATCTCATAATTAATGTGTCTGGATGTAGCCATGAGAACATGTTCTTTGTCACTCACCAACATCTCTTCTTCTATGGCCACCATTGCTTCAACATCCCATTCTTCCTCATCTTTAGATGCAGCTACATTGCTTTCTACTGCTCTTTTCTTAGACCAGCAATCACGAGCCCTATGCCCTTTCTTTCCACAATTGTAGCATTTACCTCCAAATCTTCTCTTACTTTCTTCAACTTTCGAACCCTTTACATCCCCAATTTGATGTGTGCGTCCGAAATCCTCCTTCTTCTTATGATCCATGTAGCGTGGCTTTTCGTTCCACCTACTCTTCCTCACATACATAGCTTGCTCTTCATTCTTCAAAGTCATGCCACCCATCTGCTTGGCCAAAGCCTCTTGTCCAGCCAACAGATTCTCAAATTCAACAAGTGATGGTTGAACAGGCCATCCTTGTACAGCAGCTACAAACCCTCTAAACTCAGGTTTGAGACCATGAATTATAATTCTCTTTGTCCTCGTATCTCCAATTTTAGCCTCAGGATCCAACTCAGAAATCTCACGGCACAGTGATTTCACCTTATGAAAGTATTGAGCAATGGATAAATCACCTTGAGAAATTGACAGCAACTCACTTTCAAGTAGCTGCAACCGTGTGTCATTTCTCTTCGAGAATAGCTTTGCAAGTGTATCCCACGCCTCCTTTGGCGTGCTCAGATCTCGGATGTGTTCCAACACATCTTCTTCAACAGTTGTCTTTAACACGAACATAGCTTTCCCAGCCTTGATCTTCCATTTTCGTAACACTCCTGTGGTGTCTTCTGCAACTGGTGATGTAGTCTCACTGCCATTGACCACCTCCCACAAATCTTGTCCTTGCAGATATGAGATCATGCATGTTGACCATGTGTTATAATTTTGATTGTTCAGTTTCTTAATTCCACCAACAACTTGCAATTCACTCATTTTGGGGTTAGACACAAATTTGTGATTGTTTGAGTTTGATGGCTCTGATACCAAATTGTTGAAACTAACGAGAATCAAAGGAATAAAAAACCTAAACGAAAGCAAGCAAACCAAAAATATCAAAGGCAAAGGAGTTTCTTCGAAGAATGCATGCACTGCATTTTCTCTTATTTTTGCATTACATAAAAAACTTGCCCGTGCACATACGCACGTACTTAACCGAACGACTAGGAAAAACAAAATGAAACGTGCTTTCCCTCACTTTCCTACAAACTAGGGCCCAACTACTCAACCATCTACACTACATCACTTACTCCCCAAAAGTAGGAGCTTATTCCAAGATAATTACAAATTAACTAAAAGAGATAAATATTAACCAAACTATGGATAACACTTAACTAAACAACTACTCATCTAGTTAGGTGTTGACCATGTCTTCATGATCGCCTCGCGCTGCAACCTCAGCCCTGTAGAATCTTGCAAGCTCGAGAAGCATAGAGGGTTGAAGAGGGAGAACAACCTCGAATTCAGACAAAAATTGTTCGGTTAGCTCTGGTTTGAGCATTTGGTTACAAAGCACCAAGGTCCACTCACTAGGTTGATTGAGGCCATATCCTTCAGTTCAGCTCCATCACCTTTACCAGTCGCTAACCAAGAGCCACATGTAATCTCATCAATAGAAACTGGAAAGCAGGCTTTTTCTACGTGATGCAGTAAAACCAAAAGAACACTTGCAGGTTGTTTGCTAGGAGTTTCATCCCATCGACCTCTTTGCATGAGGCAGGAGTATCCATGGCGAACATAATCATCTGCCCGTCTCCAAGCAAGAAGATTCGGCAATATCACCTTCTTCAGCCAATGTCACATGTAAGGGGAAACTCATTTGCAAAGAGTTTTTCATATTCACCATATCCATATAAGAAGATACCCTTCTCAAAGCCGCTATGTCAACTTGCATGATGCTGGCTGACAAACCACACAACTCTAACAGAGTGGCACGAGATGCCACTAACACAGAATCCTCAAAATGAGTAACAGCCAGGGGTACGACCTGAATGTAAATGTGAACACCCAGTCATTATTTGAAAATAAATAAATAAGAAATGCTCAGAACTTCTTGCTCAAATTCACTGTGTCTTAACTTTTATATCCAACGATTCCAGCAAGAAACCTGAATGCAGCGTGAGGTATTCAACCATTCTGGATGATTCTAGCTCTTTTTTGTATATCATTTTGTATAACCATGTTCTTGAAATTGAAATACTCAAGAAAATAAAAGTAACAAAGTTGATTGTCGATCTAGACTACGATGACACGCAATATCAAAAGAATACAATGACACAGAGCCTTAAGAGAGCCAAAGAAACATAAAAGGAAAAAAGGAAAAAGGATTACTGCTCCTGAGAGAAAAGACTCCTCAGACTGGGTAATGGGACCGAGAAGTGCATTTGAATCTGCCCGGACATTTTGATGTATGTCTACCAAGGATTCAGTTTCCCCTGTCAGTGTGTTCCTTGTCTTCCAATTTTCAACCCTTGAAGAAAAGAAGAAGCTAAACGCAGCCAGTGCACGCCCACAACGTAGATGGTGCTCAATACCAGCGCCACTCACCTGTGGAAAATGACCAACCCAGTGTGACATTTTCATTTGAAATAAAAAAGGAAGGTACTA
>AP025040.1:7337406-7373713 GCA_036186865.1 Eustoma russellianum | reverse complement strand
TTTTTTCATAACCCATCATTTGACATGTAGCAACTACATCAAAAGTATAGAGTAGTAACCGAAACTTATGCCAGAACCATTATAAGGGTAATGATTAAATGCGTCTGTTCATCTGTAAAAATTGAATCATCAATCTTCCCACTGTCCAAATGATGACAAAAGAGTCCCACAACCAATTTTTGCAAACAAATTTAACATAAATTAATGTGTGATACTCAAGAGATCATAACGTTATTATAGGGTTGTTTGGACCTTGAAAATCGGTGGGTGGAAGTGGGGTTCGGAAAAAGTTACAAAAAATAAATTACATAGCAAAAGTATTGTGGAAAGGCAACTAGCTTTTCTATGACAAAAGTCAAATAGGCCCTCTTTCAAAAATTATGACATTTTCACCCCCAATTTGATGAGGCCAAGAGATTTGCTATCAAGATTCATCATCATTACTCTTTATATATTCAATTTCAGGTGGCAAAAGTAAGCCTCTGAAATAAAACCCTAGCATATGCATTAAAAATGGCATTTTCGGTAATATTAAGTTCTCGCATTTGCGTAGAGTCCAGTGAGGCCGGATCGCTTCGCGATCTGATATCCCTATACTTTGTACAAGAGACTGTTTCTGCGGCTCGAAACCGTGACCTCAAAGTCACAGAGCAGCAATCTTAGCAGTTGCTTCAACGACTGCTTTCAAACCCTAGCATATGCATATGGAAACAAAATCTTCTCCTCAGTGTTATGTTCTTCAATCTCCTTCTTAATGTATAATAATATAGTTTTACTATAGGTTATGATGCGTTCTAAACATGTCTTACTCATAAAAACACATTGTAGAAAAAATAAATAGAGAAGATCTTATTCCATGCATATCCATTTTTTTCACTTGAAATTTTCTTCTTTATGGCATGTGAGGCCTAGTACCCCACCCCTCCAAGCCACTCATTTGATTCAGTTCTCCTGTTCCATTATTTTGCACTCATCTGTTTGGAACTTTTATCATTGGATTCATGAGTCCATCTCCAACCCAAAATACCAAATTTTGCACCAAATCACCTATTTGGTGCAATAAACAGTAAAAAGTACTCCAACCACAAACACCAAATCTAACACCAAATAAGAATATTCTCTCAAATATTCTTCTATCATTCTATTTTTAATTCATTATTATAAATATTTTAACACAAATTTAACATTCATGTAAATTTAATGTAAGTATTCATTCCAGATTTTTGTTACATAATTTTTTCTTATAACGAAATTAACGAAATTAAAATTTTTATAACAAAATTAACGAAATTAAAATTTTATTAACGAAATTAATAAAATTAAAATTATTATAACGAAGTTAATGAAATTAAAATTAAATTAATATTCTTAAAATGATGATGTGGAGGATGAATAGTGATTTGGTGCAATGAATATTGTTGCACCTATTTGGTGCAACACTATTCATTTTCACCAATTTGATGCAAGCTTTGGTGCTTGGTTGGAGTGACATTTTGCACCAATTTGATGTTTTGGTGTTCCCATTGAAGATGGTCTTAGAGATTACGATTGAGTACACAAATCCACATGCAACAGAGGTTTGCTGTATGTATTTTTTTCCCCTAATAGAGAAACAGGAAGGGAACAAGCCGTAACATTTTTTTTCCGGAAAATGGAACTTTTATTTCATCAACAAACAAATATGTACATCCACAGTTTCTATTCTAGTGTAGTTACAGCTGCGCTAATTCTAGAATCATATACAAGCCGTAACATTTTACTAACATAAGTTACATAACGGAACATGGATATTTTCTTTTGCAATTTGACCTTTTGAATTTTTTCCGGAAAGATTGCGAAAGATAAAGATCTAAGCAGTACTTTTATTTTACTACTTAAGTCTCATCCTTTTTGAGGAAAATATAGTGGAAAAGGAAAATTGTCAGAAGAGAGCATTATGAATGTTGGAAATAATATCATATATACGAATTATTGTTGTCCTCGACCTGCTACTTTCAAGAAAAATTCTTGAAAATTCAATTTTGGCCCTATTTGGATTCCAAAAACTTTCGTGACAATGTAAGTTATCAAATATAGTTCTTCATGCACTTGTCTACTCAGCCTAATTTTACTTGAGATTTCAAAAAAAAAAAAGTTTATTTCATTCTTTTTTTTTCCTTATAGAACTATACCCCCACAAGAAAAGTATCCACAATTTAAGATAAAATTGTGCTTTTAAACAGAATGTGTTACTCTTTTCGTTTTAAAAATATCGTTACAGTTGTATTTAAGCATAATTTTAAAATACGATAAGATTATGATCTTAAAAAGAATAAGTTACCCATCCGTTTTAAAATATCGTCAGAGTTTGACTTAATCATAGTTTTAAGTGATGATTTGAAATGCAAATAATCATTCTCAAAATTTTGGCAGTGCATTAGATATTTGGGCTACTACTAAAATAGGCAAAAAAGATGCTTGTCAACCTTGTACGACTTACAGTATATGCAACAGGAGTAACTGAACTTGGAGCAAAGGTGAAATTCCTCACATCAGGGTCCCTACCATTTTAGTCCCAAAGAGTATGTATGGAGGATGTAAATCAGGAGTTCATTGGCCTCCTAGGTTGGGTGAGATCTTACGCAGTTACCCAGATAAGGTGTCCTTCCACAAACCAGGCCTTCGGCCTAGCAGCAGAGGAATACCCACACTGTGCACGTCCCTGGATTCGAACTATTGACCTTTTGGAACAAATTCCAACCCGAGTACCAACTGGAAACTGAACTAAATATATAAGAAAGTGGTTATTCCCGAAAAGACCTTAATAACTTAAAGACATGAACGTTATTGAAGAACTAAATGGTTGGACATTTGAAGAGTGAGAATTGTCCAAAGGTTTTTATCTTCCATGTGTCTTTTTGTCCCGTTAGAATAAGAGAACATAAATAATCAAAACTATAAGAGTGAACCTTTTGATAGAAGATAATGGCAGATAGGACACACTGATACTGGACTTTTCATTAACTTTTTTGAAAACAAAGCCTAGTCACGTATATATCATATGTGTTAGTCGTTATTTTAATAACTTACACTTGAGTTTTGCTTCTAACACAAGGTAGCAAAAGTTTAACCCAAGGAACTGGCCAATGTGAACTCTTGCTGCATATCTCCTCAACTTGGTTCTTGAGTCCATGTCATCATTTATCATTTAGTAATTACTTTAAATATGACTTTTCTACATCAAATACTTGTGTGTGATATTGAGAAATGTTTGAAAGATGAATAAGAACGAGACTGAGTATCTAAAATTGAAAAATAGATTAAAAGATTACATAGTATATAAGAACATCTAAAATTGAAAAATAGGTTAAAATAACATGATATGGTACGTATGATATGGTATATCAGAACGAGATATTAACCATTTTCGATGAAAAAAAAGTGAGCTCAAAATATTGGCCCAAGTTATAGAGCATTGCATCACCACTCACAAGATAGCCTAAAGTTTATTTTATTTTATTTAGTTTTGTTGACACAAGTATAGCCTTAAGCTGATTTCTTCTCTTGCTGCCAAAATAGTCCAAAGGTAAATTGAACCTGAGCCTATACGGTCCTCTCCTCTTAGCTAGTTGCCAAGTCTTTTTGTCTTAACCACTTTACCATTCCTTATATCTGTATTTCCCCAACCCAAATCTATTCTGTTACCTAATATTTCACTGTGAAAAATACCCAAAAGTGTTTAAGGACAATCTGGTGATCCAAGAAAAGGAAATTGCAGAAAAGAATGAAGGGACAAATGGTATAGAAAAGGGAGTCATTTCTTAAAAGTCCCTTTTGATCAGCTAGTGTTATGCCCCGTGTTGTAAGAGAAAAAGGAAGAAAATAAAATTAAAAGAAAATACTTAAAAGGAAAAGTATAATTATATAATATGAAATAATAGATATCCTAATACCATTAGGATTGAAATAGGAGATATGGATAAGAAATTTAACTCCTGCAAACTATGCTTTACATAGACTACCTATACCTAACCTAATTAGAATAGGAAAAGGATAAGGAAAAAAAAAGGATAGAGTTCTAATACAAATTTAAATCCTAAATACCCTAAAATTTTACCTATCCTTCCCTATACCTATACATACATAATACTCAAATTAAAAACCTTATTCTCCCTCAGAACAGCCGGCCTGCCTCCTTATTTCTCCACGCTGCCGGGCCAAAAAAAAATTCTCCCAAATACCCTAGCATGCTGCCGCCAGCAATTAGTAAGTAGCCACCATTATTTTCCTACAATTCAATTTCCTCCATTCTATATATTTCAATTCATATTTCAACAGGAAGCCTGCACCATCCTTATTTCTCCAAGACTGCTGCTGTTTATTATTCTACCAAAGTGCAACAATTCGGCCGCCAGTTTTTAAGGCCATAAACAAATGATTCTTCATCTGTTCAACCCCGATTCCTCGCGTAGTATGTTTAATCGAGACACGAGGCAAGTATCTTTGCTATATTTGCTATGCTTTTACAAAGTTATTATGTTATTTTCATATCAAATCGGGTCATACATTCGTAATTGTGATTTGCATAGATTGATGTATATACATATGTAATTGTTGTATATATGTATCATTTATGTGTATATATGTATGATTTAATTGAATGGTTACGTGAATGTGCTGATGTGTGTAAAAGACATATATACACGCAAAAGATATATAAATTTACATGCTGATATATATGTGAATTTGCAAGATATAAATGTGATGTGGTGATGTGTGTAATTATCGTGATGTGTGCGGATGTGCTTCAGTTGTGTGTAAAACATATATAAATTTGCATGCTCAGTTGTGTGTGAAAGAAATATACATATCCATGCATTGAGGGCAGTATGTGAAATATAGGCAAATATATTAATTGAGTGGTCATAACATTTTGGCTGAAATCATAAGGGCTGCAATTTGAATGTTCCGAGATAAAAATATTTGGCCATGTAGAATTTTAGGAATAACATATCTAAAAAAAATTGTCATATGTATGTGATGTATATGTAATCAAAATTGGTGTGTTTTTGAAGAGGTGGGCCGATTTATATGAAATTATTTTAACCATTGGCCGCCACTTTCTTTTAGTGTATATATGTATATTTTAATGGCCTTAGTTAAAAGTACAAATTAATATGTTCTATTTTGTGTGTATATATATACATATATATATATATATATATATATGTTGGTATGACAAATAGGAAAAAAATAATTTTATTAGAAAGCTATGAGCTAATTATTTTAAGTAAGCCAAATTAACCTTTATTATTAGATATTGATGTTTATACTATAATTGTTTAGATTCAAGCCTAGAGGAGAAGGGAGTTAATTCGTCAAAAAGGTAGGTGCCTCTTCCCCCTCAAACGGATATGATTCATGCATGCTTTGATGGTATACTAATGTGTTTCGTTGTTTTATTTGTTTAAGTTGAAAATTTTGTTTTGTTGTTTTATTTGTTTAAGTTGTAAATTTTGCTTCGTTGTTTTTATTTGTTTAAGTTGTAAAGTTTGTATATGTTGGAAAGCATGAGATATATTGTTTATGGCTGCTATGTGCGTGTATGTGTGTGAAATTGGTGGTATGATGGAATCAAAAACAAATATTCTTTAAAAAAATGGGGAAAAGGGGGAACTTTTACATTATGAGCATTTAAAAAGTTGTGTTTTGGCCTTAGAATAGGTTCCTATAGACTGGAAATAGGAGAAAATGGGGACTGGGATCGAAAAACAAATCACACCGCGCGTTGCCACTGGTGGAACATCCAATTAACTAAATAAATAATTAATTTAATTAAAGCAGAGAACAGGTCGGCCAACGGACCGGGTCGGCTAGCCAGCGGGTCGGACCGAAGGCGGCCTATTTACCTCTCAAAAAGAATGTATCGGGTCTGGTGGATCAGGCCAGGAAAATATAATTAAATACCAATAAAATTCAAATAAATTCCAGAAAATATAAAGGGTTAAAATTAAATTATTTTCACTTAATTTCTGAAGTCTGGTAAATTTAAGTAATTAAAAATTAACAGTTATAAATAGAATTAAATAAGGAAAACATAGGGTAAATTAGTAGAAAATTCTAGTAAATTAATACAAGCTAAGGAAAATAAGGGTGGTGATAAAAAACAACTTTCCAATATTCGTAAAATTTATGAAACCAAATATTGAGTGCCAGAGGATGGGCCAGGGGCCTCAGACGATTGTGTTTTTGCATTCATGGCACGTGCATTGCATGATGGCGGGTCGTGACGTACGGGTCACGGGCGCTCAGGATGGTGTACGGTGGCGGGGCCACGACACTCAGGATGGTGTGCAGTGGCACGGCCACGCACACTCAGTATGGTGACTGTGGGGTGTACGACCTGCAGCCACTCAGTAGGACCCGGGTTCATGCATTGCACGGTATAGATATCGGCATTCTGTGTGACATGACTTTGTTGCGTGTGACACGTTGATTGAGCATGCATCACGTACTTGCGCATTTTACATGGAGTGCTTTACTTACCGCATTTACTTTATCTTATGCATGTTATCTTATATGTATGTGCTATATGTTATATCATGTTTATGTGCTATGTGCCTATATCATTTCGGTATGTACGTTTTGTATTTGTTTGAGGCGGGCATCTACTGGGTGATTTCTGTCACTCACCCCTACTTCCCAGGTGAGCCGGATGAGGACTATGAGCATATCTTCATTGAGGACGGGACGGACATAGCAGGTTGGGCTGGTTGAGAGCTGCAGCTAGGATATGAGGGGACTCTGCAGCTGTTTTGCTCTTATTTATACTTCGAGGATTTTCCACATACTACTTCACTATTTTATTCCCAGAATTTTATTAGCAATGTAATGACGGTTGTTGGAGTTTAATATATGTTATGGTTTACGTTTCCGCGAAAAAATTTCTACGTCATTTTGACAAGTAAGAGATTGGTTTGACGCTTTGTATTCTCCTTAGTGAGATACGGCGGGTGCACCGTTCCCGATGTTAGGGCTCGGGAGCGGGGCGCTACAGGTGGTATCAGAGCCGAGGCTTAAGATCCGCCTCGGAAACGCAGGCTTAATTAGATCACTTAGACATAAGTTACGATATTTTATTTCGATCTTACCCCTAATAAACAAAGTAGACTTAAGATATGATCTTAGACCTAGGTTATGATCGGAGTATGGGAGGTGTGTGCCGATGGTGAGCTTTCCTTGTCTAACTATCGATTTATCGGTGTTCAGCATTCCAACTTATTATTGACTAATCCGATTTCTTCTCATGAACTTGGATAACAGGAAATGCCTCCATGACGTGAGCCAGCTGGGAATAGTGGCGAGAACCACCAGAATCAGGGGATTATCTCCAAGCACTGAAGATGTCATATCACCATGACCAACACCTCAGCACAGTAGCATCAGCTGCTGAACTGGCATGAACCGCCTCCATCACCATCTCACTCGGACATGAGATTCTTCGACAAGGGGATACGGAGGAGTGATGTCGCAGCACAACTGACACCGCCTGACCATTTGGATCTAATTTCGGAATGAGTTGAAGAAGTACTACGTGTTCGACTGTGCGATCTTTCAGAGCATAGTTCTAGATCCACGATGGAAGCATAGGTTTAGGCTATGATCTTAGAAAGTAAGTTACGATTCTGCCCTTAAGTCACGATCTTAGAAATAAGTGTCGACTTTTAGTCGTAAGCTTTAATTATATATTGGGCATGTTCTTGAAAATAAAACGTGACCTTAGAAATTAAGTGATGATCCTACCTGTAAGTCACGATTGTAGACATAAGCGACGATCATGATTAAGAGTTGATCTTCAACTTAAGCATTAGTTTAGTCATAAACGATGATTATATACTACGTATGATTGTAACTAAGAAGTGATCTTAGACATAAGCGATGATTTGAACATAAGCACTGATCTTAGTCGTAAGCTGTGATTATATTCTAACTATTGAACTTAGAAATAAGTAATGATTTTAGACGTAAGGAACGATGACACAAAGTATTGATTCTAGAAATAAGTCATGACATTAGACCTAAGTGATGATCGGATAAGGGATATGCCCACGTATACCTAGGGCACTCCATACGACTTTGAATTATTTGCCTTACCTAAGTGTTGATTATAACCATTCGTACAATTCCTTAGATCTGACCCCTGCAAACAAATATCATTATGATAAATAAAACAAGACCTCTACATCGACAGTAGTGTCAGAACGTGACTAGGTCTAAGTGGAGATCGTAGATCTTAAGGGATGATTGTAGTAAAATGATAAAGACTAAGTAACGATTTATAAGTGATATGATCAGTAGAGTTTAACAAAGAATACCGTACAAAGGAGTTTATAGCCATGATTAAGAGGTTGAATTTTAGAATGTCAAATAAGCCAAAGATATTAGTCCTATTAGAGATATTGATTGATAGTGAAAAGTGAACACTACTAAAATAAGTACAGTGGAATGACGAATTATTACAAATTGGATTAAGTGTTGATCACTAGAAACACGTAAGTACAGATGTACCGAGTAGACTTGAATTGTAGCAGAGTAAGTATGAACAAGTTGTTTTTCAGGTGAGATCTCACTAAGTTAAAGCCCGCATATGAGATAACCAAGTACAGAAGTACGGTGGGTCAGTGTGGCGCAGCGGAAGCATGGTGATTAGAATGCCCTAAGTCGATCAATATTCAGTGTGCCATATTAGGATTGGACAACTTAAGCTAAAGATTATAGTATAAGAACCGATCTTAGAGGGCTGCTATGATCACAGATATAAGTACGATAGCGACTGATGATGACTGGGTTATAGAACCCTCGGAATGGTGACAATATCCTAAGTTTGATTCTAGAGTTATAAGAAGAGTAGGTTATGATCTTAAATAAGCAGAGAATGATGAACTTAGAAATTATCTTGCCTCGCACAAGAAATGATTTTGATGACTTAGTCATGTGCAGAGAAAGTGTAATGGTTAACGCATTGGAGTACTCGATGGATATTTAGCTTGGTTAAGTATCTAAGAGATGGATCATATATGACGAATTTAAGAATTTGGAATTGTAGATTACAATTATATAAGTTGAATGATACACCTTAAGTGGTATGCGTGGAATTGAAAGCTTGACAACCTAAAAGCGAGGTTGATGTAATGATGATCGTGACATATACTAGGTGAATGGAGTGAGTAGAACAACACTAAGTTATTGATTAAGTAATACGCAAGTTTCGAGGACGAAACTTATTGTAAGGGGGGATGATTGTTATGCCCCGTGTTGTAAAAGAAAAAGGAAGAAAATAAAATTAAAAGAAAATACTTAAAAGGAAAAGTATAATTATATAATATGAAATAATAGATATCCTAATACCATTAGGATTGAAATAGGAGATATGGATAAGAAATTTAACTCCTGCAAACTATGCTTTACATAGACTACCTATACCTAACCTAATTAGAATAGGAAAAGGATAAGGAAAAAAAAAGGATAGAGTTCTAATACAAATTTAAATCCTAAATACCCTAAAATTTTACCTATCCTTCCCTATACCTATACATACATAATACTCAAATTAAAAACCTTATTCTCCCTCAGAACAGCCGGCCTGCCTCCTTATTTCTCCACGCTGCCGGGCCAAAAAAAAAATTCTCCCAAATACCCTAGCATGCTGCCGCCAGCAATTAGTAAGTAGCCACCATTATTTTCCTACAATTCAATTTCCTCCATTCTATATATTTCAATTCATATTTCAACAGGAAGCCTGCACCATCCTTATTTCTCCAAGACTGCTGCTGTTTATTATTCTACCAAAGTGCAACAATTCGGCCGCCAGTTTTTAAGGCCATAAACAAATGATTCTTCATCTGTTCAACCCCGATTCCTCGCGTAGTATGTTTAATCGAGACACGAGGCAAGTATCTTTGCTATATTTGCTATGCTTTTACAAAGTTATTATGTTATTTTCATATCAAATCGGGTCATACATTCGTAATTGTGATTTGCATAGATTGATGTATATACATATGTAATTGTTGTATATATGTATCATTTATGTGTATATATGTATGATTTAATTGAATGGTTACGTGAATGTGCTGATGTGTGTAAAAGACATATATACACGCAAAAGATATATAAATTTACATGCTGATATATATGTGAATTTGCAAGATATAAATGTGATGTGGTGATGTGTGTAATTATCGTGATGTGTGCGGATGTGCTTCAGTTGTGTGTAAAACATATATAAATTTGCATGCTCAGTTGTGTGTGAAAGAAATATACATATCCATGCATTGAGGGCAGTATGTGAAATATAGGCAAATATATTAATTGAGTGGTCATAACATTTTGGCTGAAATCATAAGGGCTGCAATTTGAATGTTCCGAGATAAAAATATTTGGCCATGTAGAATTTTAGGAATAACATATCTAAAAAAAATTGTCATATGTATGTGATGTATATGTAATCAAAATTGGTGTGTTTTTGAAGAGGTGGGCCGATTTATATGAAATTATTTTAACCATTGGCCGCCACTTTCTTTTAGTGTATATATGTATATTTTAATGGCCTTAGTTAAAAGTACAAATTAATATGTTCTATTTTGTGTGTATATATATACATATATATATATATATATATATGTTGGTATGACAAATAGGAAAAAAATAATTTTATTAGAAAGCTATGAGCTAATTATTTTAAGTAAGCCAAATTAACCTTTATTATTAGATATTGATGTTTATACTATAATTGTTTAGATTCAAGCCTAGAGGAGAAGGGAGTTAATTCGTCAAAAAGGTAGGTGCCTCTTCCCCCTCAAACGGATATGATTCATGCATGCTTTGATGGTATACTAATGTGTTTCGTTGTTTTATTTGTTTAAGTTGAAAATTTTGTTTTGTTGTTTTATTTGTTTAAGTTGTAAATTTTGCTTCGTTGTTTTTATTTGTTTAAGTTGTAAAGTTTGTATATGTTGGAAAGCATGAGATATATTGTTTATGGCTGCTAT
The DNA here is from genome assembly GCA_036186865.1 of Eustoma russellianum. Lineage (NCBI taxonomy): Eukaryota > Viridiplantae > Streptophyta > Magnoliopsida > Gentianales > Gentianaceae > Eustoma > Eustoma russellianum. The sequence goes on along the minus strand of AP025040.1, from coordinate 7,362,683 downwards.
GTGCGTGTATGTGTGTGAAATTGGTGGTATGATGGAATCAAAAACAAAATATTCTTTAAAAAATGGGGAAAAGGGGGAACTTTTACATTATGAGCATTTAAAAAGTTGTGTTTTGGCCTTAGAATAGGTTCCTATAGACTGGAAATAGGAGAAAATGGGGACTGGGATCGAAAAACAAATCACACCGCGCGTTGCCACTGGTGGAACATCCAATTAACTAAATAAATAATTAATTTAATTAAAGCAGAGAACAGGTCGGCCAACGGACCGGGTCGGCTGGCCAGCGGGTCGGACCGAAGGCGGCCTATTTACCTCTCAAAAAGAATGTATCGGGTCTGGTGGATCAGGCCAGGAAAATATAATTAAATACCAATAAAATTCAAATAAGTTCCAGAAAATATAAAGGGTTAAAATTAAATTATTTTCACTTAATTTCTGAAGTCTGGTAAATTTAAGTAATTAAAAATTAACAGTTATAAATAGAATTAAATAAGGAAAACATAGGGTAAATTAGTAGAAAATTCTAGTAAATTAATACAAGCTAAGGAAAATAAGGGTGGTGATAAAAAACAACTTTCCAATATTCGTAAAATTTATGAAACCAAATATTGAGTGCCAGAGGATGGGCCAGGGGCCTCAGACGATTGTGTTTTTGCATTCATGGCACGTGCATTGCATGATGGCGGGTCGTGACGTACGGGTCACGGGCGCTCAGGATGGTGTACGGTGGCGGGGCCACGACACTCAGGATGGTGTGCAGTGGCACGGCCACGCACACTCAGTATGGTGACTGTGGGGTGTACGACCTGCAGCCACTCAGTAGGACCCGGGTTCATGCATTGCACGGTATAGATATCGGCATTCTGTGTGACATGACTTTGTTGCGTGTGACACGTTGATTGAGCATGCATCACGTACTTGCGCATTTTACATGGAGTGCTTTACTTACCGCATTTACTTTATCTTATGCATGTTATCTTATATGTATGTGCTATATGTTATATCATGTTTATGTGCTATGTGCCTATATCATTTCGGTATGTACGTTTTGTATTTGTTTGAGGCGGGCATCTACTGGGTGATTTCTGTCACTCACCCCTACTTCCCAGGTGAGCCGGATGAGGACTATGAGCATATCTTCATTGAGGACGGGACGGACATAGCAGGTTGGGCTGGTTGAGAGCTGCAGCTAGGATATGAGGGGACTCTGCAGCTGTTTTGCTCTTATTTATACTTCGAGGATTTTCCACATACTACTTCACTATTTTTATTCCCAGAATTTTATTTAGCAATGTAATGACGGTTGTTGGAGTTTAATATATGTTATGGTTTACGTTTCCGCGAAAAAATTTCTACGTCATTTTGACAAGTAAGAGATTGGTTTGACGCTTTGTATTCTCCTTAGTGAGATACGGCGGGTGCACCGTTCCCGATGTTAGGGCTCGGGAGCGGGGCGCTACAGCTAGCCTATACTCCCATATCTGCTATCTTGTGGGCTATTTTAGGTTGAAAACATGTTCATGGCATCCCAACCTATGCTTAACCAAACTTTGTATGATGATCAAGATTTGTTTTACCAACTTGGAATTTTCTCTTTTCCGTCAAACACCTTCACTACTACCCCATATGGATGGAATCAACCTCAGCTGAGATCTTACAAAACACCTACCCTATCTGAATCTTGTTACCTAAAGCAGAAAGAAGATTTCTTATCTCATTTTGGAGGACCCCAGATTCTCCCTTTACAAAGATCTAGTTCAAATCTATGGTAAATTTACTAGTATCCTTGTATTTACATTCAGCATGCAAATTAGTTAAGCTTATCCAGGTCTTATGCAGATGCGTTGTCATTTATTATTATTATTATTATTATTATTATTATTATTATTATTATTATTATTATTATTATTATTATTATTATTATTCTTTTTTCCTTATAATTAAGATCGTTTGGTTTTTGCATGATCAAATTTAGGGCAAGGGGAGATGTAAGTGGTAACATGATCTCCAAGAAAAATGGGATGGAGAATCATGTAGGGATCTCAGCTATAAAGATGAAGAAGGTTAAGGGTAGGAGGAAGGTAAGGGAACCAAGATTTTGCTTCAAGACCCTAAGCGATGTGGATGTGTTGGATGATGGCTACAAGTGGAGAAAGTACGGCCAAAAAGTTGTCAAAAATACCCAACATCCAAGGTTAGAGATTCTTGACATATCTTTGTTTTTTTCTGTGAATTTACTTATCTTATGAGTTTTTTCAAATTAAATAAATTTGTAACTATGAAGATTGACTCGTGATATCTCTTGAACGTATTATAGGCCAAATAACAAATCTAAATTAAAGGTCCAGTTTGGATTGTTAAAAAAAATTGTTTTGTTACCAAGAATCCATAAAGAAATTTGAGGTTCGAATGTTGCCAACTGGTGCAGATTTTTGTCTGTTCTATAAGGACCTGGAAGGTTTACTTTCTTGGTGGTGTGCACTTTTTTTTTTTTTGAAACTTGGAATTTTTAACTAGTCTAGTATATCTCTTTTACATGTAGTCATTTTATATATAGAGTCATTGGTCTTATTGGAATATAATGTCAATATAAGATTCTGAAGCCCTGGTATTATACAGAATCAATCTCAATATTCCCTCTTCTAAATATTCACAGGAGGACTAGCTTCACTAATGATCCCCTCTCATTTCAAGTACTATACCTTTAGGTTAAAAGGAAAATCACTTTTATGCCCAAATGATTACAAATGTAAACTTATTCTCCTCTTTTGAGGAGCTGCATTTAGATGCACTCCCATTTTGCCAAAATACAAACTGCTTTTCACAAGTGACATATCTGACAATTTTATAGAGAGAGCCCACCATGCATACATTGTTACTGTAGCTCATAATGAATCCATGCCATTGCCAGTTTGTTGCCTCCTTACTACCCATTGATGTTTGCTTTCCATTTTCTTTGCCTTCCTTTTCTCTATCCGTTTACTTGGTAAAGTATTGGAGATTTTATGTCATGAAAATAAATGACTTAAAGAAGATAGTTTAAAGATTAATTATTAGCGAGCAACCAACAGGGTTTCAACAATTCAACATTGTCAATTGACATTTTGTTCGAATATTATTAAATTATTTGGATCGCACTAACCTATTCAATCACATTGTTATAGTAACCAAGTCTTAATTGGATTGACCACAAAGTTATACTATTTTTTTTGGTTAAACTAAATTGAACTGATGAAGCACTACTGTCGGACTGAGGTGATCAAGACGGAAAAGGAATTGCTGAGGTGAAGCTCCAGTCAGGCATCAAAGCTAAGGGAGAGCTGCAATACTTAGTTTTCTAAATATCTTAGGACCTTTAGAGTACATATAGCCGAGCTAATCAAGTAACTAGCTGTTACCATTGTAAATGTTAAGAAACAGGGTAAATAAACAATAACTACTGTACAAGTGGAAAAATAAAACCGTTAGTCAAAAACAATCCAGAATAACCTTGTATTGAATAATGGTTAAGATAACCACACATTATAGTGGATACGGATAAAGGTCGAGGTGAGTGGTAGAGGTGGAGAAGAAGGAGAAAAAGAAGAAAAAAAATAAGGCCAAACCGTTTACTTAATGACAGACGTTGAAAGTCCGCTGATATATTTTGATCTAGAATCATTATAACATGCATTTAGGATTGCAGGAGCTATTATCGTTGTACACAAGACAACTGCCGAGTGAAGAAGCGGATCGAGAGATTTGCAGAGGATCCTCGAATGGTCATAACAACGTATGAAGGAAGACATGTACATACTCCATCAAACGATGATCACGATTCTCAGCCTTCCTCCCAGTTGTATTCTCTCTTTTGGTAGTTTATGCTCCTAACAGATGTCGCATTATGAGTATCGACAACTTTGACATTCAAAAAAGTCTGTTACACATAAATATTGATATCGTTTTGTGGTATATGTGTAAACGGGGGTTTTTTTTTCCCTGGTGACATGCACTATCATTGGGTAAAGTATACCTAGATTAGGATAACATTTGATTTCATGGAGAGGCATCGCTCCTATGAGTGAGACGTTCCACACACTAGAATGTAATATTTCCCAGTTTTATGTATGTTTCTTAGAGCATAGTCAGGACATTTGTCCTCCGAATTTCACAGTTGGAAACGGCTTATGATTATTTGACGTGAGGGGATGAGCCATGTGTGTAGGATCAGGATATTTGTGTATGCCCTAGTTTTATCGGGCATCTTGCTGTAATGACAGTTGCAAAATTGGTGTTTTAAATGTCTTGTATGCACTTTTCTACATTTTCTTCCATAATCTTTTTAATCACTTGCATGTGTATAATTTAGAGATGGTGACTGGATTATTCACATTTTTAATCAAAGAAAAATAACCTTATACAAAGTCATGTGCTACAGCATATTCTTCAGTTTTGTCTTCTCAATCTCATAAACATTCACAGCGTCTTTGCATTATGTTGCAGCCTTTTCATTCCAAAATATTGAAACGATGCTCATGCATAGTTATCCAATGTGCAGCAGCCTCTCTCATTCTTGTCATGTCAAGCTCCCGAGTATGCAAAACAAATTCAATCAACGAATTTGAATCTAGAGGTGCAAAGTTAATCAATTTTTGTTGTCCTCCCATGCTTTCTTATCAACGAGTAGCTAGCTTACGAACACATGTTCTCTTCTGTCTACTGAGGCTTATAGTAGTGCCAAATGTATTATATATATACCGTTCTTACAATGAAGACAATCAGCACATTTGTCACTTTCAATCTCCACAATGTCACTTTCAAAGAATCAAAATGATTCTTTCCTCTCCTGTTAGTTATCTTTTTCTGCACTCTGTTCTTCTCCTTTCTCCTTCTTCCTCTTCATCATCTTCTCCCTGTAAATCTGCAAATCTGCATATAATTGTTTTCTTCACACATTAAATCTAAAAGAAACTTGAAGTGTGTTAGAAAATTGTGTAGGATGATATGGAAACCAAACAAAGGAAACGATGGCAATAGAAAGCCGAGACACAACAAAATTGATGTTCTTAAAGCTAAAATGCCTCCACCACGAGCGAGGTGAACTACGTGGCACAAGCCTCCCAGAATATAACGGCTTTTTTCTTTCGTTCGCTCTACGAGAGGAAGATGAACTTGCACAAGAGAAGTATTTGATAGTAGAGGAAGAATAAGAGAGAATTGGAGGAGTAATAATGATGAAATTTTCAGAATTTTGCAAAATGTTGTATATCTCTTTAAAGATAGCAAGGCCTTATATTTATAAGCCTTGGGTTGTGTATAATCACACTTTGAAAACCTATTTCAACAGTTTAATTAACTTCTATGTCAGTTGAATACCGTTCATGTATGAAGGGAGATGATTCTTGGATCAAAAGATGCGACTTGAACTAAAAAGTTCCAATTGTTGTCACATCGATCGATGTCACTTCGATCGATCAATGGGACAAGGAGCTCCAACTTTTCATCCTGACCACATCGATCGATCGATGTTGGGCAGAGACTTCCAACTTGCATCTTGTCAACATAGATCGATTGATGTATCGATCGATGTCACTTCAATCGATCGATGTGATCGATCTATGTTGGACAGAGAGTTTCCAGTTTTGCATCCATACCACATTGACTGATCGATGTATGTCACATCGATCGATCGATATAATCGATCTATGTCTAACAGAACACTCAACTTTATTTCAGCTTTCACTTGGTTTGATCCAACTCACACATGGATCGATCCAAATGATTTCTTTCAAGTTTAAAGTGTTCAAATCATCTTTCAATCTCCCAAACAACATCTTACATGTTTATATATAAGTTTTGACATTTAACGTATTTTCCAACAAAGTGTACTTGCCATTCCCACAAAAAGAGAAAGATAGAAAATTACCTTACAAGAGAACTAGCGCGGAAGTGGCGGGACGCCGTGCTCTGATTTATCTGTGGAGGATTGACAGCGGCCAAATGGAAAGGGTGGGATTTGCTTAATGGATGAATGTGTTGTTGTCTCGTGAGAAACCATATGTCATCTAGGTATGAAGTGCGGACAGTAGGGGTTAAAAGTGTATTTTCCATATTATGCTCGATGGCTCAATGAGTATTCAAGCAAAAAATCGAGACGCTTGAGTTTGACTCGTATTTCTTAACGAGTGGCTCAAGTTCGACTCGAGATCGATAAACTTCAACCTGAACAAATAGTTTTAAGAACCGAGTTCCTGTTCATGAGCGGCTTTGTTTGCACCCATACCCTTCCTATTTTTCATTGGTTAACCGTAGAAAAGATGTGTCGTAAGAAAGAAGAAGAGATAATTATACTTTATCACATTTTGTATCGCAATAGTTAATATCATATCATGAGAATTATTGTGACCTTAACTAATATATTAGCTTAACATACATAGGACATAACATGATTAGGAAGATCATGTGATACATGATCATCTTTTATAGAAGATTACTAAAAGGTCCAGACAAAGAAGATAAAAATAATTATCCTGCGTAAGATGGTGATAACAATTTCTCGTATAAGTGGTGAACAATTATTAGGAGACCCATTATAATTAATAAGAAAACAACATAAATAACAATGCCTAAGACTAGGATCTTGCCACGAGCGTCCTTACCTCAAAACTAAGGTCTAAAACCACACCAGGGCTTGAAAACGAACCAGGAGGGGAGCAAGAAGTGGGCAGCTACTTAAATGCAGAAGATGACCTTGCAGGAGAGCCCCCCAGACAAAACCAATTGGTTTGGCCCACGTGTTGTTACCCCTTGCATATTTAGCCAAAGGGGCACGCTGTAGGCGTCTCTTTCAAAATCCCTTCGATATCCATCGTACTACTTGAATATGGGGAAAAAAGTGGTTAGGATCCCCCACCCCAAATCACTCATCCCATGCATCAACGCGCGATACGTGGTAGTAAGTGTGGGTGGTGAGCTTAGATGTGGGTCACTCTCATCTAGCCTCACCACACATCCCCTCTGTCACGTGTTACGCGGTGACGCATGGGGTGAAGAAAAAGTAGATGAGGTAATCTTATCCCGGAAAAAAGACATAATCGTCTTTTCCTAAATGCATTTGTTTTCAGGGAGTTGTTGACCAGAAAATTATACTAGTGGCGTTTATAACTTTTTGCTAGTCTATTTCCCCAATGAATTATGTATAACATTCAAATGTAAAACGTAACGTAATAATCTGAAGAATATAAAGATGAAAAGTATACGTTAATGGCACTTGGAACTTCCTCTGGGTGGAAGCTTTTACTTAATTATTTTCTACAGTTACCTTTTCTGAAGAAAATAACTGCCGTAATTTAAGGAAACAAAAGTGTAAGGAAATATGAGTGTACTAGACTGGTATAACGATATTGCAAATTCACGATTAAAATTGAAAGAAGAGGGATGATTTGATTATTTATATTATACAGTGAAGGAACTCGAATTTCAAGTTCTATTAATAAAATAGAAAAAGGGTGTTCCTGGTATATTAGGTTCTCGCGTTTGCACAAGGTCCGAAGAAGGGTCGAATCGTGACGCTTCGCAATCTGATGTACGCAACCTTACTATACACTTTTTTGTGCAAGAGGCTGTTTTCATAGATCGAACTCATGGCTTAAAGCTTACAAACAGCAACCTTACCAGTTGAAGATCCACCATCTGAAATGATATTATTGAAATATTTTGGTTAATAGGTAAACCAGATGCCTTCAACTTTTATTTAGTGGATTTAGAAGCTTTGGACAACTGCTCAAAATATAGGAACCACATGCTTCATGTAAGAGAACAGAACGGGCCGGGTCCAGCAAGTGAACATGGCCCAATTAACATACCCCATGATCCAAGATGCATAATTATCGTTGTGTATTTCACTAAAGGGCAAAAATGTCTTTCGATGGTTGAGGAAAAAGAAAGCAGAAACTGACCTACAAATCAGTTTTAAGCTCTTTAGACTATTTTATAGGGTATCGTGTTGTCACGGGTCCAAGCCGCAGAAACAGAATATTGCACAAAGTGTAAGGTAATGTTGCATATATCATATCGCAAAACGATCCGATCTCTTCCCATACTCTACGCAAATGCGGAAGGCTAGTACACCGGAAATGCTCTTTTACATATATGCAAATCTTAATAATGTTCTACTAACATGAATTCTAATTTCCTCTAAAACAAAATGAGTTAAGGTAATTATCCAATATAATACAAGTTACATTGACACAAATCATACAAGATATTTACAAAATCTCAATCATATTTTTATAATGCGTGTTTATAAAGTTCTGAAAAATTGTCATCATTCCTTAGAAATTCCAATCTGAGATAAACTACAATTTCCACTTAAATAAAATGAGATAAGGTAACAATCATAAATAACACAAATTACATATATAAATACAGGATTATACAAGGTATTCATAAAATCTCAAGAATATCTCTTGACAAGCTACTCTTTTGTTTTTACGAAGGGCGACCAGAATAGACCGGTTTCACCACCTATCTTATTTGGGACTTCGAAATACAATTGTTTCTTTCTTGGGGCGAAAGCCCGCTGAGCAATGTAGTAGCTGAGTGCTGCTCTATTTATTGGATGTAAAATATCGTAGTCTGATATCGAGGTTCTTTATCGTTTCAGGTCTATTGAGTTTTATGTACAATGTAAATCAGATCACTCAACAATATCTTAGATTAGAGACCTAAAATTTAGTGTTTATAAGATATATGAGCACAAACCCGCTCAGGTATAAAAAGCAAATGGCAGAACCCAAACATTAACACTGCGCCTGTCAAGATTCGAACCGACAACCTTAGATACAATCTATCACACGAGTACCAGCTTAGTTGTGGCTCATGTGTTCTTTCGTGTCTTACTAATATCTTAATTCTTTCGTTTCGAAAATGTTGTCACGGTTATTTTTTTAATATTTTATAAATTATTATTATATTAAAAAAATCAACCGTAACAATATTTTCAGATAAGGAGTATAACATAATTAGCTTAGAAAGGGATAGCCATTTTGTTCCTCGTAAGAACAACAACAACATTATCTTATTGTCTTAGAGAATTCCGCCGGGGTCGGAGGTAAACCCTACAAATGAATTAGTTTCTATATTGAGAGAAAGGACGAACAAAAATTCCGAACTGTGTAAACCCTCCCTAAGGCTATCTCCAATGGGAGACCCAAAACACCAATTTGGTGCAAAAAGTTGCTCCAACCAAGCACCAAAATGAACACCAATTTGGTGAAAATGAATAGTGTTGCACCAAATAGGTGCAACACTATTCATTGCACCAAATAGGTGCAACACTATTCATTGCACCAAATCAATATTCATCCTCCACATCATCATTTTAATCATATTAATTTAATTTTAATTTCGTTATAATAATTTTAATTTTGTTAATTTCGTTATAAAATTTTTAATTTCGCTAATTACGTTATAAAAATTTTAATTTCGTTAATTTCGTTATAGCAACTCCAACATGTTAAGATTTTTATAAATTTTTAATTCATCATCTTACATTAAATTTATATGAATGTTAAATTTATGTTAAATAATTTATAATAATGAATGAAAAATAGAATGATAGAAGAATCTTTAAGGAATATTCTTATTTGGTGCTGGATTTGATGTTTGTGGTTGGAGTACTTTTTACTGTTTATTGCACCAAATAGGTGATTTGGTGCAAAATTTGGTGTTTGTGGTTGGAGATGGCCTAATTAATGCATAAATTTTCTAATAGCAAGAGGCCGTACTATACGGGCACAATAAATGTCTAGCAAAACTGGGAGTGGTCCCCCACTACATTTCTTCTCCAACTTGCTCAGTTTAATAGGTAATTAGCTACTAAACTTAAGATAAATGAAGTGAATAATATCTTTTTTTTAGTTTAAACATAGACAAATTTTAAGATGGTCAATAAGTGATACAATTAGTTTGACTTTCATTTTTTTATTAATTTGAATTTTAGTTATGAATTACCAAACTACTAAATGATAACTAGCTAGTAATTATTATCCACCATAAAGTTGCTCTCAGTGTTGATTACTTCCTTGCAAGTTTCATCAGCTAAATTGCATATATGATTGTTGATCATATATAAACCCAATCTATCCTCATATAGTAAATTTGTCAGTTTTCTGCCAACATATTTTCTGATCCATATTTATAAGGTTATGTAATTTATGTAAAATCACTTAGCTTTCTGATAAACCTAAACGTAATAACATGGTCTATAATGTTTTAATATGGGCTGAAAGATAGTAGCAACAATAGAATGGCATTTTTTATGTCGTTGGCTAATATTCACCTTTTATGAAAATAAAATTTTGACTTGTAATTTACAAAAGAAAATTCTGATTTGGATCTATTTGTCGTATGCAAAGCAGATTAAAATGGAAAAGAAAACTGGAAATGTTGGAAGTCCGTGAGAAGCTGCCGAGCACATGCATGCAAAAAAGAAATATATCAATACAATAGAAGATATCAAACTGACTTTCTCTCTCCCGCATTTAATATATATTCGAGCAAAAGGTCATACCTAGTAATGAAAGGTTCTATCGTCTCAGTCTTAAAGAACATTAAAGAATATGCAAATTAGGAGTTTAGCGGACTCCTAGATTAGGAAGGCCATACATAAGGAGCCTACACAAGGTGTCCACTGTAAACTAGGCCTTTGGCCCAGACAGCGGTAAAACACTCACATTGTGCGTGCCATTTAATTAATATATATCTATATCTGTAGGGCGTAATATTCCATCATCCTTCTAATATAGATTTGTATGAAGATATAACATAAGCTTCTTAAGTATCATGAACTTTCACACATGAGTGAGCAAGTTGTCTTTAATAGGACCTAAATATTCAGTCAATCATATCGTTTGTTCTTTTACGTAGGCATACAATAAGACCAAAAATTAATTCTTCAATAAGAATGGCATCGTAATTTTCCACTTAAGACTGTGAGAAAGATTTGAGATATCTAAAAACACGTTAAGAAAGTTGCAGTTTATGTCCATTCAATATTATAAATCACGTTTTCGTTGCATTAGATTTCCGCGTTTGTGCAAGATCTGAAGTGAGACCGAATCGATTCGCGATCAAAACTTACTATGCACTTTTTGTACAATAACATGTTTCACGTTTCGAATCAGTGACCTCAAGATCAATTCAATATTATGTGAAGTCAAAAAAAATATGATTATAATAACCTTAGCAGACGTAAATATTTCGGAACATCCAAATTTTCATTTCAGGCTATATCATTTACTCTTAAAAAGCAAAATAACATGCGTTCAGTTGAAACAACCAGAAACAGAAAAAGCGTAATAGTATTGCTTTCGACTTTGAACGCTTTACTAATTATTTGATAACTTGGAATTCAAAAACTCGTAAGTTTCTAAATCTTGAACTCTCTGCAAAGTTAATTAATTGAATGTATGCTGGCTAAAAAAGAAGCTAACTTACTGGTAAAACACATCGAATAACACACACAAGCACGTGCAAGTCCTCACACACAAGCACGTGCAAGTCCTCGAAATGTTGCACCGATTGTGCAAGTTGCCAATGCTACCCAAGACAAACTCTGGATTTTAAATTCAACTAATATAATGTATTTTTTTATTTCAAAAAAAATATAATGTATTTTTCTCAATCGTATTACTTAAATATATCAGTACATGAAGGACATTGAATTTGTTTCCTCTTTTTGTAGATATCCATTTTGACTTTTATAGTTATAAAAAATCATACTTTGACCTTATAAACTTCTACTGCCTTAATTCTAAAACTTTTTAAAAAAACTTTTGTAAATGATGTCTTTTAATTATCCATTTTAATTTTTGTGTCCATGCATCAGAGTCAAGAAGGATGCCTAGTTCTAAGGTCCAACCTTGGAATTGATCGCCAAGGAATTTTTTAAGGATACTTGTCAATTCTTTTTTACGGGAAAACAAGGACCTCTTTGCTTGAGTGGTTTAGAGACAATCAACATGTATTATATAGAATTTTACTATTTACGTAGCTCTATTTTTGTAGAGTCAGAAAATTTACTTGGATAATACAAATAAAAAGTAAAATTAGTTTTACGCGAGAAATAATAAACTACATACAAATTAGGTAATTGACATGCTAAACCGAACGATTGTGGCAAATCAAGAGACCAAACTCGTTATTCTATCTCTTGTAGATTAATAAAAAATTACTAACATGGTAGTTATATGTTGGTCATATTAAAATTTATCTTTTTCTTATAAACATTCAAGAATATGAAGTCGCTTTTATTCAATCTTTTTTTAGTTTTAAAGGATGTTATAGAAATCACAACTGAGATAAATCTTGAAATACATGAACTTGTTAAATGGTCGTTACCAGTGTACTAGGCTTGCAGGGTCTAGAGAGGGCTCGAATCGTTTCACGATCTGATGTACACAGCTTTACTCTACATTTTGTGCAAGAAGCTATTTTCATGGCTTGAACTCGTAACTTAAGATCACAGTAACAAATTAACCGTTATTGAGAAGATAAACATGTCAGATTGATGATTTAATTAGTTTTAACCGACTCAAAAATGGGACCTAACTTGACTGGTAACCGTAAAAGTAAGAAACTTGGTTCGAGGCCTCAGGGGCATAGTCCAGTGGTAAGTGGCAAAGCTGATTGGAGCTAGAACTCCGACGTCCCGAGTTCGAGTCCGTGTGGAGACAATCCTTGTTGAAATATTATAAGGGTTGCCTCTGGGCTGGCTGAGTCTCGTGTGTCCTCCCCCTATGCAGGGCTGCCGGTGGAGCACATCCCTCGATTTACATCCCACCTGGCTAAGGGGCCTCTGGTACAGGTGGAGGAGAACACACTCCCTCATGAAAGAAATTTGGTTCGAGTAAAATATTCTGTCAATGCCAAAACACAACATAAAAAATAGATAAAAATTTGTCAAGAAAAAAATTTGAACATTTTTGTATTTATTTTGCATCTACTATACCTTTTTTCCCTTCCGACGTATCTTAATTATCTTTTAAGAAATTTCAAACTATATTATAGTTTTAAAAAACCCCAAAATGTGGTACGAATTAAGAAAATTCATCAAATAATTAGGATGCAACTGGCAGTGTCATCCAAGGAGACTTTAGACGACAATGCCAATCGCATTCAGGAATTCACCTCTGGATGGTACTATCGTGTCGTCCAAACTTTTTTTTTTTCAATTTAAAATTAATTTAGAAAATTAACACAAGGCTTCTTCCTCCGTACCCCCATCTGTCGCCGCCGCCGCCTCCTTCCCTTTTCCAGTTTTCCCTCTCTACCCCACCTCCCTCCGTCTCCCTCCCTTCAACCGTCCACCCTCCCTTTATGTAATCTCATTCATTTCCAAGGATTTATTTCTATGATTTAGATTTAGAATCAGAATCCAAGATAACCTAAACATGACCTCAGGATATCTGGATCAATTAGGCAAAAACACTGAAAAAGAGTTCTGTCTTCTTTTCAATGATCTAGACAACAAATGCTTACATGTATTTTTTATTTTTTCAGAAACCATTTAAAAAATGATTTATAAGAAAATAAATAAAAGTATAAAACATGTAGAAAACTAAAAGGGAGGAAGGCAAAAAGGGTATGAGAAGAGGAAGTGAGAACAGAGGGAGGCAAAAGGGTCAGGAAGGTGGCTTCGGATGAGGGTAGGAAGGAAGAAGACTTGTGTTAATTTTTAAAATATCTTTAAATTTAAAAAGAAAAAATTGGATGGTATTATCGGGTATCCTTGGATGGTACTACATGTTGCATCCTAACTATTTGAGAGATTTTCCCAAATTGTAATACATTAATATATTTTAAAAATTACCATATAATTTTAAGTTTCTCGTGATATTTTCTTTAAGTTTTACACATATTTTGTCGATTTTTTTTAAATTTTTTCAAATTACATTATTCCATGTTCTCATACACCAAATAAATGATTGCATTGTTGTAGCAGTGTGGATTAAGTTATTGGTTGTAGAGGGAAGCATGCTTACACTTTCCAAGTAAAATATGCACGTGGATGCACACGCTTACAATTAGAGAGGACCACATCGTACTCTAAAGGGGAATTTAGGATTAGATGTGACAATCTGCATCATAGAATCTATCTCACAAGTCATTCTATCTTTTAGGAGGAAAAATTTGAAAATTGTGTATTTGGAGTTTAATAACAGAGGAAAAAGAAAAAAGTGAAGAAGAAATTTTATAAGTTTTCACAACCGTCTCTAAAAGGTTTTTCAAAAGTTTTTTAAAACATATCTTTATAATCTTATGATTCTTATATTTATAGACTTTAATTTACAAGAAAAAAAGTTAATTTGACACATCACTTTATAATTTAGCTTCTAAAGGAGTTTATGACGTTCAATGTTGAAAGGAGTGCCACAAGTTGCAAAAGTTGCATCATTTCATCAAAAGGACAGAAAATTTTGTTGTCTTTAATCGATCGAACATTCGGTCAGAGCAGATTTGAAATATTTAAACGTTGCAGTTGTCGAACTCTAGACCAGACGTTTGGTAAACGGTTTTACTGAACGTTCGTTGAAGCATTCGGTCACAAAACAGAAACTTCAAAACTAGACCAAACTCAGAATTTATCACCATATGTTTGGTTTCACTCACCAAACTTTTGGTCTCCTGTTCAATTCAAATTTCACTCTTTTCTTTAATCAACATTGTTACACATTTTTTTTTTATAAATTTAGAACTTTTTTAAATCAATTTTATACGTTTTTCTAACATCGATAGCCTGGAGAATGGCGATCTCCAAATATAGACTATGGTCCTCCCGTTGTCGGGAGAAAAGACACTCCATATAACTAGAGTTTGCGTAATTACCTCCTACAGACTAGCAGAAATAGAACATTCATATTGTGAGTGTCTTCAGATTCGAACCCTTATTTTTTTTTGGAGCAATACTCAATTCGAGACTACGTCTTAGAAGCGAGTTTGATCAATTTCTAGCCAAAGAAAAAAGATAATAAAATTGGGGTACGGTCCTCTCGTAACTCGGAGAAATAACAGGATCTCATGGATAAGGCCACAAACTCAAGCATTTCTATGTTCGACTCATTAAACCTGATTACATTTAGAAATTCATTTTCGCAATTGTACTTGATTCATAATCCACTTATCCTACTCTTTAAGTTAGAGTCTCATACCGAATACCACCGTATTGCTACATAAATATACAAAAAAAATATTTCTTCATATCCAAGACAAAGTATTATTAGACAAGTTGCAACTTTCTACGAAGTTTTGATTTTAGAGCTGAATCATTTGGAACTTGGTATTTGAATTGAAGTTGTATATTTAAAAAGAGGCTTATACTAAATCATCTCCATCAGATTCCTACGAACTGAAGTTATTTCTGAGACAAATTTATGTCCCTGACTAAAGTGCTACGAACTTAAATGATCATTTTCAATTCTAGTGTCAAATTATGTTCATCGTTATCGGAAAATCTCAAAAAATTACGTTCATTTAACTTAATGACATCTTGAAAACCATTTCAAATCTGACAAGATATTAGAATAATAATTCTTTGAAAAGAATATCTTTAATAGAATTATAATTACTCTGAAAACTACTTCGTGTTTCACAATTTATTAATTTTTTCATATGCTTTTTATACAAAATATATATTTGACTTGAAAGCTTAGAAGGCGAGTGATACAGAGTAACACTGACCACCAGAGGACTAACTCTAGATTTCATATACTCTCTTTTCTGATTATAAAAATACAGCATAATATACGATACCAATCACGGGACCCTTTGTTTCCCATGCATTTGCAGGACTCTAATGTTGGACCCCATCTTTCTTTTTAGCTCACTCGGATGAGTCTCGTCATTATTTGTGGCAAAAGCCGTACCAGGATTGGTAGTCTTCACCGTTTCAGTCCCAAAGAGTATTGTAGAAGATGTAAATCAGAAGGTCTAGCGGCTTCCTAGTTTGGATGAAGACTTACACAGTGACCCATACAAGGTGGCCCTTGCAAACTAGGCCTTCGGCCTAGCAGCAGTGGAACACCTACACTGTACGTATCCCTGTATTCGAACTATTAACGTCTTATGACAAATCTCAATCCGAGTATTTAAGTTGCAAAGATGGGGATTTTAGTTATCAAGTCTGTGACCAGAAATCACCTTAAGAAAATATCTATCACCAATAGAGGGATTTTAGTTATTGTGGAGTCTCGTCATTATTTAAGTTGCAAAATGGGGATTTTAGTTATCAAGTCTCTGACCAGAAATCACCTTAAGAAAATATCTATCACCTTAAGAAAAATATCTATCACCAATAAAGGGGGAAAAAAGGAAGAAAAATGGCAGATAAAATTCGAATGTACTGTTGTGGTTGAGTCAATGGTGTACCATGTCTAAACAACAACCATAACAATATTATTTTATTGTCTTACAGGATTTCGTCTATGACGTAGTATGAGAGATCGGATGTACGCAACCATACTCATGTGTTAAAAACAAACAGAGGACTTTTTCCGATGACCCATAATGAAAATTGCGTCAAGCTGTGTCGATCAACTGCTACTTCACAATATAAGAAGCGAAGTTTTTTCAGTGAAGTCATTTTATTTTGTTTGATCGTCAAAGAAAAAATGTGTAATTAATTTCTTTTAGGAAATGGAAAATCATTTTTGCTTTATTGATACATGTCTCACCGTTTCCTTTTTAATCTTTGATTTTTAAGAGTGATTTGCTAAGTAAATACTCGAAAAACAACAGGATATATTTGCAGTAAGCTTTTTTTCCCCTCTCCATTGAGAGTGGATTCATAAGTCTTGTATAGAGAGGTTGTCTAATATAAAATAACGTGATTTTATAATTACAATTAAATGAGAATGATATAGGAGCCAGTGTTGATGTGCTCAAAATACGGTTGGGATCTGAGGAGGTAAAAAGTGAGGCAAAATATGAGGCCTCCAATCATGCGCTGCCACGTGTACAAAAGTGGAAGAAGTTTAAAATTTGTTTGTTTTTAAAAAATAGTTACTTGTACACGTGGCAGCGCATGATTGGAGGCCTCATATTTTGCCTCGCTTTTTGCCTTCCCAGATCCCAACCGCTCAAAATATGGCTCAGGCTTGCAGACTGATGTTGATGTTCAACTTCACTGTCCGATTTAAGACTATGTTTTATAAAACAACAGCAACGATACATCAATAGATGTAGTTATTTTTCTAAAAAACAAGGTTCACTCTCACATGACAGTGAGATTGGACACCAAAATTAGAAGGAATAAAAATCTAAAATGCTCAAGACAGGAGGTCTATCTTCTATATATCAATCTTATAAAAAAAATCGTTATAAATCTTCATATGACATCTTATCATTTCATTACTAGTTGTTTTTTATTTCATCTCTGAGCAACACAAAATTAATCTCTGCATATTTTTTTATTGAAATTAAAAAACCTTTAACGTTAAAATTAGACAATGAAACTAGATATTAAAGATGATGAGGGCAATATGAAAGGGGTGGAGGGATTGAATTGCATATCACTTATAACAGCTTCTAGACATGATTTTTTACTATCTCTCTCTTTGAAATATCGCTATATTTTGACTTAAACATAATTTAAAACATACTATTTTGGTTATTATTTATATATATAACTCTAAAAAAATTTAAATTTTTCTCTGTTTCTATTTCCTAAAAATCCTGTTTTACCTAGAAAAACTCATAGGTTCTTATTTTATCTTTAGTTGGTCAATTAAGTCAAAATAGAAAAATCATATAAGCAGTGGTAGTATAAAACTTTGACTATTAGTATATTATTTAATAATTTTCTGAAAAATACACAATATTTCTCAAATAAATTAAAACAAAAACTAAAAAAAATATTGGCTATTTTGCGAGTAGTTTTACGGAACTATAAATAGTTCTTTTCTTAAGGCAGCCTACAATAACGTAAAATATATTAAAGGAATCAATTCAAATCACAACGAGTAGATGGGCGAAACGGCATTGTAAATCCCTTCACCTTCTCATCCAAACCATATACCTTGCGTTGTGTCACGTGTTTTCTATCCAGCTTTATCATTCCACTTTATTATCGTATGTCAACAATTCATTTATTTCAATGCTATTTTAGTGAGAAGATCCGGACCTATTGTATATACACAAAAGCATACCCATTCTCTTTTTGTCTTGTGGCTCGGTGTTCATGACACATTGGGAAATGCCAACCTTGCCTACCACCATGTGGATCTCTTCTCTAACAACCGGGATATGACTTCCTCACCGCAAAAAGGATACGGTGACGCGTGACCGTGCGACACGTGGCAGCAAGAGAGGATGGTAAAGCTAGATGTGGATGACCTTCATCTAGGCTCACCATCCTCCTTGCTACCACGTGTCACGTAGTCACAAAAGGTTGGGAAAGTAGGGTTAGGAGATCCCAACCACTAACAACCACAGTCTTCCCTCCCTCCATCACCCCACGCCTCATCCCCACCCAGAAAAAAAACATAGAACTTAAAAAAAAAAGACAAAAATAAAATTTGAAAAAAAAAGGAAACTCTAGTTTAAAGAGAAAAAAAAAGAATTTTTTTTGCAGTTAGGTGATTGTAGTCATACTTGGCTGAAATCTGGTGGTAAAAGGTTACACTCTGACTCTGGGTCTCTATTTTCTAAGTCGGAAAGGGTTTTGTGTTATGATGTAAATCAGGAACCCAGCAGGATCCTCAATTGGTAAGCTTTTATCAGACAACCACACAAGATTTTTTCTACAAACTGAAGCAAACAACCTTTTAACCCAATCATGCTAGATACTATGACCTAAGGTATTACTCGTCTAGGTAGCAGTATTACACTCACGTTATAAAATCATTGTTTGGTTTAGGCAGGATATAGAAGTAGCTTAGAGGTTTAGATACTCCCAACACTTTAAGTTGACTTTGCAATTTTTTGTTTTTGTCTTTGTCTTTAATTGTTTTTGCATATACACTGTTATGACTATTTTAATATTGAAATATTTCTATTTGTGTTTACTAAATTCCTTCACTAGCACATTAACGCACCATTTTTCTATTATTGTGTAATATATGTAAGTACATATAAAGCCGGTGGTTTCACTGGAAGCAAACTCTCTATCATTTGGGATGAAGGTATTTTTTGTCTGCTTCTCATCCTCTCTAGACTCTAGCGATAGCTTTTGCTTTTATTGAGATATTGCTGGATATGATTGTTGTTGTTACATTGTTAAGTCATGAGGTTGAATGAATTAGTATACTACATTAGCAATTAATACTATAAAATATTTAATATGGTACTAAATTTAATCAATTATAGTTCATTGTTTAACATTACATAATTAGTTCTTACAAATATTTTTATAATCTAATGTAAATTTTAATTCTTATAATCAAGAAATCATATATGTGTACTGGAATTATCCGTTGTATTACCGTGCAAAAGGCCTAGAAATATGCTCTCATAGAAACTTGTACCTATGCCATAGGAAATTGCTGAGTTAAAATTAATAATTATATGTGATTTTTTCTCCTTATCATCATATAATATATAGAACTTGATAGGAAAAAAGCTGGCAACCATGAGCTTGGGGGCCTACTGCTGAACACAAAATTTGATATCATTAATGAAGGATTTGATGGGTGACTTGCCTGTTAACATTACAAGTGACATGAATGTACTTCTTTTATATTTGTTAATTGGTTTTGAGCTGGAAATGTCTTGGCAAGGAAACACATGGATCTGCCAAAACAAAGGACCAAAAAACTAACATTTTATTATACACTAAGATTTAAAAAACCATATTACTAGTACTTAATTCGTCTTAAAAATATTGTCACATATGGTCAAACACATAGTTTAATCAAGGAAATTGGAACTCTGAAGCAGGAGGAGGGGGAGCTGAGAAATTGTCAAAGTTTAATCAAGTAAAATCACATCTAAAACATGATCATCTACACCACAGAAAACAACGGAGGAATAAAAGTGGAAGAACAAAATTCGAAGTATATATGTACAAGATGTCTTACATTTGAACAACTTTTTATGTGTGCCAAGATCTTTGCAAAGAGCCTAGTGGTACATACAAAAACACTGGAAAAAATTACAGTACAATCTGATATCCTTAGAAAATGGTACACTAAGGGAGGAAAATTTGTAGCTGAACAGATTCTTTCAGCACTTCAAATCAGGAAATGGCTTCCTTCAACCTTCATAAGTGTTTGCTCAACTCATTCCCTTCTTTTATTGTCATCTCTACTACCCCTTCAACAGGGCTAAAGTTGCCGTCTTCCGCCGCGATAGTCGATGTCGAATCGATCCCTGACCCTGCTTGTATCTCTTTGAACATTGTCATGACTTGGATCATTGTAGGCCTTTTCCATGGTCTGTCATCCAAACAAGAACATGCTACTCTCAAATGCTGGAGAAGCTCAATTTCCAAACTTGGATCTTCTTTTAACAGAAGTGGATCAAACACATCACTTATTCTCAATTTGGCATGCTGTTTCACCCACCCCACAAGATTATTGTCACCAAAATCAGCTGAATCTGTCGGTTGTCTCCCCGTTAACAGCTCCAGCAGGACTACGCCGTAGCTGTAGACGTCGCCTTTTGTTGAACATCTAAAGCTCTGGTAGTACTCTGGAGGTACATATCCTGGAGTACCTGCTAGTGTGCTGACACTTAAATGAGTGTCCATTGCACTCATATGCCGTGCCATCCCGAAATCGGACACTCTAGCCTCCAAGTTCCCATCAATCAACACATTGCTAGATTTCATATCCCTGTGAATAATGTGTGGAATGCAATTGTGATGAAGGAAAGCCAAGCCTCTGGCAGCACCAATTGCAATCTTTCTTCTGGCTGCCCAATTTAGCGTTATCCCGATTTTCTTCCTGTCATGTAGAACATCTTCCAAGCTGCCATACTTCATGTACTCATAAACCAACAATCTTTCCTCACCTATCTTACAAAAGCCTAAGAGAGGCACAAGATTTCGGTGCTTGATCTTCCCAATGGTTTCCATTTCAGCAGTGAACTCGCGGTCCCCCTGCCCGCTAACATGTATCAATTTCTTGATAGCGACTACACTACCATCCTTCAACTGAGCTTTATAGACATCTCCAAAGCCTCCAGAACCTATAAGGCTGTCATTGTGGAAATTATTAGTGGCTTCTAAAAGATCAGCAAATGTGACCTTCCTAAGAGGCTTCTCAAATGTCGATAGATGAATGCTCAAATCTCGAGCACTGAACTTCCAGTTGCTAGTTCCAGCATCCCCATTAGAATGACCATCTATATAAACCTCAAGGGCGTCCTCTTTTTTCTTTCTTCTCTTTTTTGTCTCTACTATAACTATAACAAAACCAATGATGCAGAACAGCGCAAAAAGAAGGCCCATAGCTACACTTCCTGCTAACGATGCTTGTCTGCGATGAGACTTCCGCTGCTGATTCTCACTTGGACCAGAATTTGTTCCACATTTAGGAAGAGGATATCCACAAAGACCAGAGTTATTGTAAAATCTGTATTCTGGAAATGTGTCAAAAGGAGCTGACTGAGGAATCATTCCTGATAGATTGTTGTTGGACACATCAGCCTCTCCAAGAAGTGTAAGGCTAGTTAGTGATTGAGGGATTGTACCGTTCAATCTGTTAAAAGACAAATCAAGAATGGCTACATTTTTCAAACCTCCAAGTTCTTGAGGGATAGGACCAGACAAATCATTATGTCCCAAATTCAATATCTGGAGATAATACGAGGAACCAAGTTCATCAGGTATGCTTCCCTCTAACTTATTAAACGAAAGATCGAGGAAAATCATGGAGCCGTTGTGGTTGAAAGTAGGTGCAGTGATACCTCTATAAACTCTGGTGAAATTGCAAGGGTGCCTTGTAGATAACCTGTCCAGTTGCTGCTGTCTGATCCCTTCGAACTCGAGCAAATTGCCAGCTCCATGGCATTGCCTGCTCCCATCATTCTTGACATAGATATACATCTTTCCAGTGAGAAAGGCAACTGCAATGTTGCCAGACTGCTTGAAGAAAGCAGGAGGAATGCTCCCATTGAGAAAGTTAGTGTTGAGATCCACCCATAGCAAGCTACGGCAATCGCCTAATTCTCCAGGAATGCTCCCTGAGATTGAGTTATTCCCAAGCTTCAGAATTGCAAGATTCTCCAAACGCCCTAAGGAAGCCGGTATCTCGCCGCTTAGCTGGTTATTTGATAAGGAAATCCAGATCATCTTTGTGCAGTTGCTAAGGCTAGCAGGGATGGATCCATTCAAGAAATTGAAATCAAGAATCAAGTTCTCTAGACTCTGCATGAACATCAGCTCTGATGGAAGTCCTCCCTGGAGTAGATTCAACATCGCAATGAAATCACGCAGTTTTGACAGTGTTCCCAAGCTAGAAGGGATAGTCCCGGACAGGTAATTAAAGCTAAGATCAAGAGAAACCAATTGTGAACAATTACTCAAGTCCTCTGGTATTGGGCCAGTGAGCATGTTATTTTGAAGGTACAAGACTTGCAATTGCTTCCCTGTGTCTTTGCAAATCCCAGAAGGAATCCCACCAGAAATGTTATTAGATCCCACATCAAAAGTTTCCAAATTCGCCAACTTGAACAAAGACTCAGGCAAAATGCCGTCAAAATTATTGAAAGACAACACCAAATGCTTCAAACTAGTCATTTTGACAAGAACATCAGCAGGCACCTCACCAGAAAAGTTATTGTTTGAAATATCCAGCAGTTCCAAAGCAGAACATGCACCAAAGGCATCAGGGACTTTACCAGACAATTTATTGAAGGACATGTCCAACTCCACCAAGCTTGAACACAAATCAGACAGATATAACGGTATAACTCCTTCAAAATCATTCACCCCCAGATACAAAAACTGCAAATTGCCACCACTTGGGAGCTTAGGAATAGCTCCAATGAACTGATTACTAGTGAGATTAACAAGATTAAGCTTTCCACATGAAGAAAGATTGGAGCCCACTTCTCCAAAGAACTTGTTGGAGGACAAGTCCAAGTGCTGCAAATTGGAGCAGTCATGAACTGAAGGAAACACACTGGAGAAATTGTTCATTGAAAGATCCAAAGAGATCAAATTCTTGAAATCTAATGGAGGAACATCCCCAGCTAGTTTATTACCCTTCAAAGACAAGGACTGCAGCTCAGGAAACTGGGTGGACATAAACAATGGAAGCACATTCTCCCCGGAGATATTATTGTAAGAAAGATCAAGCACTTGGATTCTTGAAGTGGAAACTTTATCTTCTTTAACCAAAGGGTCGATAGAGTTCCTTGAAAGATTAACAAAACCAATGCTTGAGCAGACTCCAAAGCTAAAAACATCAGAAACAGAGCCCGAAACAAAGTTCCCAGCAAGATCTACAGAATTCAAGAGCACCCCACATTGAGATCTCCCAATAGAACTAAGCCCACCACTGATATTTGCATCCTTCAACACCAAAGACTCCAAATTTGGAAGAGACATCAAAAAGGTAGCAACAAAACTGAAGTCTATGCTGAGAAGGGAGTTGCTGAGATCTACAGAGCTAACTCTCATGTTCTTGCATGAAACACCAGTAAAATTACAAGGGCTGTTTTTAGGCAACCAGTCTTGGAGAAAAGCAGTGTTGGGAAGTGAATCTTTGAAGGATAGGAGAAGCTGGGAATCTTTTGTAAGTCCATCTATTGAAGCTGGTGCAGAGAAAGAAGGTTGGGAATGAAGTGAGAAGAGAGTGCAAGCGAGGAGAAAGGGAAGTAAAGGGTGAAGATAAAGGAAGAGGAAGTAAATCTTGGTTGTTTTGAAAGGGGATTGGTGATGATAATGGTGGAAGAGAAGAGTAGGAGGAGTAGTGTTTGTATCTTTATCAGCTTTCATCTTCTTCTTGTCTGGTAAAATGTGTTTCTTCTTCCTAAGATTTCAGTTCTTTTGCTTCCATTTGATTGTGAGAGAGAGAGAGAGAGAGAGAGAGAGAGAGAGAGAGAGAGAGAGAGAGAGAGTTGATTGATGCAGCTGTGGGAGGAGGGTGGGGGTAGGGGTACAGGGTTTGTTAAGAGAGTCAAAAGTTGGGAGAATGATGGTAAGAAGATTATTTATAGAATGTGTGCGTATGTGTGCTACATGTAACTTTTTCCTTTTATTTTTTCCTCCTCAATTGAAAAAGGTGAATGTTTGAAAGTAGTAGATTCTGAATCCCCACTAGTACAAAGAAATTTACAATTACATCTCAACCCTAAAGGTCTTAAGTGTCTTTAGAACATTACTCATAAAACATTATATAGGATATAAATTAAGAAATGTATCATAGTCACTAGCTAATTAGTTTTTATTATAGTTTATCTATAGACAATTGTACGAAGGAGTTCCCAGTGTACTAGGCTTTCGCGTTTGCACAGTGTCTAGAGAGGGACAAGATCGTTTCACGATATGATGTACGCAGTCATATCCTATATTTTATGCAAGTGTTTGTTTTCGCGGTTCGAACATAAGACTTCAAGGTTACAAAACAGCAACATTACCAGTTGTTCTAAGACGCCCTCTTTGTTGACAAATCTATGAGAGTCCAAATTCAAGTTTGTTAAATATGAGAGTGCAAATTCAAGTTTGTTACAATAATGGATTGGATTGAAATGTACAATACAACTCTGTTACATTTTACATTTTAGCATTTTTCACTAAGTTATGTCTTGCTTACAATCTTGGTTAGTAATTGGTATGAGAGATGAAATAAAATTCATGTCAAATTTTAAAAAAAAATAAAAAAATCATAGTAAGGCCGCTCGAACTTGGATAGAATCCCTTCACCCATTTTCCCTCACCCCATACGTCACCGCACGACACGTGCCAGTAAGGAGGGATGGCGAGACTAGATTAGGGTCACCCGCATCTAGCCTTACCACTCCATCCTGCTGCCACGTGTCGCGCGGTCATGATTGGATGAAGGGATTGAGGGTGAAGAGATCCCCCGCTCGAACTAAGGTCTTGGGTGTTATATTTAAGTTACCTTTATACTTTACAGATGGAAGTAGAATGTTAGTTAAACGGATAAGGAAATAATTTAAGGATTGCATGATTTAAGATTGGAAGTTTAGAGGGACCTAGTGTCGTAAGTAGGGTTTTCTTCCTAATACAAATCGTGTAGTTTTGTTTTCTAAAAAAATATATTACCTTTGAAATTACAGTATATGTATAATGAATCTTTTTCCAACAAAATTACATATAAAAATTGGACAGG
>AP025040.1:7289071-7301252 GCA_036186865.1 Eustoma russellianum | reverse complement strand
TATGGCGGGGTAATGGAAAGGTCGGATGTACGTAATCATACCCATGTGTTAGAAACACGCAGGTTGTTTTCCGATGACCTATAATGAAAATTGCGTTAAACTATGTCGATCAACTGCTACGAAACGCATCCATTTTAGTGAGTCATTTTGCTTTATTTCATCATATTCCAAAGTCAAGGAATAGTATATCTTTAATTCCATTGACAATAAAAAGCTTTGTTATTCGTTGATGAGTAACTAATATACATAACCATTATAAAGTTTGCCCCTTGCTGTAGAAGGAAAAATACAAAGCACAGTTAATGCGTATTATATCGAATCAGTATGACTTTGATGCATGCAAAAAAATATGTATGTGTGTGTGTCTATATATACACACACACACATATATGTGTATACTCGTCTAATAATTTTAGTTGTATACTCCCGTTAAGATTCTTCATTTGAGCATTCAACCGAAAAAGAAATAATTTTAACTTCTAACCACATGGGCTAGGTCACATTAGCTCGTGTCAACTTCTCATAACATTTAAACTTCTGTGAAATTAAATTAATAATTAAATCAGGGAAAATAAATGAGCAGACAGACAAGACAGCCATATGTAGGCACTGATGGGTTTAGGGTTGAGTCGATTGAAAATGGCTTCCTAAAAGACTCACATGGCTTGCAGCATGGTTCCTCCTCTGTGTGGGTGCTACTTGTCTATCTAAATCTGCATACAACAAACATTCTGTTTCCTTCTAAGAAGACCCTATGATACAGACATTATTAGCATACAAATATGTCATGCAGGTCTCCCTTTAATCCCCAAAATAAATTTTAAAAGTAATCAATTAGAACCTACTAATCTGTCATTTCTATCCTTGTGCTTTCTTTTTTCTTTTTCTCTCCTCCCCCCCTCTCATTTGCAACGGATATTCAATTGAGTGTAATTACTTTGATTAGGTGCATAACATTATCTGCATTACCTTTTTTTTATCTTTTAATCATATTCTTTATTTTAAATCCTTTTTTAGAGAACATGTACATAAACTAATTAGAACTTATAAAAAGCACCTAAGATAATCTACAAATAACCAAGATAGTAAAGTTTAATATCGTGACCTAAAAGAACACCAGATCGAGAATATATATACACACACCCCAGACCAGCAGTTTCAAAATACGAGGGCAAGGGTCACATATATAGAATAGGGTCTTCAATCATACAATCTCACGTGATTGTGCTGACCGTTCCTTGGTACGTAAGACACTTGCATGTTCTTGACCCTTTATGTCCCAAACAAACATTTCCAGCCCCTCTTCGCCGTATTGTCTTGCTATTGATTTTCTCCTTCATAATAACAAGTTTTTATTTTCTGTGAAGCTTGATGGTTTTACCAATGCTTTAAAGGGTAATGTCTGGGTGATGTTGACAGGGGACGCGTCAGACACGCCCAATAGAGCCCTGACACATGGCATTGTAGCATGCTTCAATTTTTTTTTTTTGCTTTTTACAGGGGGACACGTGTTAGGCCCCTATTGGGCGCGTCCGACGCGTCCCCCTCTGTAGCGTCACTGAATCTCGTCGGCTGCTTTAAAGCCTAGTCCCAATCATAACAATCAAATTATTAATATAATAACCGGGTAGTTTTACGTTTTAGTTCAAGACTAATCTACTAGCAGTACATTCTGTTAAACATGGCGGTTCATTGGATGAACCACTAATCTACTTGCAGCTCTGCTAACACATTCGGTTCAATGTCATATATATAAATTTACATGATTTGTTCCGAATCCGTCTCACTTTCATTCCGACACCTCAACATGAAAACAAAACAACAAAAGTGGAGATTTGATGACCTTTTCAAGTACAAGTGTGTGTGTGTGGATACATATATATTCATTCAAGCCATTTCGTTGTAGGACAATCTCTGCAACATCATCACATACCAGTATGTATAGGCCAACACTGCGAATTTAACGTACTCTATTGAGAGAGATCTATCAATTTTGATGCTGAAGACTAGTCCCTACTGCTCGCCTGCTCAGGCATATAATGGCCTAAAATAAAAGAGAAGATGTTTTTGCTTACCATTATCAATGGAGCTTCCAACTTGCCTAAGTCCAAAAATATTCTGCCAAATGTATAATACGGTGGTTACCAGAAAAAACGCATGCCCTCTTTCCCAAAATAAGAATTCAAAGTCAAGATTAACAAAAGCATATCCATGGGAAAGATGGCACCGGTCATTGCAATTTTTCATAGAACAGCAGACTTGCCTCGGCATCTAGAACATCTTTCTCAGAGACTCTTTCAACTTCAGAATCCGAAATGCGAAACCATAGTGCATGAGCAGGTTCCAGTAGAGCTACAGGGTCATCGTCGCTAGTCTCGTCTCTCACCCGCCTGTAAACCGTGTAATGACCGCTTCTAGCTTGACCAAAGTGCTCCACAACAGATACCAGTCTGTACTTGTGACCTTTCTGATGAGAAGGCAAAGGTCCAGCCGCCTTTTGTGAAGTAAATTGGCAAACACAAATGAAATCAGAAAACAGCGGTCACTAATAACCTGGGGATACATATAACAGAAAAGCTTAACAGCTAAACGACAAGACAACCAAGGAGTTATTGGCGGCAGAACCAGTTAAAAGTGAAGGGTATCTGCATCTTCAACTTGATCATGGGCAAACACCCCCCCCCCCCTTCCCCTCCCATCTCCCTCTCACATTTGAAAAGAAAACCACAAAGCAAACAAAGGGCCTGGGGAGTTACTAAAATAATACAGCTGCTTGAAGCCTTCGAAACATCCCTCGGAGGAAGCAATCTCATTTTTGTGCAACTAGAAATGAAAACTACACGTGATCACCATAAGCACTAAGATACCCAGTTTCATTAATAAATTCATCAAATTTAGTTTAAGCTAACCTGTTTCCAAGACCGTGATCCATCAGTACTTATCACGAGTCTGAATGACTCTTATCTTCAGAAAGTGTCTTCAGAACATGAATCTTATCTTCAGTCATCTCCAATCCCATGGAAGTGTCCTTCCACATCTTCCCATTACAACTCGGCTGACAAGCGTTGAGGTGCAGGCTTAGATTTTCTCCACGAGGGACTGGTATACGGCTTTGCAAATGAGGCCGCTTTGGCTCAGGTCTTTTTACCAGATTCTCCATTCCTAATCTACTCATGATGAATGGTGACAGGTCCAGGATAAATGGAAATGATATATGTCCCTGGGATTATTTGTATAGCAGTTATGCCAACCAAAAAGAAGAAAAACACCTTCACAGTAGAAAGAATCATCCAACCATGTCCAAAATCATGTCTAGCATATTATGTGTATAAGGCGAGTCTAATAAGCAAATAATCTCCTATTATCAGAAATTAATAAAAAAGGATAGCTGAAAAATAATAGTGTTCTGAACTAATATTTGTATACGCTAAAGACAAGTAGAATCTATAAGGTAAGGTTCAAGTACCAGAAGTTTGACCACTTCTCCAAATTGTTTACAGAAGCACGTTGCAAGTGGATACACAGAATCTGCATATGAAAGATGACTGATGAGGTTCTGACATTGTGCATGAACAAAGAAACTTCTCTCCATAAGTGATACCCTGTTAGTTGTAGAACCAGGCACTTCAAAAATTTATACGGAAGAAAGATGCGACTACCTGTGGGCTGTGTGAAATACTATTCTGTTTGAAACATCTTGAGAAACTGTTTGACCAAGGTATATTTCTCACAGACATGAGAGTTTTGCACTGACATGTATCATCCTCAATACACTGTTGAAGCATTTGAATGTCTGTCTGGGAACAGAGTACATCATGGTTAAAATGGATAAATAAAGACAAACATTTAAATTTGAGAAGTAGAGGCAGTAACATATTACGGACTTCAGCTAAAAGGAGAGAAGCAAACAGAATGTACAGTATAACCTTCGCATGGGAAATCAGCACCGACTACATTCACAGACAAGTACGAAAATAATTTCAAACAATCAGGCCCACTTGAGGAAGTCATCTAGCAAAAAAAAACGTACCACATTTTCGCTAGTTAGACCTAAGTACTTTATTGCAGCAACATGCCAACAGTGATTGCAGAAATAATTCTCAATTCTTTCAGAATCAAAGAACTGTTCAAGGCAACCCTCCACGGTGCATCCAGCTACCTGTAAAATAAGATAGAACAAGATCAGAAGAAACTCAAATATAAGCACTCAAAAAGTAGAAGAAACCACCTCAAGACAAACATACAATACGACCACTGTCTGTGAGCACCGGTGGAAGGTGTAAACTATGGAATGGTTGAAATCCAGCGAGCTCTGCGAAGTATTCAAATATATTAATAAGATAACCCCCAATCTGCTATGTGATATTATCATTAAAGAGATATCTGAAAACCAAAGGATCAACTGTGAAGCAAATGCACCTATCCAAGTCAAAAACCAAGGACAAGCAACTAAAAAAACTAGCGACCATATTATACATTGTAAGATTCTTTATCTATAAAGCATGGAAAAATAGCATGAAAAAGAAGGTCACAAAAGGGTAGTCACAACCAAAATCCTGGCAAGAAAAAATTGATGCTATATTCCCACAATAGTTCGGTTACCAATATGACAAAGTCCAACATAGAAAATAATGGCAGTGAACAATATTGCTAATAGGTTTGTAACTGATTGAAAGATCCAGAGAGTCACATAAGAACGCCAGCAACTTAAATCATCGAAAGTACCATTCAACCTGAAACCCACAGCTTTGGCAACTTAGAATGCTGCTAAGGATCCCATTGAAAGGCCCAAGAAAAGTACGAATCCACCTCTGTTGCTCAGATTCTTTGACTCTCCTTTCAGGAGTCAAAATTCTGGATGTATGAAGTGTAGGCACGTCTGCCAAGGAGCTGTAATTGGGGGTATAACATTCTGATAACTCTAATCTCAAAGATGATACAAGGTAAAAGAAGGACTCTTCTGCGTCCTACAAGCAGAAAGATGCAAATACAGGTCATAAATGGCCTCCATGAAAACTTGATTGGTGTTAACCAGAAAAAGAAGACCCACCTGCTGCTTGGTTAAACTAAAACTTGGAACGTAATGCTCCATCGCACTCATGACATTATGTGGATTTAGCGAAGATCTTTGATATTGAGTGAGAGACAAGTCTGCAAGACAACTTTCAACATTTAATTCTTCAACTTTGTCCTCCCAAAACAAAGACAAAATTTGTTAAGAAAACCCAAACTTGCACACTTTATATCATCAAATTCAGCTTCAGTGGATAATCAGTAACTTGATGAATTGAAGTTGATTCAAGAATATTGCATCCTTACAATTTAGTTTCTTTAAGAAGAAATGAAGCTGATTGAGGTATTGGACACAAGAAGATTTAAGAATTTTCCAACCTCGCCTGTTTAGAGTACTATACAACTAGTTCCAATTGACATCAATGCATATTCCTCTTCAAAAGATGGCTACTAAAAAATATTTACCAAAAGATATTCACTAAGAAACATTAATGATGTTGTCTAACAAATAGTCAAGGGCTTCACAAAGAAATGCTTTTACTACCCATGCAGCAAGTCAATGATTAAGCAATCAAACAATCGATCTCTGAAAACTAAAATCCACACGGTTTTCTCTTTAGTATGAATAATCTCATAATGGTCAGGCTGTGAAGGCACAACACAGCCTGATACTTTGGCTGCCAATCCTCTACCCACAAACTCCAAGTAGTCAGGGAGTACCATATGCCTTTCTCCTGGAACTTAAAATTCTGCTGCTCTCTTTTTCTTTTTCCCCCTACCCATGTCTGATAAACATGTCCCATAAATTTCCTTGGACTCCAAAGACGAATTAGTCTAGAGAGGGGTAAGCAAGACCACAACATCCTTACATGGTGTAAAAAAAACGCATTCCTTTCATTTTGATCAAACCCACATATAGCCTCAGTGAAGTACAAAAGTTGACTGGGATTATTGTCCAAGCAAATGAACCATTTAAATCTGAAAGCAAAGAATCATTAATGACATACCAAAATACAACCACAAACTTTTTTTTGCTTACTTTCTATCAACGACGCCAAAGCACAGGAAAGGGGCAATTTCTTCTCACTGCCCTCAAGCCCTGAAAAATCATATTCCTCAAGAATCTCTTCAATATATCTCTGGAAACTTGAACAGCTAGCCAAAGCCTAAGCAACAAAAGAATCATCAAAAGAACAAAAAAAAAAAAAAAACCCATTCATACATCAAACAAACCTTTGAAACATATTTGAAACAAGCAAACTCCCTAGAAATTTCAAAAGTTTAGATAGCAGAATGATTAGAAAGAATACTTTACCTGCAAAATAACATTCAGAAAACAATTATTCCCGAGATTACGCAATCCAGGCACGAAACGTGACTTCCTGGAAACAACACGCGCACCGTCTAATCTCCAAAGATCGCCACTGCTAATGAAGTTGCCAACTTCACCATTTTTATAACTAAAATCGAGCCAGCAGCACCAAGAATAATGGCTGCCACTGATACTTTAAGTCCAAAAGGTGAAAGCCTCCTCATCTGTGATAAATACTTCATCCCATCTTTGAGATTTTGGTACTGGATATCTACGCCTTTTTGAATCCCCATATGCTTCAAGAAGAAGAAATAAGGAAGAAATGTTTTTCGAAATTGCTTCAATTTGAGATGTCAGTACATAGAATTACTCCACTGTAAACAGTAATCAAAGATAATAATAATAATAATATAATAATAATATAATAATAATAATAAAATAATAATAATAATAATATAATAATAATAATAATAATATAATAATAATAATAATAATAATAATAATATATAATAATAAGGAGAGGGAAGAAGCAAGATAGCTTGGGCGGGGGGCTATGAAGCGTGTAGTTTTCTGCCAGACCATTCCAAATTTTCTGTTTCTAGATAATTCCGCTTACTTCATGTTGTTTCGAACGTAATCTATATTTCTTAGGGGTGTACATGGTTCGGTCCGGTAGGTTTTTGAGAATCTTACGGATCAAACCGTTTGTTACGGTTTGAAAAATAGAAAACTGAAAACCGGACCAAATCAGTCAATAAATCGTTTGACCGGTCCGGTCTGGTCTGGTTTGGTTTCGGTTTTTTGGGTTTTATTCACATGAAGCATTGATAACGACGATTAAAAAATCAAAATTCATAATTAAAATTGAGGACAATTTTTCTTCCTGATAGGATTTTTCTCAAGCTAAAAATAAATTGTACTCTCTTAATAGAATACTACTATACCTTAATTTATCATAAAATATTACTATACCTTAAATTATTATGTTTCGCCAAGAAACTCATACTAGAATAAACTACACAAAGTACCAGACCCTCAACAAAAGGATGGATTAAGGTGATAGAGTAGCTTAATCGAAAAACAATCCAAGTATCCTTAATACTCAATCAAGTAATCACATTATTTGCATACAGAATAATCATCAAAGTAACAAAATTTCAATTCTTTCATACTTTTATGGGTGATAAACAAGTTTAGAAGTAATTATACACTAAGAATTACTAAAAATCAAAGAAGTAATTAAACTAAGAGAAATAAATTAAAAAATAATATTTTCTTAGGTATAATCAGACAAATCCACTAGGTACCAACCTTTGTTCACCAAGAAATGATTAATCAACTGAGTTTTTCCTACTCAAGTCATAAACATTCAATAAAAAACAAACTCACAAGAAATATAAATATAACTAAAATACTACTATCATGTATAAAATATAATTAAATATTAACGTATAATCAAAATTATATATATTTAGTATAACCGGTTTGGTCCAGTTTATACGGTTTGAAATTCTTAAAACTGGAAACCGAACCAAATAAAACAGTCCGGTTTTTAGCATTTGTTAAACCGACAGTAAAACCATTGTCCGGGTTTTTACGGTTTGGTTTGGCCAGTTTGATGCGGTTCAACTGGTTTTTAAAAATCATGTACACCCCTGATATTTCTCTCTAAAAAAAATTCTTTTAAGGGGGTGAGGGTTTCACTTCTCTTCCCACCATTCGCCAAATGTCCTCTACCTACCTACATACACTTTTTGTTGGTCACTTCTCATTTAGCCTTATCATTCCTTTCCTATTAGCACGTAGCAGACAGTGGAGGGAGAGGTGAGGTAATCTCATTCCTTTTTTAAGACATCCATTTATGTATTTATGGTCAACCATCATTTTTTTCGTTTCTTTCACCTCTTGGCTCTTGTAGGCTTCTGATCATAAAAACTTATTGTGAACACTTTTGTGCTTCGAACATATTTTTCTTATACAAGATTTTCTACGGATATTTGTTGGATTAAGAAATATGTTTCAGTAAATATCGTGTTGGTCAAACTCGTCGGTTACTTCAGCAAAGTATAACTTATTACTTTCTGCATATACCTCCAGATTGTTATTAACAATATCCTCATCAGTTACACAGGAGTAAATATCTTAACTCAGCGTTGTTTGATTTACCTCTTGTCATACATCATCCAAATATAGACTTAGGATACGCATGAGCTCATTGGCCTCTGATTCACTAATGGATGGTCATATGGAAATAGTGTGTGGAAGTATAAAGATAGTGTTTGGAATGATCTGATTATTCAACAAATTGAGTAAGTCATTCATAATAATCTCCCTTGGTCATGAGATTAGTTCAGATAGTATAACTATGCTTCAAGAAAATTGCAATCCATAGTAGCATAGATGCGACGATTAACTGGGTTGTAACATCGGTATCCTTTATGATGAATCGCATATCCCGCAACACTTAACAGCGTAAGGGTCGAGTTTAGATCTTTTATTTTTTTTGAGAATATAGACAAATACTGAAACCAACGATACGTGGGGGAAGGTTTAAAACATGTGGTATGGGTGTTTATGTTTCGAGGACTTGAATAGGAGTTTTATGGTCAATAATTTTGTGGGTAACCAATTAAAAGGATAAGTTGAGGTGGCAACCTTTTCAGGTCATAAGTATTTGAGAACACCAAATTCAAGCATTATGGCTCTTGTCATTTCGAGAAGAATGCGGTTTTTTCTTTACGCAATGCTTGTTGGGACGTATTTGGATAAGAGGTTTGATAAATCACACCATTTTTACCAAAAAAAAAAAGATTTTCATTTCATGGTTCACATACTCTCCACCATTATCAGACTGGACGATTTGGTTTTCTAATTGAACTGTGTCTGAAACATGCAGAAAATAGCAACGAACATGAATATACTTCGGATTTATGCTTTATAAAATATGTCCAAGTCATGCGAGAAAAATCGTCAACAAATAGTACAAATTATTGAAAAACATTAAAAGTAAAAGAATGTGCATGCTCACACATCAGAGTGTATTAAATAAAACATAGACTGAACTCGTGTATTATTTGAGCTAAAAAAAAGTGCGATGATATTTTTGTCAAAGTATAATTTTCACTATACATATGTGTACCATTATTTGCAAAGAGTGCATAAAAAAGATGACGAGACAACCTAGAGATGAATGCTCCCTCGACGGGTCATGTATCAACGTAATAAGGCCTCCGTATTTAGTACAGACATGAATGCAAGAAGGTGATGGCATAAAGAATATTATTTAATTTTAACTTTAAGAAAATTGTAATGGATTCCGCTCCTCCATCTTTCGTTGTTTTTGTTTTAGGGCTGTATTGGTTGGATCAGGTGAGATTATAACCCATCCTTGCATTTCGTCCAGATAAGGAGGTTTTATAACTTATCCCATTTCTCTCTCCTTATCCGCCTTTTGTGAGACGACCTTGCTTGCAAGTTTCAGAGAAGAACAATGGAACTCCATGCCTGTGCGACAAAGAAGAAAGGAAATTTACGTTCTGGTCAAGAATCTGAGATCCACAGAACACAGGCTTGCTCTGGACACAATGGTCTTAGAAGCTAAGGAAGAGGACCCGTCCTACATGTGATACAGATGCAAGGATACGAAACCGATGTACGATACACATGCAAGATGATGG
The DNA here is from genome assembly GCA_036186865.1 of Eustoma russellianum. Taxonomy (NCBI): domain Eukaryota; kingdom Viridiplantae; phylum Streptophyta; class Magnoliopsida; order Gentianales; family Gentianaceae; genus Eustoma; species Eustoma russellianum. The sequence goes on along the minus strand of AP025040.1, from coordinate 7,291,250 downwards.
AACATGGAAGTCACAGAGCATTCTCTATCTTTTTTATCTTAATTCCTTGCCAATTAGCTTGTTACAAATACATTATAGAGTGGAACACTGCCTCCACTCAATTCTTAAACATGTATAATACACAGTTGGAGGACATGTTAAACACGTTTATGTCTTCTTCCACCATATAATGTCTTTAGTTTATTCAACAATTACTATGTGTAACAATCCTTATGATGGAGGTATACACTTCTTCAAAGATTCTTTTCTCTTTTAATTCGTGTTAAGATAATGTTGATATCCTACATCTAAGTTGAGGTTGAACAGTACACGAAGTATGAAGCATAGATACGGTAGTGTAGCATCGAGGGATAACTCGTCAATTTATTAGATTGGGAAATTTATATTTTAGGGCTTAAGTTTAGTCTATATATATACGTATACGTGTGTGTGTGTGTCTATATATATATATATATATATATATATATGTGCAAGCATATGCATGCATGCACAAACTCATATATATATATGTATGTATATGTATAATGTTGTCATTGAATTAATATATGTTCCAACTACCAGTAACGTACAATCATCATCATCATCGTGTGATTTATCAATTGGTACAAATATGAGATGCTCAAGACCGTTGGTGGTAATTGGCAAAATATGGAATCATCAAACTTCCGTTATTGACAGCTATATAGAAAAACTTAACCATGAGTAATTTGCATTGCTCTCCTAGTTTTATTTCCTTAGTCTCGTTGTCTTAATTGCACGGCTAAATGTTTGTGTGTCCTTCAATATGAAAAAACATAGAACATATGTATCTTTTCCTCATTACTGTTGAAATAAATAAATACCTCACAATGTGTAAAAGTATTAACATGGAAACGGTCATTGAAAACTTTATAATAAAGTATGCAAAGTTTTTTTAAAGGAAAAAGATGCTTTAAAAAAAATTTAAAAAAAAAGAGAGTGAGAGAATTATAAAAAAACAAAAACAAAAGAAGCTTACGCCTTTCGGATGCCATTATATTTAGTGGGCCAGCAGCATCGTTTCTGGGCTTACTGCAGTTCAATTTCCGCGGCCATATCCCGGAAGCCCTAGTTTCCAAACCCTAAAGTCCTAAATCCCAATCTTTCTCCTCTCTATATATGTATCAGCTCTCCATCAGCCTCATCGTGTAATCGTTCGTCTCTGCAGTCTCAACGATGTGGCTAAATATGCGACAGTCATCTTTCTGGTCTTGATTAATTGCAGATTCAGATCACTTTATCTTCTTTGTAATTGCTTTCTGTTTTTTTCTCGAATTTATAGTCTGTTTCAATGAGTCGGTAATTTTAGAATCTGCAATTAATTGCTAGGTGTTTATAGCTTTGATTCTGTCATTTCTTCAGTAAGGTTCCAATTTCAAGGCGGTGTTATATGATTGGGAATTGATAATTCTTGAAATCGTGGATTTGATTTCGCATCTTGAGTTTTTTTCGATCCCTTCCCCAGAAAGAATATCGGTGTCAATGATGAACAAGTCTAAGGCTTGTTTCTCAATAAACATTCGCAGTTGCCGCCTGAGAGCTTTCGCCTTCGCCAGGCTTGAGAGCTTATGCTGCTTCTATCCTTCCTTGGATGTCTGAGACACCGTTATACTACCCATTATTGTTTTTATTGGGAAATTAGCATTTATCATGTTTCTATCATGCAGGATAAGATTTTTTTTTTTTTTTGCTTTTGCTTTAAGGTTACTCACGGGTAATATTTTGGTTGATCATCGTTGCGTGTATCATAGTATTTTAAGGTCTGTTATTAGATGAATAAAAAGGTCTCAGATTGAAATGTAGAATCGCCGAAACGTCCTTTTTGTGCGAAGTAGTAAGGAATCTAAGTATCTTTTCCCTATCACTGTTGTAGCATTCAGATGGGATTATAGCTAGCGTTATGTGGATCCTGGATTGGATATTTCTGTTTTTTTTATTTAATTAAAATGTCGATTTGGTTGTTGCTTTTGAAGTCTCAAACTTCGTTTTTTTTTCTTTTGGATTCCATTTTCATTATGTTGATGATGACATATCTAAGGCTTGTTTCTCTAAACATTCGCAGTGGCCGCCTAAGAGCTTTCGCCTTCGCCAGGCTTGAGAGCTTATGCTGCTTTTATCCTTCCTTGGATGTCTGAAACAACTATCTGTTAAATCATATTCA
>AP025040.1:7269402-7281727 GCA_036186865.1 Eustoma russellianum | reverse complement strand
ACCATGACGTGTATACCTAGATTGTACAAAAGATCGAGCCATCATTGATCAACAATGCTGCTTAGCACTCAACGACCAAAACACTATAGGATGGACTGACCGTGACATATGATAGTTGTGGGGATTTTATAACCTATGAACCTCGTAGAAGGGCGAGTACACTTCTGCAAGGTGGTGAGACCATTAAAGGTCTCTCGCATATTTTGTAAAACATATTGATGAGTATTGACTGAAGAACACCGATCCCATATGGGACCCTAAAGATATAGACATTTTTAACAAAATCATTGTAGACCATATGCAATATCAATTTTTGATGATTATGGATGATCAGTACAATGAAATCTGGAGGGATATACTAGTTTAATACCCTTTTTATGAGTTAAGTCAACTTACTCCGTGGTACAAAGGGAGACCGTTATGCTTCAAATTTTGAAGCCGAGAACCACCCACCACGAGGTTACTCTATCATCGAGAGAAATTGAAATGGGACTCAAAACTAGGACGGTTTCTGGCGAGGGAGGACATGCCCGTTCAAATTCCACCATAAAATAGTGGACATCATCACCACACGATGACAAAGCCAAACTTTACTACACACATTGTGGAATGTACAAATCTCATACAAGATTAGTGCCTTTAGCTTGTTGGGCCAAATGGTGTGACAAAAATTGCAAAGGAAAGGCACATGCCACGTCGGCATCCCGGAGGTCATTAGAGGCGCTAGTGGTGGTGAGAATAGTAGTGGCAGACCCGACAATGAAATGAAAGAGAAAACTGAAGGATTGCAGCTCTTAGTCATAGAGACGACAATTGTAAGAAAATAAAGGGTATAAGATTAAGAAATAGGAGATAGAAGGTATAATGGTGGGAATGAACCCACAACACATAACCTAGGTCTCTGATTTGGGGATAAACTTAACACGCTCCATTTATAAAAAATAACAATATTAATCAAAAGTGGATATTTGATTATGGGGGCACCCGACATGATGACTCACGACATATCTGATATTGTTGACCTAGTATGCCCATTAAAAACTTACATTCAAATTGTCAACGGTGGTGTAGCTACTGTTACACAAGCATGATCTATTACTATTTTTCCAAAATTAAATTGCATAATTGTATTTATGTGTCCTCATTATCTTGCGGACTCCTGTCGTTGAGCCATGTCACACAAGAATTAAATTGCGTTGTGTTAATGTGTCGTCATTTTTGACTTATGTATGACATTCATACGGATGAGATTATTAGACGTGGTACTGAATACTAAGGTCTATATTACGTTCATAAAGTGGCTCATCTGGGGACAACCTTACTTTCTCATATGACTTCAAACAGACAAATTTGGTTATGGCTTCGGCATTTTGGACATCCATCTCTCGGTTATCTTTGTCGTCTTTTTCGACACTTTTCTTGGGTGACGATATTCACTTGTCTTGTGAAACTTGTGTTTTGACAAAAAGCCATCGCACTTCTTTTAGTTCATAATGTTCAAATTATGTTTTCTTTAATACACTCAGATGTGTGGAGCCATTCACCTTATCCTTCCATAAATTGTTTTTTTAGTATTTTGTGCTCTTTGTTGATGATTTTTTTTTCCCGCATGACATGGCTGTACTTTGTCAAACATGCATCTGAATCAACATCAAATATGTTGAATTCTTACCATTGATTAAGACACAATTCAACCAAACAGTTCAATTATTCACTCCGATAATATGATAGAATATGCGAATCACGAAATGAAAATCTTTTTCCACACAAATATTATTATTCACCAAAACTTATATCCTAATACACCATAACATACTGGAGTTGCATAAAGAAAAAACTGCATTCTCCTTGAAATGACACTATGATGATTGACTCTGGCATACCAAAAACTTTATGGCCTAAATCCATTGGCATACCCACATACCTCTTTGAACCATCGATCCACTAATACTTGACCACAAAACTGTATGTCTGATTATGCAAACCCAAAATAGATACCAGCTACCTTAACCATTCCTCCATGCATCTTTGGATGCTCCATCTTTGTTCGTGTCCCAAAATATGGACGTTCCAAACTCAATCAATGTGCTATTAAATGTGTGTTTGTGGCTATGCACAATATCAAAAAGGATACTAATGTTACAATTCAGTTAATCGTCGCATTTATGTCACCATAGATTGCAACGTTTTTTTTGAAACCAAATTTTACTCTAATACCCAACCTCAGGCTCAAGAGGAGAATACTACTGATTCACCTGGTTGGTTCAATAACTTTATCCTATCATATATTATATTCACAGGGCCGTCTACAAACGCAGTATAGATCAATGAGCTCGTCCCAGTCACTGCCCACCTTCAGATTATGTATGAAAAGGGATTGTAATTAACAATCAGAATCTTCATAATTGGAGATCCCACTAGTCAAATTGAGGAGGAGTGTTCAAAGATCAAAGCAAATCAAAGGATGTAGCTATAATTAAGGATTAAATCGAAGACTGTAATAATACCAATGAACATAATCCCTACCATATTTAAAAAAAGCAATGTGCTATAAATAGATAGTCATGTATACATGAGAATATATTTGGTGTATTAACTACCCTTTGGAATAATTACTATAATGATAATTATTGACGTTTCATTATTATCATATTCTCAGTTCAATTATTTAAATCATGTGTCTCAATACATTTAGTACCATAAAGTATCAATATAGATAATCTCAAAACTTGTTTAAATCCTCGCATCATGTTATTTAATATGAGAATATACAATTTTTACAAATAGTATAATTCTTTTATGTCATTTTTGTATGGTGGAAAAGTAAAAAAGAAAAATAAAAACATAGTTCGTTTTGTCATGGGTACTAAGATGATCTTTTATACATAAGGGTTTTATTCCCGCTATTTTACACTTATCATTTTCAGCTTAATTTCTTAGTTCTTTTTTGTCATGTATATATACCGAGATGACCTCCACTGTTTAAGTAAAGAAACTTGGCTAGTTCAAAACATTGAAAATCTTAATTTTTCTTAATGTTCTTAAATCATATTTTCTTTACATACAATGAACAAGTGCTTATTTTATAAATAAGTATTTTGGTACGTACAAAGGGGTGTTTGGTCATCGTGATATTATTTTTGTTAAAATAAGTTTGACTTTAGCACTAATGTCTTTTAGAGTGCAACATAAAATAATGTATACATTTGACTGACTTATGCATGAGTTAATGATAAAATCTATATAACATATTTTCTTATCAATGTCTGCTAAAATTTCAAGATAAAAATACTAATCAATGCGCATGTTACTCAATTACTATTACTAATCACTTAATTTTTATAGGAAAAGTATTTGAATTAACTTTCACTTTGTTACATACACCAAAAGGACGCGTATTTAAATTTAAAAGCTGGGTATACACTTAAGATAATTCTATACTTTTTTTTATAAGAAAAAGCATTTTATAAAAAAAACTTATGCTAGTATATGACATGCTTGCTTTAAGATGCAGTTTCAATAAAATGTTAAAAATCTAACAATACGTGTAGTTTACTCAAAAGTTTTACATAGTAAACCATAAGTCAAAAGGGTTTCATTGTATGTGTAGAAAATGTAATGTATTAATTATTTAAGGAATTTTAGTAGTATTAACTTATATAATAGGTGCATACACACGCACATATATATATACACACACGTGCACACACAACAAGAACAACCACCATACACAGTATATCTTAACAACAGCAAAAGCTCTTTTTAGGGTCTAGAGAATGTGAGAGACAGACAAATAATACCTCCATCTAAAGGGATATAAAGATTGCTTCCAGTGAGACCTCCGTATCTCTAAGTACATGCATAGATGATATAATAATAGGAATATGGTATATTAATATGCTAGTGAAAGGATTTAGTAAACATAAATAGAAAGCTTCCAATATAGCCATAACTGTGTATATGCACAAATAATAAAAGAAAAACAAAAAAAATTCTAAAGTCAACATGAATTGTAGAGACTATCTAAGCCGCTAAGTATTCTAAGTTGCTCTTATATCATGTTTTCTATAAACTCTTATCATGAACCATATACACGGAGATATAAATCATACATATATATACACACACATAATATAAATATAACAACCTCATCCACACCCATTCTTACCTTAGATCCAAAGGAAAGTTAACAAGAACAAGCTAACACGGGAAAACAAGAAGAAAAATAGAAAAAACATAAAAAGAAACAAATAAAACATGAAAGAAAAAGAAAATACAACAGTGAGCACTCTTTATCAATTTAATAAATCCTTCAGCTCCTTTTTATCGTATTTTCTCTATCATTTTGGCCTAAAAAAGCCTAAACACAATCACTAGGGTTTCCAAACCCTTATATCGTGATATTCCTGAAATTCGTATCGGCTTAGTAGTCGTCGGAGGAAAATCCTGATGGACTTCGACGAGTACGATTACTTGGAGAAGACTGTCGAAGAGACAAATGGCCCACCTTCCTCCAAGTCGAAGGACACCAAAGACGAGAGAGAGGGCAAAGGCTACCGTCGGAAAGAGCGGGAAGATGATGACGCTGAAGTCGACGAGGACGAGAAGGACCGGAGAAGTTCCGGTAAGAGATCTCGAGCTGATGATGAGAACGGCCGCGACAGGGAACGTGTCAGGGATAAGGATAAGGATAGGAGTTCGAGGCATCGAAGCAAAGAGCGGGACACCGAGAGGAGCTCCAGGGATAGGGATAGAGACAGGGATAGTGGTAAAGATAGGGAGAGGGAGAAGGAGAGGGAGAAGAGGAGCAGAGACAAGGATAAGGATAGAGATGGGAAAAGGACAGGGATAGAGATAGAAGAGAGAGGGAGAAGGAGAAGGAAAGAGAGAGGGAAAAGCGGGATAAGGAGAAAGAACGGGAAAGAGAGGAAAGGGAGAGGTCAAGGAGGAGCAGAAGCAGGTCCCGGCTTGATCGAGAAAGGGAGAAGGAATTGGTCAGAGAGCGAGAGCGGGAGCTTGAGTTGAGAGATAGCAGGTGAGTTTCTTCATGCTTCTGATGCTTTACAGTACAGTGGTGGTGTTGTAATTTAAGTACTTGCTTTTATGAGCTACTATTGCATTGCCGGGCTCTGGTGGTTTGCATAATTCTAATTTTTCTTAATTTAGTCTCAGCGTGTATGGTTGATTTTAAGACGTTTTAATTCGTGAAAAGGAAACAGATTTTTCAAGTTTGAAAGTAGCTTTGAAATCTTTGATCTTGTTTGGCCTTCTAAATTGGGGCCTTGATCTGAGTAGCACAGGAGTGCAATTATTTCAAGTTTTACTGAAATGATTTTGTGGATAGTAGATTTCTGTTCCATACGTGGTAGTCTTGAAATCATGGGACTTGTCTTTTCTGAAAGTTTGTTGGTCTGAGAGTGTTCTGAACAGGCTTGTGTTGGTTTTATGCATGCGGAATTGAATTTTGGTAAGTATCCATTGATCAGTGTCTCCAAAGTATATATTTTATGAGTATGAACAGTTGCATTTGTGATTGTTAATTGTGTCATTTCCTCTCAATATTAAACCTTGATGAATCAAAAAGGCGTATTTAGATTAGCAAACCGAAACGAAAAAAAATGTCAATTTATGCATGAAGAATATAATCTTCTAACTCGGATTGAAATCGTAGATGCATCTTAATGGGCTAACAATGCGGAAAGTTCTTCAAGGCTTGACCGAAGAAAGTGGCTTTACCACATATTGATTTGATAAGGTCTGTTGTGTATCTCTTTCCAACCTTGAGTTTGGTCGCTATTTAATCCTTGTAATGTTTTTCATAGCTGGATTAAAAGTTGCTTTCTTACATCTGAGACTGGGATGTTGACCAATGGTGTATTCAATTTTTAGGTTGGCAACGCATGTGGTGAGGGTGTATCATTTTTCCAGGCTTTTGTTCTCTACGATGGCGATAATGCTTTAGCTTGTGGTTCCTTTTTTTTTTCTTTCTGTTTTACAGGGATTAGAACTTCATGAGAAACCTGTATCATTATTTATCAATGACTTGAGTATCTGGACAAGTGTGCATCGTTCTTGATTAAAACACTTGCCAGATAATACATCGAACATTCTTATGATCCACGTCTTGGTCGTTCTTTTCTCTTGATTTTTTAGCCGTGAAATATAATGGGATTATTCCCAGAGTTTTGCATGATTATGCTGCCTTTTGGTTGTTTACCAGAGTTGTACTTCTTTTGGTGGTGGTTGGGGGTTTTTTTTTTTTTTTTTTTTTTTTGTGGGGGGGGGGGGGGTTCTCCATCAAACAGCTGTCTACTGTATGTTACTTTTTGGCGAGTGTGATATAGGTCACTAAGAAGCTTAATTTTTTTTAGTTGGTTTAGTTTTTGTCATAGTTGTTAGTTGAGTGGTTCTCATTTCAGGATTTAAGCGTTCTGTATCTTAAGGATATGTTAGTAGAGTTCATTAGGTGTTTATATTTACTTGGATCTTCTTGCAGATAAGCGTTCGTCTGTAGATGTTACATTATGGTGTGTGTTCTTAGGTCTGAAAGTTTTGACTAATATGCATGCCAAAGTGTCACATTGGACATCTACTCTTGTTAGTTTTTTTGTTACTACAAATTTTGACTCGTGAAAGTAGGGTGTTCGCATGGAATTTAGAAGGGTACTTCTCTGATAGGGTGAAGAACATGATTGGGAGGTCAAGATAAGTGTTTCAGAAGAAACACTTGGCATATTTGCAAAGCATGCAATTGCTGTATCTTAAAAGCTTAGGTTTGTTCTAACCAGTTTATGAGTTATTGATCCAGGAGATTCAAAGAAAAGAAGGAAGCTGAGCCTGAAGCTGATCCAGAAAGGGACCAGAGAACCGTGTTTGCATACCAGGTATATCCCTCTACTCAATCATCTTAGGATCTTCGACGATCAATTGTAGCAAGCGCTTAGATTGTGTTTGGCAGAACATTTTAGTCATGATCTGTGTCGAAATGACTCAAATCATCATATCCAAGCGACAATTTACTTCAAAAGTCAGTTTGCTATTAAGTTATTTCACCCTGCAAAAGAATACCCTTCGTTCGAAATAATGATATCTTTTGTCAATACTGTTTCCTTTATTTTAAAGTGCACTACAAGGATTAAAATGAGTGCGTATTGGATATTTTATTGGATAAAATTTGTTGAGTTAAAATTTGAAAGGAATATAATGCAAATATTGATAAGTTAGATTTCCATTACTTTAATTACCAAGCTTAAATAATGTTTTAAATAATGACTATATAATTGTCTCCAAAACGGACTAGTTATCATTTTCTTTTCATGCTTACTGCATTTTGGGTTGATATTTCTTAGAGACATTTTTACTAATGATCATAGCATTCTTTTTGATGGCAGATGCCCTTAAAGGCAACGGAGAGGGATGTTTATGAGTTTTTCTCAAAAGCAGGAAAGGTTAGTGTTTACGTTTTGACCTCCAAATATTTTTTTGACCTCCAACTAACTGGTAAACTACAGAAACATTTACAGAAAAAAGGTAAACTACAGAAACTCTATTGTTCTAATGATGGAAGCTTGTAAAATTTCATGACCTGTGTTTTTTTTTTTGGGGTTAAATTTCAGAATCTGCATTTATGTTTAGTTTCTATTTTGTGTTATCTGAATTTATCCCCTGCGCTTCTCAAACATAGGAATCTATATTATATTGTTATCACATTCTTGTATATCAATATGTCTAACCAACTTCATAAATAATTTTTATAAGTGATCTGCTCTCATTGTAATGCTCTTGATGTGTCTTTCAGATTAATTAATTTTCTATTCTTGCCACATCTAACTGTTCTGCTGACTCTCAGGTAAGAGATGTTCGGTTGATCATGGATCGTAATTCAAGGCGGTCAAAAGGAGTTGGGTATGTTATTTCTTTGTGTAAGTATTTGTCATAGCATGTGTAATTCAATTGGCTATTTAAAAGTTTATAATTATTGGATATGGTCGTGATTTTGCGTGACTTTTGACGTGCAGTTGCTCGCCTTTGACTTTTGAAAGTTGGGTGGAGCCTCGGACAAACTTTGGGATGTAAAACTGTTAATGTAAAACTTTTGTTAGATCAGTTCTATTTTGATAACCAATGGTGCGAATGAATATATGCACTAGAAGTAATTCCTTCCTTCTGCGTTCCCCCTCTCAACATGGAGTGACATGCGCTGCCCCTGTAGACAATAGTGTCACATGTCTAATGCTTTGCTTATTTTATTTCAAAAGATCCATTTTTAAGAGATTCTTACAAAACTGGTGCATTATACATGCCATTTAGCATTTTCTTCTGTTAAAGGGAGTTTGTTTGATATTAATTTGATAACAGGGATTCAGGTGGCAATGTTGGCTATACAATTTATATCTTCTGTTCAGTGTAATTTTGTGGGTTTTAGTCCATGATTGGCTGAAGGCTAATAATTTGTCTTTTTGGGATTTGTAATCTTTATTTTGTCATTGCAACGTTATACTGCAGGTACATCGAATTCTATGATGCTATGTCTGTGCCAATGGCTATTGCTTTAACTGGTCAACTTCTGCTTGGACAACCTGTTATGGTTAAACCTTCTGAGGCTGAAAAGAACCTAGTGCCGTCAAATACTTCTGGTGGTTCAAGTGTAATTGGTCCCTACGGTGCAACAGATAGGAAACTTTATGTTGGAAACTTACACTTCAACATGACAGATTTTCAGCTTAAACAGGTAATTTTCGCAAGCCTCTTATAGTAGCGCAGAGAGTATCTATTTGTCAAGCTATGTGTGCTTGGATGCTGGAAGCGCAAAGCTTATTCAGATTCGCAAAACCAGGCCTGCGTTGTTATTGTTGTAAAACAAAGTTGAATTCAGGCTTCTAATCGAGTTAGTGTGGCTGTTTGAGATACCTTGAGCACTAAGAATCATTTTAGTTTGTCGATGGGATTATTTTGGAACTAGACTCTGGAGAAATGTAGCGTTGCAGATCTGAATAAGCAGTAACAATGCTTCTTGAGAAACCGTCAGGATTTGAATAATCTCTTTCTTGGTATTCTAAAGTGGCAAATAGCTATGGGTGAAACCATTCTCTAATGAGTGACCCTTAGTAAGGGACGGCAGCGGTAGTTACTGAACATGTTGCTAGTGGTTAAATCATGCACTATTTGTACCTAGTGCTAAAAAGTTCAACGTAAGAATTTCACTTCTTGGCCTGTTAAATTATCTATGATTATATAAGTTCAACTTAATGGGTGTTTTATATAAATGTTCCTTTAAGCATTTATGTCATCCTTGTGTGGCCGACAACACTATGTGTGACGTTGTGATAGTTAATAGAATAATAATGTGGCGTCAAAAGTTGATATCAAGATTTCATGCTGCATTCACTTGTCAAATTTTTTCCCTGTGACGTGACTTAAGCTTCAGCATTCGCTAAAATTCATGTCCCTTTACCTTCGTTTCCTATTATTAAATAAGCTTGAATAGACGGTCCGTCAAATCATCTTAGTTTTTGTTGTATGCTGATTCTAGTATTTATTACAGAAGGGGGTACCACGTGTTTTACGTTTCATGGGAAGTATGGAAAAACCAGCATATGTCCCATGTGCGTGCCCTCGTATGCGTGCACATGTATACATGTGTGATATTTGTATGTATCTGTTTTTCCCCCTAAACTAGTGATAAGCCTTAATCAACCATATTTATGAAGTTAGTTTTTTTGTTGATTTTCTTTGACAATATTTAAATTCATGTAATTTATAGATATTCGAAGCATTTGGGCCTGTTGAGCTTGTGCAATTACCTACAGATCCTGAGACTGGCCACTGCAAAGGCTTTGGTTTTGTTCAGGTCAGTTTTGGAAAAATTTGTCTCGTTCTTCCTTGACCTGTTGTCTTTCTTTTGCTTGCTTTGCATCTATTGCCTGATCATTCCTTGCTGGTTGTTGCAACTTAGTTCGCTCAACTGGAACATGCCAAAAATGCACTAAGTTTGAATGGAAAATTGGAAATTGCTGGTCGGACTATTAAGGTAAGCTTTGACACTATAATTTATGTAGAGTTGATAGGTTTCAAAGAGTCGCTTTTGCATGTTTCAATTATTGGTGAACTCTCCTCAAGAAGGTTCGGTGATGCAGTGTCTTCTTCTTGACTGCAGGTTTCATCTGTTACAGATCATGTGGGAGCTGCAGATTCTGCACAAAAAGGCTGCAGATTTTGACGACGATGAAGGCGGTGGTCTGGTTAGTTTTATTAGCGTCTTACTGTTGCAGACCATCAGGCTATTTGCTTCTTCGTGGAGGAATACAAGGAAAAACAAAACAAATTGGGAGCTGGTCATCTACCTAGGCCTGCCCATGTGGATCATTGCACCTAAGGCTTAGTTATCTAACTTTATTAGTAGTACTCCCCCTACTCATGTCTAGGTGTTCCTTTTGCATTTGAATGTGGAAAGCTTCAGAGCTTGGCACTAGGTCTGGCTAGTCAACCCTTTGGTGCCACTTGTATTTTGAGCAAGCCTGCTTGCTGTTTTCCCCTGCTAGCAACTAATCTTGTAAATTTGCGTCATTTGGCCTATATGTGAAATTTAACTTAAAAAAAGAGCATTTATCTTAGATTGATCACCTTTGGTCTGAATTTAAGATAAAAAGGGTCGGTTGGCTAAATATGCCGCTCTTACCTGTGATGGGGAGCTGTATGGCTATCAAGACGTATGGCGGACATAATTTGTTGAAACAAACTGGGTTGGCTCGTTTGGCCGGCCCCCTTTGTGAAAAAAAAGGTCTGAATTTAAGATGTTTCATCTTGTAGATGCTTGTAACCTAGATTTCTCGTGGTGTCGTAGACACTTGTAGAACTGGAGGTTTGGAGAAGTTGACTATGCATATTGTACTTCTAATATGTCAACTGACTTATTCATGTCAGAAGCATGAAGCCTTTGTCTTTGTGTTTTACCTCATCAGAGATTAACTGCTAGATGCAGCAAATGGTTGAACATCGGGTACCACAATGTAGACTTGCTGATTCTAGTTGTTGCAAGTGAATCTGGGCACTTGAGTCATCAATTGATAATTGAAGTGGTTTCACAAGTGTGGTCTAAGTGCCGACCTCATGAGAATCTCTTCACAGGAATCTGTCTGGATAACTTTTTATGCTATTACATATTAAGTGCTGCTATCTGTCTGCTGTTCTTATCGGACAGTCTGATAGTGTTTCTTTATGGGATGTCCTAAAATTCAATTATGAACACTGTAACTGAAGTAATGTAAAGATCACTAGATTGAGTGTTCCTTCGTGGCTGCACAAACCCTTCAGAAAAGATAAAAAATATGACAAATCTTGTTCTACTTCTTTTTCTTCTCTTTTCCTTCTTACTTTCTGTTGTCTTTTTGCTTCTTCTTCTTCTTCTTCTTCTTCTTCTTCTTCTTTTTTTTTTTTTTTGGGTACAAGTATGGATGAACTTCTTGATGGATTTACTATTTGTGTTTTGCAGGCTTTGAATGCTCAATCGAGAGCAATGCTGATGGCCAGATTGGATCGTAGTGGGACTGTCTCAACGTAAGAGACCTCATCAGTGTGTGTTCCTTTCGTAGCTGGTCCTGTCTTTTGAAAACTTGATGCTGTCTTTTCCTGTGCAGTGTGCAGAGTCTCTTGGGATGCCTTTGGTTCAATGGCTCTGCTCCTGGCAATCAAGCCATCAGCATGCCCGTTGTTGCTCCAATGCCTACCTATATGCTTCCAGTACAAAATTTGTTGGCTTCTACAGAACCTATTGGGAAACCTAGCGAGTGTTTACTTTTAAAAAATATGTTTGATCCTACTGCTGAGGTCTGTTATCTTTTCTGTTTCATTAGTACTTGCATCTATATTCTTAAACGTGTGTTTTCCCTCCTTTTTTATAAGAAATATTTCTGTGTTGAACCATTTACTTCCATGTATATGTAACTCCAGTTGAATTTAATTTCTCGTGTATCTGCAGTTTGTTTATATTACAAATTTTATTTATTGTGGATTAGTCAATTATTTGGTTACAACTACTCCCTGATTTAAATTTCAGACGGAGCCTGATTTTGATGAAGACATTAAAGAAGATGTGCATGAAGAATGTTCAAAGTATGGAAAGGTGAAGCATATCTACGTGGACAAGTAAGTACTGTTGCCCTTTTGACGTTATTATCAGGGTTCGATTTTATTTATCCTGGATATGCAAATTACCCATGTTGAGGTCAGACTGTTGCCATGTCCTTGTTATGTGAAGGGAGGTTATGTTCAAGTTTGTGTTGACAAATTGTAATTTTTCAAAAGGTTTTGGTGATGGTTGTCAAAA
>AP025040.1:7234375-7250387 GCA_036186865.1 Eustoma russellianum | reverse complement strand
TTTCACTCCTTATTTCAGATGCTAAATCCTCTTTATTATCAGAGATGATGGACAAACCCCAAATATCAATAAAAAATAAAAATAAACAAAACCCCAAATATCCATGATCATATTTCGGCAGGTTAAATGGCTAAATGTAAAGTGGAGATATGCATAGACATGTATAAGAAGATGGTCAAGATCCATACGCTCGGAGGAGGAGCAGAGGCCGATTTAGGAGCAGATGGTTGTGGCCTTGATGGAGCTTCTCTAGGAGGGATCGCTTTAGGCCTTGCTTTGGGCTTCACTTCTATCTCAGAGTAAGTTTTTTCAGAACTTGAAGCCCCATCTGTAAAAGGCATAAGGAATGAATATGGAAAAGAATCATGTTTAGCATACCATGAACTAGGTCTGCCGAAGAAGACAAGCTCAAAGTAACCATCAACTGAAGACTTACTTGGTGGGTTTGGCGAGTATGCTTTAGAGCCCTGGAAAAAAAAATTACACAACTTAAGATGTCCCAAGGATTCAAAATTTTGAACCAACTATCCACGATCTCTTCTTTCATATTTTCGTCTAATGCGGCACTTACAAAGATAAGTGATCAGCTCACCTTATAATGACCATTTTCCTGAGATTTTGGTTGTGCAACTTGTTGAGGTGAATCCCCATCAGCTGTCAAGTGGCCAAATACCATCGCAAAGTAAGCTCTTTAATCGCAAATAAGGAAACCTCTAATTTTATCAAGTTCACCAAAAACTACAAAAAGATATATCATCAGACACAATAGTATCATTAGACCATTATTGACATATATAAGCATCACTCCATAAAATTTCTACCATAAATTTGGGATGATCCATAAAAAACAGACCTACATAATGCACATCCCTGATCATCAGCTTACTGTTCCTCATATGCGGTAGTAAACCTCAATGCATGGTCCAAGAAAATTAATTTATGTCCTAGAAGACATTAAATAGCAAAATACTACCTAGGAAGTCGGCTGAATCTTGTCCAGACTGCACCCATTCATCTACAACTTCTTTCCACTTTCTTCAGGCAAGAACCCAAAAAGAGAGGAAAAAATATACATGTTACTCAGGAATACAACCTATGATCAAGAAGCGGGCAAGAAAACAGCAAATGAATGAATTAAAAGAGCTGCATCTAATAGAGTGATAATCAAGAGAAAAATCAATAAAGATCCAATTAGACCTCTGAAAAGAAAGGATATACCTGACAAGAAACTTGACAAGTTTTCTGACCTCTACAGATGGATGTTTTCTGAATCGATTCACATGCCTACCTATATCAGTTTCCTAAGAAAGAAGCATATACAAAAGATAAATTAAATTAGAAGGAAAACAGACACCAAGAAGCATTATAGAATACCACAACAAAGGTAAATTAGAAGAAGACAAAGTCACCTTTAGAGCTGTGTATGTAATGTCCATATCCGCCAATTCTTGCAATAGCTCAGTCAAAGAGTCCTCACCCTACACATAAAATACGCACACACCAAACAAAAGAAATCGTAAAGGAGAAAAGAAAAAACTACACATAAAATACTTTCACAAGTTGATGTTAATTGATGTTCGACCAAGGACCAAGAAATATATTTGGGACGGAGGGGCTAAAATATTCTGAAAATTCAGGAAATGCGAAGAGGAAACACAATTCAGACCTGATTTAGATCCTGGAGGCGGTCACGAATTTTGAGAATCCTGCTCTGTTCATCTACCTCCTCATCATCGTCAAACAAGCCACCAAACGGATCCACTTCTTCGTCATCACTATCATCTTTGACTCTATGATTCGATTCCGGAGTCAACGGACTCTTATTATTCTCCTGCTGATCCTCCACCACCACATCGTTCCCGCCGCAGCTCCGACAGAGCTGACCGGAGCCACTGGAAGAGAAGTAAAGCTTCTCCACAATCTTATCCCTGCGATTCTTCAACTCCTCGCCAAACTCCAACGACGCCATCGTAATCGCCGTATCAATTACCGACCAAACATCCGCTTTTGATTTTGACAAAATCGCTCGTAACTCATCCAGATTCATCGTTGACCTTTGATCATCTTCCTCAATGTCCTTCATTTTTTCTAATATTTTCTGAAAACCTTCCAAAATAAAAAATAGAATCTAACCGTAGATCTTGTTGAAGAATTGATTACATCTGATCAGATTCAGAATAAAAACAAGCAGCATACTGAAAAGTACTTGTACGATGCGGCGATGTGGAAAGCAGATCCGACGAAATTAAATTGTGGTCGGCCGGAAATGGATTGAAATAAAGGCTGCTTGCTGCAGCTGGAAGCTGCAGAGAGGGTAGGAGAGATGCTTTTGGGTAAATGGAAGGATCTTTTTCCTTTTTCTTTTTCGTTTTCGTTTTCGTTTTCGTTTTCCTTTATCTTTGACCTTTCTACAATTGAGGTAGGTGTTTCTTTTGGTTTATTATTTGGGTTAGAACCCAACCAGTCACGTTAGTGTAGAGATATAAATCAGGTATCCAACGGCTCGCTAGCAGAAGCTTGATCATATACACAGTAGTCTACATAAGGAGCTCCCAGTACTGTAGTCAAGCTTACAGGCCAAAGAGCTCCCACACCATGCATTTGCTGGAAAAATGCTCTCTTGTCTTTAACAAGAATTGAACTCCTAACCTCCCTTTCAAGAACTTCTGCTCGGAACAAGTTGGACTGACTTTTTTGGTTTATTATTTGTTAGTCATCAGCGAGAAGACTTTTCTTGCGTCATGTCACGTCAGCCTAGTTGGTGAGTTTTATTAATAAAATGCATGTACTAAATAAGTCTACATATATGTTATTACTATACTTTAAAATGCAGGCATTCGCCTTTAAAGTATCAGTTATATCCATTTAGATTAAAACTTTGGTTAAATTACTTCAATCTATATATTTTAGCTTGAAATTGCTTCAAACCCAGCTCTAAGAAAATATTTGTACCGTAATACACACTTTTATTTAGCTTTTGTACCGTAATATCATTACTTAGTATTTCTACCGTCACAAAAATATTATCTTTGCTTTTATTTTAGTTTGTCTTGAAAATATTGTCACATTTTCAAAAATAAAATTATGTTAGAAGTCAAGGTTCTTATAATGCCTTTTTTATTATTCCTTATATTATTTCTCCATGTTATTCCTGTTCACTAACTATGGATAGAATATAAATAGGGGTGAAAATAGCTTGACTTGTTAAATATGTCAAATAAAACTAGGACTCTGTTTTTACAACTGAGGAAGTACTTGTTTCTCTTTTGTTTTTCAAAGAGTATGGTTTTATTTATTGTCTTTGTTGTTTTCTTTGCTTTTCAAAAACTTTTTATGTGTTTCTTGTTCTTTCTCTGTAGTCAGCTTACTTCTTTCAGGTGTTTTTGTAAATGAAAAAAATCGCATATTCGTTCAGTGTGTGGAAGTAGAAGAAAGTAAATTGTAAGATATCTTTTCTTTTACATTAAAAAGGAGAAGACGAAATATGTGACTGTTCGGAAAGGTGAGGTAATGAAGCACATTTCTATTTATAAAAGTAATATGATCTTTCCGTCTATTAAAGTTGAAAGCAATTTTGACGCTTAATATGAACCGTCCATATTTTATTTTATTATTATAATATAGTACCAAATGAAACCTTGATGCTTCTTGCCGAATCACCAAAGGTTCCTAATGGAGATCCGGCGGTACGTAACTTCCTATAACAGTAGATGATACCAGGCTCAAGCTTCGTCGATTGTCACGATACATGAACTCCCACGCTTTCATTTCTATATTTGAATAATTTTTGTTTTTTCATTTCTAATGGGGCAAGGACACACTCTTTGTTGAATTTGGAATATGATGAAATAAAGTAAAATAATTCACTAAATTAGTTTCGTTTTTTATATTGTGAAGTATCAGTTGATCGACACAGATTGACGCGATTTTCATTATGGGTCATCGGAAAACAACCTCTATATGTTTGTAACATATGTTTGTAACACATGAGTATGGTTGCGTATATCCGATCTTCCATACCCCGTCATAGGCGGAGAGTCTCTAAAACAATGTGGTAATATTGTTGTTGTATTTGAATAATTTTCGTTCACAATTTCATCTCTCACCACCATTTCGACAGAAGTTATTGAATCCCAGTTCGTTCGAGGTCGCCAATCTTTCTCTGTTGTTCGATGCTGTTGGTCCCCTGCCGCTGACGCCTATCTTTTCGAATATAGAAGGCTGTTAAGAATTCGAAGCAGTGTGAGACACATGAGATCTCTGTACTAATTGAGACAGGCAATACCTGCTGTCCAAGGCTTTCGTTTCAGCTAAAGAAGGAAGAGCGAGTCATGTGCCCTTCCGCCTAGTAAGATGAATTTACTGTTGTTCTATACAGATTACTCATAGACAAAAGGTTTAGACGTTTATGTGTTTAAGGGTGATGTCCTCCTTGTTATTTCAACCCTTTTATATGTAGTTGAACATAATTTCCCCTTTATGTTGTGTGTGTCTATGTATAATATATATATATATATATATATATATATATATATATATATATATATATATATTGATGAAACGACATCATTTTGTACTTTCTAGGAGATTCTATACCTATATAAAACCCCAGAAACAATTCATTTGAAGACTACAGCCGTAAATAGCCAAACTGGGAGGTTAAATAGGCAGAAGGGTGGAACATCAAAATTACATCATACAGAAACTCGCAGTTCTGCCAAGACAATAAATGCATGGCTATTCTTTTCCACTTCTATATATAAATTAATGATATAAATGACGCAGTGGCCTATGATTCTCTGGATTCCCAAGGAAACTATAAAAGGAGAACTCAGCGATACAAATGAAGCATCAGCCTATGATTCTCTAGTATTCCAGAAAACAAATCAAAGAGGAAAGAAAATCTCCAAGATTATGCAGTGGAAAGTGAACTGCACAAAGATTTGTATGCATTCACACAAACTTTGAATCTTTCTTCTGCCTTTGCCTGCACAAAAAACTGCTTATCAGTCAAAATTCTAACTGATATTACGGCACAACAAAAACAAGAGCAATATTAGTATTTTTCATATCCCAAATACCAGAATCATCAGCTAATGCCACAAAGCAGTCCTCCGCAAGAAGTAAACAGGAAATGGTTACTTTCTATTGGTAACAACTCACACGACAGATTCTGTAGTTGCAGACGCTTACAATACTCACGTTTCTAGAGCGAAACTAAAAAGTGGAGGAGCAAAGGAAAAAAGTAAATTAGAAAAGGGGAAAAAGTGAATACCTGGGATGGACCTTGGTGCTTATCAGGATGCCATTTCATAGCTGATGATCGAAAGCTGAAAATAAATGTCAAGGCATATGTTATTATCACCTAAACTCCAGCCAATATTATCTTCCTGCGGGGAGCGAACTTACGCTGTTTTTATATCCTCAATATTCAAAGGACCATTCAGGGGCAAACCGAGAGCTTCTCTCTCCGAAAGCATAGTATTGCCGCTAGGTTCGCTGTCAGATTCTTCGTCGCTTTCGTCACGAAACTCTCGCCGTCGTCTATAATTGCTATTTGGAGGCTCTTTCCACTCAAATCCAGTCGAGCTCTCATAAGAGAAATACTTTGTGGACCAGTAATCCCAGGTACACCACTTCTTCCCAAAAGATGCCCTGAATATATTCTCCAGGTCATCAGCTTCTTCATATTTCTCCCTTCTGTGCTTTCCTGAAAATTTTAAAGAAACAAAAAAGACAACTTTCTATAATACAAGTAAACTAAGGACTTTGACGTACAAGGATGTAAAAATGAAAATAAAAACAAAAGGTTAATCTAAGATTTGTGAGTTATGATTAAGCCAGTCTCGAAAGTTCAAAGGGCTATCATAAGTTGAACGTCCTGAAAAGCTACAAGACATGCATCAGCCAACACCTTTATCTTCAAATAGTTTTTAAAGTTTTTGTGGAGGTGTTTTGAAGGTAAAACATGTTTATACTTCTCAAATCTACAATACTAAATACAATTAAAGTAAGGGTAAGGCTTATGATTGAACAATATGAATTTATTGGCCAAAGGAGTAGATCTTCCGCCATGGATATGTATACAGTAGAAGGACAAATAAAAACAGTGATGGGTCTCGGATCAAAGAGCCTAAGACAATTGACATTATAAGAGACTTAAAATGTAATGACCATTTTACATACCTTATGAAAGGAAGATAAATCTAACGGGGGATATACTCACGTTTCATTCTCCTATGTTGAGCTTTAGCAGCACGACGTGAAGCAAAAGACGACTTTGACCGGTCTTTCTTGCCCATATGATCTGCCGGATCTAGGTCACATTCTGTATCTTCGCCTGCCTAAACAATAGACAGAGAAAAAGGAAGACACTTATCACAACCAGAAAGTACCTTTAAAATTTCCCTTAGAACAACCTTAACTAGGAATGGTAAAGCTGTATTTTCACCCTTAGGCCTGAAGAAGGGAGAGTGACCTGGCTCACCAACAAACAAGGAATGCAGACAGAATAAAAAGACCAAGATAGGAAACACATACTAGGAAAAATTAAAAAAGCAGCCAAAGAAAGAAAAAAAAGAAGGTTCTTAAGCATGTAATGAACGGACTAAGATCACATTAGGTATGAAATGTATTGCAACCCGAAAGGGTAGAACGAGTCAACAAAGGACTTCGGAGTAACTCATGAACTGAACCCGCCTTTCTTGGCTGTACATGAGTGTGAACCATGATATATCAAAAACTTCTGGAGAATGATGAGAGAAGAATTTTAAATTAGCAATTCTAAGGCATGTAAACTTATTGTTAGACAGTACTAAGGACAAGCTACAAACCGATTCTTTTCTGCGGTAAGAAGAAGAGTAAAAGTACAGAAACCGCGGAAGCAAGGAAAATGTGAATGTATTCAGACTATTCGAACTTTATCCTTTATTTGTTTTTTGTTTCCTGGACAAATACTACTCCTTTATCATTTGGTTAACTGGAAAATAGAGACTTCTGGCAATACGAAGAGAGAAAATCCAATCTAACCGGGAAAAAAGAGGATTTTGATTATAAAAGAACCTATTTCACCATAAGAACTCCTTGATTACTTACAGAAAGAGCTAGAGTCCTTTCGTTCTGTTAGTGGCAACTCTAATCAGGCGTTGTCATAACTGGGTACTCTGAGGAAGCTGGCTGTCATGTAGTAACCTTGCAGAATAAAGTTAACTTGTTTTGTAATCTGATGAGCGCCTGGTGTCATAGTAGAAGTCGGGCATGAAGAAGAACATATCTGGAGCAAAGCTTTTCTTTGACAACAGGTACTCATCAGATTCAAAGCTAACACATATCGTTAAGGTTGGACTTAAAGTGCAGGCCACAGGCCACATATGGTAGTACGTGGCGTATTGCATTTTTTTTTCTCAAAGTAAAATTTTCATTGAATCTAAGCCACATTTACGATATAGTGGTGGGCATGGCAACGGTCTACATACCCAAAAATTGAAACCTATCTAGTCCTCCAACTTTGCACAACAGTGCTAAGAAACTATATACATGCTTAATATTGTTGACTATTTATTGAGCATTCCTTCACAAATCCACTCCCATCTTCTGGTAGATTTCTTGATTTCTCTCTTTCCGTATACCATAAACCATAACAGCAAGGTTGAATCGGGTAAGCTCTTCCTGAACTTGGATATCCACATGTCATTATTCAACCAGTTTAGGGGCTTTCCATTGGTAGATTCCTTGGTTGCTTATAGCTCCCTTCAAGATAGCAGACCACACTCTAGCCAACATCTTACCTGCTAGTGTGTAATATGTCCATCACATATGCATGATCGAGCTTTCCAGTATTAACCTCAAGCAAGCACAAAAATGCTTCAGACCGGTTATACCATGACGGATTTGCTTTGAAAGTACAGTTTCTGCTCATCTGGTTGAAAATTGGAAAGGTAAGCATGATCATAACCATCCGTTTAAGATGTATACAACTCTTCATTAACAGTCCTTCCAATTATAACCACAGGTTTATAGCCTTATGAAATATCGTATGTATAATAAGCCATAGTAATCATGAGACTGATTGCACCTGTCCCCTCCAAAACAGAACACCACAAAAGACATTATCCGTGATACAACCCGCTGTTATCATCTAACAGAGACTTAATGACTTAACTGGCTCCCACAAAATACTACCACCAGGCATAAGTTTGAGCTCATCTCATATTTTGGCTGGACCACAAGCAAATATTTGTACGCCAACGTAAAACTTGTCAAACTTGATGGAGGATGAGACTAAATTGATTAATCATGATACGTGTTACATTATTCTGCACAAGTATCAAGCAATTGTATTCCAACATTGACCAACTGTGAAATGGAAAAAACAAGACCACTTGATGAGTCCTTGGAATTGCCATGAAATTAACAGAAGTCGAAAGGTAAAAAAAGACCTAATCCATGCCCGCCATTGAGCAAAATCACAGAGGATCAAGGTCGAGTGTTTCCCTAGAGTCTCCAAAAGCAAAAGCTAGCAAAAGGAACTTCCCCCTCATCAGAGCATCAAAGAGCTAAATTCAATACTTGGTCAAGGTCATGACAATAGCATCCATTGTTTTACCAGATGTGGAGAACTATACAGCCTACGACTGTTCACATGAACAATTTCAAGAAGTTTCAGCAGCACACGGGAGTACCAAAAATATTGCAGCCACTAGCAAATATTACCCAGTAATTGCTCAAAACCGAAAGCGGCCTACTATTTAATCTATCTACACAGACAAGTGGAAGAGAATTTCAAAGATCATCCTGTGCAGGTAAATATCACGTCATTCAAGCACAAGATCCAACTAATGTCTTATGGGGGGGGGGGGTTGTAGATGATTGGACTTCAACTCAGTTTGAAGTATGCCAGCAGTAAAACAAGAGATAAGTAGCACCGACTAGGAAAAGTAGAAGCTCAAAAGAAATGGCTCTTTCAATACGAAACAGGGTTTTGTCTATAGAACACCTTCATAATTACCTCATTCAAAAGCCACCAAGTTTGTGCCTATTACTGAAGTCATTGAAGGATTGAACTTTTGCCTATCAACTATGCAACGAAATATGGCAAATTTCTGTTACAAATAATTGGGAAGCAAAAAGAACCATGGACATAGCTGAAGTCATGGATAGCAAGCTCCATAGCAAGTTCTCATGTTATTGATTGATGAGAAGCATGGAAATGAATGAGGATACAAATAAACGCAGAGAACCAAGAAGACATGATATGGACACAATGATCTGCACAACAAAACCATTGGGAAACCAGAAAGCACTTGTTTCAGAAGTGTCAAATTTCCAGATATCTACTCAACTAATAACTGAAAAAACACAAGAGATGACAGTCCATCCATTGTGAAAGTCGTCATATAATGATTCTGTATAGAAAAATAGAAAGAAGGAAACCAGGAAACGAATGTTACTGTAAATTTTATGTAATGAATAAAATAGTATCAAAACCACGATATAAACATGTTAAATTGAGTACTTGAAAGTGCCGATGAGAGAAGGGAAGCAAAAATATAAGACAAAATAGTTCAATCAGCTATACGTGTGACCAAATGCTCAATGGGTGATTGAAAGAGTGCGCCAAAAGTATATCATCAGGAGGTCGGCAGGAAACATAAGGGAGACATAGATACATGTCCTACACATACGGGACACACAATTATGTCTGAGATTAAGTATCCTTTCCGAATTGAAGTAGAAAAGAATTACTCCATTCATCCCCATTTAGATGTTCTAATCGGCTTTCAACAAAAATTAGAAAATTCAAGTCAAATGCAGCAAGTAATAGGAAAATTTTTCTTAGTACACCTTAAACGATTGCTGCACATTTAATGCACATTGAATTGTGGTAATTTTCCCCCAAAATTAAAGAGCGCTACGAGAAACAAACAATTAATGCATGTTTTAAGGCCTCCTTTCTTTACTTTCCTTTTTCTTTTGTTCATTTTTTTTTTTTTGGGTTTCCAGAGGCATCTCCAAAAGGAAAACTAGACCAGTCGTTTACGGAAGGTCTAGCAGGAGACAAGAAAAGAGGGACTAGTATACATATAGGCAACCCGCATGACTTTAACATATATAACAGAATCATACCACATAGCAACAATTAAAAGGGTCACCTCAAAGTTAATATGGAGGGATCCACCGTTGTATAGCAGATCTTTCAGTGCTTTCTTCGTATCAGCACGCTTTTGACGAACTCTGTATCTTGCATAGTCCTGTTTTACATGAAGGCCAAATAAAATTTAACAACGAAACCAACTCACTTTCATATGAAACTTGAAAACAATGGTCATATAAAACCCACGAACTCAAACATGCATAAAAATGGATTCAAAAAAGGACACCAACAATTAGATCCAAAAGTGGAGGCCGAAATTTAAGGTAATCCACCCTTTCCTAAGATGTTGCACATGGTGAGAATTCTAGGGTACAGGGCAAAGAAGACACAGAAAGCCAACATCACTTTGCAAATAAACAAACTCCACCAATAGGAGAAAGGGGAAGAGACTGGATCCCTAGCTCCTCTTCTACCTTAAGGAAATAAATAAAAAGGACGTCTCCAACGCACTAGGCTCCTACATTTGTGCAGGGTCTAAAGAGGTGCTGGATCGCTTCGCGATGTGATGTACACAGTCTTACCCTACACTTTCTGCAAGAGGTTGTTTCCGCGGCTCGAACACGTAACTTTAAGGTCACAAAGGAGCATCCTTACTATCTACTCCAAGACCTGCCCTCCACCTTAAGTAAATCAATAAATAATTTATTTTGAGTAAGCATACTAAGTTCCTAGCACTAAATACACCGGCATTAGCTGGAGAAAACATAAGAAGGCTTGAGAAAACTAGAATGGCACCAAACACATACGAGCATTACAACAATACTCAAGCATTTTTTTCACTATGTGAGGTCTACTTGATCAATAGACGAGCAATAGCTTGATCACAATATTTTACAGTTCAAGCAAGATAAATGTAAAATGCAGCAGTTCTGCCTCAAACCATCCAGGCACCGTTTTCCATGCATTTATATAATCGAACCACTTTAAGCATGTCTTCCTCATTTTTATCATCAGTCATAACCAACCTAACTTCCTTTTCAATATGTTTGTTTTTTCTCTTATCTATCACTGTAGCTCCATGCATTCATTTTCACATTTCCCATTTCCGCTACTCTTATTATCATTCATCATCATAGCCTACTGCCAAGCACAACCAAAACTTCATACCCATAGAGCATCGCTGGTTTTATAGCCATCCCAACTTATCACCATGATGTAGTGAGAGAACCAAAGAACACTTCACTGTAACTATCTGATTGCTTTGAGTACCATGTTTGTCAAAACCCTCGCTTTTCTTTTCAGTACTATGAATTGTCAAACCTTAAAGCTTCCTGAAGAATCCCTTATCCCCAACACTGACAGTAGATTCAACCATCATCCTCTCATAAAAGTTGAATTATGAATAGTTTGTTTTGTTCCATCCAACGTGAAATCTTTCACCTCTAAAGTAACCATAACATTCAACCTGAACATTGGCTTGGTTCATGCACAAACACTACATCATATGCAAATAAGATACAACATTAAAATCTCCTGAATGCACGAGTTCTTCCATGATCAATGCAAAAAGAGACTCACTAGCAGATTATAACGAGTTCTTCCAGGACCAATGCAAAAACAGAATATCATGAATGTCTATAATGAGTTCTCCCATGACCAGTGCGAAAAGGTAAGAGCCTAAGGCTGATGATCACTACAAGCCTGCAGCGATATGGAATTATTGGTTAA
This sequence comes from Eustoma russellianum, assembly GCA_036186865.1. Classification (NCBI taxonomy): domain Eukaryota; kingdom Viridiplantae; phylum Streptophyta; class Magnoliopsida; order Gentianales; family Gentianaceae; genus Eustoma; species Eustoma russellianum. Next base: position 7,238,566 of record AP025040.1, on the reverse strand, counting down.
ACCCCTCTAGAGTTCTCACTTATCAGCCATCTGAATACATTCTTTTTTTCTTTTTTCGCAAGTAAAGTTTAAATTCACATGTAAAAGAACATCTACAATATATTGGCAGAAGATACAAAAATCAACGTTCCAATCACAGTTACGTACTATACTTGTGGCTATACACAAATGTATGCAGTAAGATTGCAATATAAACCAATACCGCAATTAGTCCTGGTTATCCTAACCTTTTTCCAGAAACTTACGAACAGTCTAGCATTATCCAGAATCTCTAAAGGTAAGCTATGGGATCCTTTTTCTATCAACAACCGTCCCACTGCTTTCCTGTCAAATGTGGTAGACACATGTTGCCCGTGTTAGCAAAAAGAATTCTACTTTTCAAACTTAGATTTCCATTCATCACTCAGAGTCCATCCTGTTACAAACTTGCAGGGAAATCCTTTTGCTCATAGAGGATAGCATTGCGATTACAGAGACATGCTTTTAGAGGACGAAATCTTGTGCCTAAACTAACTTCTTCTGCTAATTCACTAAACCTTCCAAACCTTGTGCCTAAACCTCATGCAGATGTGCTTAAGGAAATAATGCCTCGATTTTTTTTTTGTTAAATAATGCCTTGATAATATCATTTTCTGTGTATTCTCTTGGAGTACTCCCAGCTGCTTTGCCGCCGCCGCCCCTCCCTCTTCCGCCTCTTATATTCTCCTTTATCTCAGGGGAGGGGTGGGGATGAGGTGAAGAAGGCGTTGTTCTTTCTTTCTCCAGTTATCCTTCTATATAATCTTTTCTTTTGTCTGCATCATAAGTTTTTGTGCCTTACTTGTCTTCCAGTACTGATGCAATGTTATTCAATGCTTTCACTAAGAAAAAAGCATCACTTCAGAAAAGCTTCCCCGTCACATTGGGTTTGTGAATTACCATCGCATCTAAAAGCTAAGATATTAGAAAGCAAAAATATTATACAGTTAATGTTTTCTCATGTGTGGACTTACTAAACATACACGACAATAGTAGATAGTAACGCAGTAGCATATTTCAGCGAGCAGGACAGCATGATTTGACCACAGGATCCAGGATCTCTTGCCTTGATACTATATTATATTAACATCTCATTTAGAAGTTTAAACTATCAGCGAGAACAGTAATCTATACATTCATACATTTAACTTCTTTCAAATTGCAAAAGATCCAATGCACGCTAGGTTGGTTTTTGCATAGAAATTATATGTCACAGGAAGAAGTTTTATGTAGACTATCAACCTAATGCATTCTACCTTCAATCGCTAAATCATGATATAATAGGACTTGAAATGCTAAATCATAAAACGACAAAATGAAAAGCAAAAATCCAGTATTCATTTCCAATACCTTAGATGGTTTTTGGCCATTTGAATCCTGCATGAACAAATTGCGGGTCAATCTTCCAGTCTGGAGAAATTTTAAATATCTAACAAGAAAATAGACTAAAGATGCTAATAAATATAGGGATGACAAGAAACTACTTTACAGTACAGTATATCCTGAAATATCAATCTTTTTCATTTTTGTTGGATAGAGAAAGATCAATCCATTAAATAAGCTACATAGACAACTGATAGACCCAAACGCAGACACTCTCCAAAGCAATAAAATAGGGTAGTTGTCTAGTTTCTTTCTCAAACCCAAATATATAGGCTTCCAGTACCATGCTAGTATCAATTTCAAGCAGAAGACTTTGAGCAATACTGGACTACATGATAAGTTAGTAATGCATCTATCATCCGATCCAAAACATAATGTAGAACCCCAAATATAAAATATTTGGTGATACATTAGCAAAATGGTGAGAAAGACTGTAGTATAGCAGATTCAAAACAATCAGAGGACATAGTAGGCATGTCGTAAGCATGGTGGATGATAACCTCATAAGGAAAGGAGGCACTACCACTGATAAAAGAGATTCCTAAAAATATAATGCTGATAGAATAGATTGCAACTATTTATCTTTGTCTAATTCACAGCGATCTGCGACGGAAAAGGACAAGGGGACCCAATATAATCCATGTAGCAATGAAACACACACACATATATATATATGCACACATAGATGTATATGAATGTGTATATATATATATATATATATATATATATATATATATATATTTGTATGTATATATGTGTGTATGTCTACATACACACACACACACATATATATATTGCTGCTGTTAGGATATATTGGTTATGATTGATTGATATATACAAACATACTACTCTAGGAGGATTGAAACAGTGAATGGACGCTTAAAGCTAATTATCAGTCTACAGAAGATTACAAGCAATACTTTAACCGTCACTTTTTCTACATTACTACTGGAAATTTAGGCAAAATATGGTAACCAAACAAAAAGAAATAAAAACAAAGAAGCTGCATAGATGGAAATGAAGAAAGAACCAGTTGCAAGAGGATGAAACTTCCCAGATTTCAACATTAATGACTGCCTTCACAATGCTACATCTTTGAAGGACAAGTGTGGTGCATTTTGCTATATCTCATTAGCTCCCATCTTGGGTTATAGTGTAATTAATAGTCCAGTCTTATTTTAGCATGGCAAACTAGTTGTCAATTGTCCGTCTAGGACACTTTTTGTAAAGGTTGGCAGTAGAAATTGATAGATCCTTGTAAGCCACCTCATTTTGTTTTTGGCTATAGTCTAGTTACTAGATAGGCTACTAGCTGCCATAGCGCGCAACCATCCGTGTATATCCGCTCTATTTGCCTTTGTGGCCTTTTATAAAATTTAAATTACAAAAAAAAGAGAACAAAAAAATAATTTTCGAGAATCTTTTCTTTGTGGAAGTAAAAGAAAGTAGAAAATATTGCAAGGATGTGATAATCAAATAAAAAAGAGATGTAAGAAGAATAAGAAATATAGTCGAGATGTAATAAATGTTACACCGTCCTTAAAAGCAATTTAGCCTCTACCGTGAGCAAGGTAGACTACGCAACATATACTTCCTAAGATATAATGGTTTCTTTCATTCATTTGCTCTACAAGAAGAAGATTGAACTCGTTTATTTGAAGTGTTCAATACTAGAAGAAGGAAGAAAAACAAAAAAAAGAAATTATGCAGGTTTTCATAAAAAACTCAAAAAGGTTTTTCAATGATCAGTTCAAAGTATGTTAAAAGTATATCAGATTATTTCAAAATTATATCTTTAAAACCTTTTGATCATTATATTTATAGACTTTAAATCACAAGAAAGAAGTTAATTTGACACCTCCATGCAGAATTTAACTTCAAAAGTCAGTGTATGGCCGCTCAAGATTGAAAGGAGGTGTCAAGTTTGCAAAAGTTACATCATTTCATCAAAATATAGCAGAAAAATATGATATATGAAGTCACTGAACGCTGGATTCAATATTTTGAACGTTGTAACTGATAACTCATCCCCAAGCTCTAGACCAAACGTTCAGTAAACAACTTTATCGAACGTTCGGTGAAGCATTCGATGACAAGACAAAAGCTCAGAACTAGAACGAACTCAGATACTACAACCAGAATTCATCACTAAACGTTCGGTCTCACTCATCGAACGTTTGTTCACCTCAAATTCAGAGAATTCAGAGTATCATCTCACCCATTCAATCTAAGTTTCACTTTATTCTCTAATCAATCTTCTTAAATGTTTAAATATAAATTTAGAGCATTTTCTAAAGTACTTTTAACTTTTTCCAACCGTTGCTACTATGCCACAATAACACATAGATGGACCACAATTCCCATATTCGAGTAGTAAACAAGAAAAAGAACCAACGTACTTCAGATTTCTTAGTGAAGCAGCTAAATATGTAATCAGATAGCACAAGCATAATGTGAAACAAAATATGAGAAGTTGCATTAGAAATTCATCATGACAAGGTTGTCTTTTTAATCATCCAAAAGATAAATACAGATAATAAAGAAGCCCCTTAACTTGATCTTCCAAAAGATAAATACAGATTATAGGAACGGGCATCAAAGAAAAGCCACGGATAATCAACTAACCATACCGAATTTCGGCAGCAAGAACTCTGAATTTACCACAAAAAAAAAAACTATTACATTTTTTCTACTCTAGATTCCAACTTTTGCTACATAAAAAGGGGGGATGGGGGTGGGGGGGATGGGTGACGCTGGAAAAAAAAACGAACTCACAGGATTCCACTTAGC
>AP025040.1:7221162-7234365 GCA_036186865.1 Eustoma russellianum | reverse complement strand
GAACGAACTCAGATACTACAACCAGAATTCATCACTAAACGTTCGGTCTCACTCATCGAACGTTTGTTCACCTCAAATTCAGAGAATTCAGAGTATCATCTCACCCATTCAATCTAAGTTTCACTTTATTCTCTAATCAATCTTCTTAAATGTTTAAATATAAATTTAGAGCATTTTCTAAAGTACTTTTAACTTTTTCCAACCGTTGCTACTATGCCACAATAACACATAGATGGACCACAATTCCCATATTCGAGTAGTAAACAAGAAAAAGAACCAACGTACTTCAGATTTCTTAGTGAAGCAGCTAAATATGTAATCAGATAGCACAAGCATAATGTGAAACAAAATATGAGAAGTTGCATTAGAAATTCATCATGACAAGGTTGTCTTTTTAATCATCCAAAAGATAAATACAGATAATAAAGAAGCCCCTTAACTTGATCTTCCAAAAGATAAATACAGATTATAGGAACGGGCATCAAAGAAAAGCCACGGATAATCAACTAACCATACCGAATTTCGGCAGCAAGAACTCTGAATTTACCACAAAAAAAAAAACTATTACATTTTTTCTACTCTAGATTCCAACTTTTGCTACATAAAAAGGGGGGATGGGGGTGGGGGGGATGGGTGACGCTGGAAAAAAAAACGAACTCACAGGATTCCACTTAGCCTTCCATTTTTCATGAGAATTTGATGTAGAATGAAAATCGGCAACACAGGAATGGACTTTTGATGCAATTGTCGTGGATTGAATAATTGTTGCTTTCAAATTCAAAAGGTTTCTCCATCTCGGTATTGCTTGCATTTCCAAAAGCAAGGAAAAAGACCCTAATGGAAGAAAATGAGAGTGAAAGTTTAGCTTCGTTGATGCATATTGCGTCGACAAAGCTAGCCAGGCCGCCCAGGCATCGAGCTCAAAGCGTCAAAGTGCTGTGGACAATTCGAGGAAGAAAATTTCATCGATTAATTAATTTTCCGCAGAAGACTTGGTGGCTTTAGATCGGGCTAGCAAACGACTCATGTTCGGTTAACAGTTTAGCTGGTTTGAATACTTTTGCCGGTTCAGTTTATAGAAACATGTTGTATCGGACATGTTTGGTATGTCCGATGTAAATATTCTATTATAATCAAAAATAAGAAGACATAAAATGTCTTATCCTAATAAGACAATGTGTTCTGTATGATCAAAATTGTTATTGGTTTACGTGGTCCACAGAGGGAAAACCTTTTGCTCTGGCAAAGCCGACATGATAGCCTTCCTACAAAAGCGCTCCTCTACCATCAAAATTTGGAGGAATCTCCTGTGTATACCATATGTGGTAATCAGCCAGAGACAAACCTGCACTCCCTCCGGGATTGCCCACAGGCTAAAAGATTATGGCTTCATCTCCATCCAGTATCAAACGACCGGAGGTTTTTTGCCAATGAGGGAGGGATAGTAGGATGGATAGACCGTAACTTGGCATGTTGTAGGCGGGATGAGGGGCAAGAGGAACTTTGGCCTTATGTATTTCGGGAAGCAGTTTCCTACATCTGGACATCAAGGAATTTGCTCTTACATGATGAACACTATGAACAACTATCGGTGCATTCGGCGAGTCTGCTGATTTTTGAAAGAGCGATTAAAATATGTAATATCAGTAGTTGATAGTCGGCTCTTGGTTTCTACTCTCAGTTTACATACTCTTGTAACTATTTCTTTACTCAGTTTTAATGAAATAATCCATTCCTTGAAAAAAAATTGTTATTGGTTTGGATGTGCCGTTAATAGTTCTTGGTTTGGATTTAATGATAAGACTTATAGGTTTAGGTATGATGCTAAAACTTTGGAATCGTATAATAGACGATTTCCATTAGTCTAAAAATTTTAAAATATATAAAGTTAATGGGTTAAGGTTGACATGAACCTTATCATGCTTTATGGGTCATCGTCGGCTCCAACCTAATTTTAATAAAAAAAATTGCGACGGTCAAGTTCAATCTTGTTAGAATCATATAGAGGTTAATGTTGTATTTACACGTATCCATTTTCTTGTCCCACTAATTTCGCCTTTTTTTTGTGTTTCTTTGAGGTATGCGATTCTCTCAATTTTAATTTTTATGTTATCACCTCTTACGTTTCGCAAATTTTAATTTACATTAGCCTAACTAATCATATGTCCACTTTTTACGTATTAATCAATGTCCACTTTTTACATATTAATCAATCATTAATCAGCATCAAGATAAAAAAAAAATAACTCTTCACCTTCTATGGATTAGTCAGCTAAAAGTAAAGCATATGCTCTAGAGTATATTATCGCATTTTGCTCGTTGAGTCCCACCAAATTGCAAAACTAAAGTGAAATTTGTTTAACGTTTATCTCATAAAGTCGCCATCAACACCCAGTTATGTCTTGTTACATAAACGTAAGGTATATTTCTAAATATCACGCATTCACGCCCATCAATTGTATTACATAAACTTTTTGTCTTTTTATTTTTAGTTTTTTAGTTTTTTCCCTCGTCATTTATGATGTTAGTTTTTCTTTTCTCAAGTATGGATCATGAAACTATTTGCTTAGTTGTATTATCTACGAGGCTCTTAGGTCTGTTTTTGCCCATTAACTAATTGGGGACTTAACTTTTTCATGTAAGAATCAATTATAATAAATATAATTGATTGCAAGAATCTCGTGATTTATTTGTAAATCACTAATGTGGATCACGTGTATAACGTATCTGTACGTTATATTGGCTAGATACGTTGCAATTATTGACTGCATTAATTGTCAGATTTGATTTTGATTGATTGACAATTATTAAGTTTCCTTGATGGAAGGAATTGATTATCAGTCAAATATGGAAGGGGGTCCCGGCCTAGCCTATAAATAGAGGGCCTGTGATATTCCATCAATCATAGCTATACAGCATTCAGATAGGCATAGGCTAGAAGACTCCATTTCCGCAAGGATTCTTCTCTGCAGCAGGCTTCAGATTCGAAGGCGACGACTAAGCGATAATGGCTGGAGGTAACTTTTATGCTTCCGCGATTTATTTTGGCCTTACATTTGGTATCAGAGCTACCTCTGACCATATCGTTTGTATTGAGAAAACTTTATTCCGTATCCTTTAATGCGATTCAATCGTTCAAAGGTTACGAGATTATAGTTTTCGAGGCCTTCGATATTCAATCTTCGTGAGTCATTCTAGTATACGCATGATAATGACACACCATTGTATGCGTTTCCGTCATAGCCTTGTTTTTCATTAGTGTGCTGCACAGGAGAATCCTTGCGGAAATGGAGTCTTCTAGCCTATGCCTATCTGAATGCTGTATAGCTATGATTGATGGAATATCACAGGCCCTCTATTTATAGGCTAGGCCGGGGACCCCCTTCCATATTTGACTGATAATCAATTCCTTCCATCAAGGAAACTTAATAATTGTCAATCAATCAAAATCAAATCTGACAATTAATGCAGTCAATAATTGCAACGTATCTAGCCAATATAACGTACAGATACGTTATACACGTGATCCACATTAGTGATTTACAAATAAATCACGAGATTCTTGCAATCAATTATATTTATTATAATTGATTCTTACATTCTCCCACTTGGATCACATGTCGAATGCTAGATAACACGGCATAAGTGACAAAACAATATGGCCATAATTTTATTGTCACTTGGATCTATTGACTACCAAACTTAGATTGAAAATACAACACATGAATCAAGGCGGTCATGCTTTGATGTAAAGCACTCCCTTCCAAGAATTACAATGCATCATACACTCAATCGAACAAAATGAATGATTTACTATAAATCATCTCAAAATGGGTCCACGTCCATGGATCAAATAGATCCTACAACTTTAAATGCGCATAATCAAAGTCACAAATGTCTAGACAAAATAAGATCAAAGTACAAGGAGAACTAAGAAGTCCCATATTAGTAGCATGATCCTTGAAAACTTTGATCTTATTTTGTCTAGACATTTGTGACTTTGATTATGCGCATTTAAAGTTGTAGGATCTATTTGATCCATGGACGTGGACCCATTTTGAGATGATTTATAGTAAATCATTCATTTTGTTCGATTGAGTGTATGATGCATTGTAATTCTTGGAAGAGAGTGCTTTACATCAAAGCATGACCGCCTTGATTCATGTGTTGTATTTTCAATCTAAGTTTGGTAGTCAATAGATCCAAGTGACAATAAAATTATGGCCATATTGTTTTGTCACTTATGCCGTGTTATCTAGCATTCGACATGTGATCCAAGTGGGAGAATGTAAGAATCAATTATAATAAATATAATTGATTGCAAGAATCTCGTGATTTATTTGTAAATCACTAATGTGGATCACGTGTATAACGTATCTGTACGTTATATTGGCTAGATACGTTGCAATTATTGACTGCATTAATTGTCAGATTTGATTTTGATTGATTGACAATTATTAAGTTTCCTTGATGGAAGGAATTGATTGTCAGTCAAATATGGAAGGAGGTCCCCGGCCTAGCCTATAAATAGAGGGCCTGTGATATTCCATCAAGGAAACTTAATAATTGTCAATCAATCAAAATCAAATCTGACAATTAATGCAGTCAATAATTGCAACGTATCTAGCCAATATAACGTACAGATACGTTATACACGTGATCCACATTAGTGATTTACAAATAAATCACGAGATTCTTGCAATCAATTATATTTATTATAATTGATTCTTACATTTCATGCTTTAATTGCTTCGAAATAGGCCTATTTATGACGTATCCATGTCAAACTAAGCGTAGATAAAAACGGATGTCTGGGTCATTAATGTCTATGTCGTTATATCTCCTAATTGGGTTAAAGGGTTGGTGACTCAATTTGCAGCAGACACGTTGTGTGGGTTCTTGGCAACGACTTACCAACAAAAGAAGCCGTTGATTTTCTAATTTGCATCCTCCACACAACTCTATGTGACTGAGATAATAGAAGTCTCCGAAACCATAGATTTTGGTATGTTGCTCCAAATGAAAAACATGAGGTATTTCTGAAACTTTGACGCTTTGAAAATCATGGCCTCATGCCATGATATCCTGCCGTGCGAGCACTTTGCACTTGCACCAAATGGCTTTAAGAAGATATAGAAACTCTGAAATTAGCAGCGATATACTTCCAAGTGATTGTGGGTTTCATGCTTCTACGCACATGATATGCATTGAGACCAAGAAAATTGGCCAATGTGAGGTTGTCAACTAGTGCATGTTAGGCCTTTCATGGGTTGAATAACTTGTTTATGTACCCTATAAGCCTTGGATATCAAAAAAAGATATTCATTAACAAATACTTGGATATCAAAGTGATACATATGCCCTCATTTTCCCAAACAAACAACTTCAATGGGTTTGGATTTCCTTATCCCCAACCCCCAACCAAAACATCACCTAAAGCTTGTCATTCTCTTTATTAATGTACATCTTATTAGTTTAGGAATAGTCACTATGATGACTGCTAGTCAATTATGCATCACAAAATAAAATAAATGTACTCTGAGAAACCACAAATTGCATACACATGGGAGGTTTGGTTCTACCAAAAGCAAAAATTCAATCAAGAATTGCCCAAAGCCCTTCACCACAAACCAAATAAACACTACCAAACTCCCAAGTCACATTGCTATAGCAATGTATGGGCCTATCAGAAACGGAAAATCCATCGCCATTGGCGAGGGGATCCATTTATAAACCCTTGCGGGAGAAACATAGACAATGTTAGCTACTGCACAAAGAAACCGTGTAACACTATAAAAAAAACGTGGGAAGCGGATTGGGCTTTTCACGCATGGGCTGCAGGCCGTTTGTGTGTAAAGGGGATTATTTGGTTTTATGCTCTGACCCACCAGCTTGAACGGTCCAGTTATTTTGTATTTGATTGTTGACTGGTCAGCTTGACCGTTTGACCAGTTAACATGAACTTTGACCAATATTTATTTATTGGTCATTGTTCTGCATGGTCAAAATCAAATTTAGACAAATGATTATTTTAAAATGTTTAGTATTTTGAACTTAATTGATTGAAACAACGTCCTCCCAAAATATGATCTCCTGTCTACAACAACAATAATCTTACCCAGTATATCTAATGACTTGTATTATTTATGAGGACCTTAATCGCCCAAAAAGAAGGTTAATATTTGGTCCATTGCAGGCATATGTGTGGTCTTTAATTACACAATGGTTATTAGTTTATCTATGTAGACATTAAGCCGGTCCAAAGAAAGGTTGACAAGACTTACTATTGGTATTTATTTATCATAACTAGAGTATCACTTACAACTTATGTTTATGTACACAGACAAAACATAATGTTATGCTAGACATCTAGATTGAAAATAAATCACTATTTAAATTTATTATGTTCTATTTCTTTATATACATGCTTTCTTTTATGAGCTTATTATATTTTTCTTTACTTCCAAGTGATTGTAGGTTTCATGCTTCTACGCACATGATATGCATTGAGACCAAGAAAATTGGCCAATGTGAGGTTGTTAGCTAGTGCATGTTAGGCCTTTCATGGGTTGAATAACTTGTTTATGTACCCTATAAGCCTTGGACATTGGACTTTCTGAGCTTGTCAACTATTATTGAAGCATTGATTTGTCTTGTCCTCAAATACCTTAGTGGTTGTGCACTGTTGGTTTGGGGTGGGGGAGACACCACTCAAACGCTCCCTCTATGCAATTTTCATGCAGAATTCATTGTTAGAGAGATAATCTTTTGAGGTAGATTAGTTCTAGCTTCCATGACATGCATTGATCCCAAAAAGCACGACAATGAAGATATGCGATGAAAAGAAATACAAATATTTAATCCAGACATAGTGAGTTTATATTAGATGACATGTTTTTATAAAAGTGTTTTACTATAAATCATATGCAAATCAAATGATGTATTTCAAATGATATAAGCCCATACGGGAAAAGAAACATTGTCATTTTCGTTTTTTAAAGAAACTAATATGATTTGAACCATCATTACATCGATTTAGAGAAGAATGAACTTCGAAATACACTAGGTTTATCTAATGTACTATGCTTCTCAAGAAATATAGTAGTTATCTTATGATAGTGGGTTATTCAACGTATTGTATACGTGAATAATACTTTATTCTATGTATCTACATTTATTGTATACATATATCTCCATTATATGGGCATGTGTTATATTATGTGGGGGGAAAAAAACTTGGGAGACAAATTTGAGTAGTTGTCTTTTCTCCATATATCAGAATGTTTAAGTTTAAACATTACATCAATTTACGAGTCTCTTACGTATAAAATCAATCTGACATGATTTACATTATTTTTAAACTCTTAGAGACTGAAAAAATAAGTAAACTATGATAGTATGACTTTTTCATACAACAAAATTTCCTCGGATTCTCCACGAGAGAGTTGGACTTGGAGACTGGAGAGGCTCCCATCTCGATGAAGTATTTACCATTCGTCTGTGAGGTGGGCTATGTTTCATTATTACCTATACTGCTCTAACAATGTACCACTCTTTCAAAAAGTGAAGAAAAGCAAATTTATTGTTCGTCCTTATTTAACCAAAGAGGTTGGATATCATCAACCACTCATTGTCAAATATCATAAACTTTTGTATTTGATGTCGGAACGTATTGGATAAGATTAAAGAGAGAAGTGAAAATGTTGGATGAAAATCTTATTTTTCAACTTTCCTTTTTTCTTTTTGGCTTTTTTACAATTAATTCATCTAATTACGTTTTGTTTTTCGCTTTACATAAAAATTGATTACGAACAAACAAATAGATGAAATTACTATATCGGAGTAACATTGTCTCAAATGTTTCGAATTGTTTGCATGTATCAAATTATATTGTTTAAGAAAAATTAGTGAAATAATCATTTAGTATCTGTATTTATGATTGTGCACGATAATTGATGATAAAAATAGTAAAACTAATTATTTGTTTTTGCCATATATCACTAATACCAACAAGCCACAACTATCCCTTTCATCTCAAAGATCTGATAAAAAAAGGAAAAATAGACAGAGAAAGAAACCCAATTATTTCATCAACAATCAAAGGATCTCCTACCAATAAACAAAACTAAAATCACCAGAAACCAAACCATATCCACCTTAATTAACTAGAAACAAAGAAGCACAACAGAAGATGAAACCATGAATCCATAAATCAAAATCAAGAACCCAAAATGCAGAGCCCAGTTCCTCTTGAACTTGCCAAAATAGCTCTCAGGTGGTTCTTGATAAGGCACTTCAAACTCATCCCCATATTCATCCACCACTACCCCACCATTGCTACTATTCCCACCCCCCATCTTCATCTTCAGATGCCTCAGCCTTTCAGTTGCAAGCCCAAGAGTCAATTTATGGCACCTTCTTTGATACTTGAATCCATTGATGCATCTGAGAGTCTGAGCAACGGAGACATAGAAGATTAAATGGGCTAGAGAGAGAAGCCCAATGGGTATCCAGCAATGTCTGCATTGGAGCCTTGAGGATTGGGTTTCAGCCAAGAAAATTAGGGCTAAGAAGAGGAAAAACAGGTGGAAGACCTTCCAAAGCTCTTTCTTTTGAAGGTCTACGGCGCGTTTTTTCTCGAGGGTCTTCTCGAAATGGAGCTGGATTACGGTGTTTAGTGCTTGTAATGCGGTTTCTCTGGGGATTATATTGTGGTGGTGTGGGGCGGCGGAGATGGAGGCGGTGGCTATGTTGGGTGAGGTGTTTGGGTATTCCGCCATGGGAGGGTGAGAATTTGGTGAATCTGGAAAGTTGGCAAAGTCAAGCTCTTTTATGGTGTGGACCTGCACCTCTTTTTACAGTGCCCATAGAAACGCTTTTATTCACAAATGACAAATTGTTTATGTTTTAACGTTGTTTTGCATTATATGTACATATACATGTTATGTGTATTTTAATATCGACAGTTTTTTATTTATAGTTTCTGAATTCTTTCACTAACACAATAACACATCATATCTATATTTGTTATGTATGCAGGTACATATAGAGTCGGAGTATTACTGAAAGCAAACTCTCTATCTCTTGCGACAGAGGTATTGTTTGTATGATACTTACCCTCTTCAGACCCTAGCGATAGCTTTTGCTATCGTTGGGATATACTGTGTACGAATGATGATGATGACTATAGGTTCCAAATAACAATCAAAGTCTGTCATACTCATTTCTACTTCAATATCAAACAAGTATCACTTTCAGGCTCAAACATATATACTCTAAACTCATACTCTGTCATAGCCATTCAGATTCTGATTCCGATCAATTATCAATTTTAAGCTCAAACACATATACTCCAAACTCATAACTTACCATACCCATTCTGATTCCGATTCTGATACTCAATTGCGAACCATAGGCCAACTTAGTTGGATTGGCACGGTGAATATCGTTTACACTGTATAGAGACTAGTTGCATTTTAGAAATAAATCGAATGTTTACAAGGAGTTTTATGTCTTTGATTCTTTTGAGTAAATTTCATCTATACTGTATAGAAACTCTAGTTATACTTTAGAACAAATTGAAAATTATGTTTGTCATTAAAAATTTATGACAGACTTTATAACACGTCAGAATGCATTAATATTTCAAAACATAAAAACTTTGTGAAAAGAAATCTATCAAAACAACTTTTCAGCTAGCAAAGATTGGACTTTACACCTTTAAGATAGAACATGTTTTACCACTTAATATGCCTAAGAAGACATCGATTGATTTCTTTGATTAGGGGGTGGGTTCTCCCCCACCTGTACCAGAGACCCCTTAGCCAGGTGGGATGTAAATCGAGTGATGTGCTCCACTGGCAGCTCTGCAAAGGAAGAGGACACACGAGACTCAGCCAGCCCAAAGGCAACCCTTGTAATATTTCAACAAGGATTTCTTTATTTATATAAGGGTGGAATGTTAAATGACATTTACTATTCACAAAGAATACAGTGTCATATCTGTGTTCAATTATGCAGTCACATTTATCTGCATTTCTATTTGCACAATCATTTATTAGCAAAACAAACAGTGTAGATTTGTTTAAAAAAAATTACAAGAATATTACTTCTCCAGAAAATAAATAGATACTGAAAATTTCTCTACAAACGTATTTAAATATTTAAAACATCTTTACTAATATGTGTTAACTTTTTTACGTTTTCTATAAGTATTTTACGGTTTCTGAACGAGGAGATACGTTCGGATATTTAGAAAAATTTAGATGTTGTCGTTATAGTTATCAGGGGATACCCTAACCCATTTTCCTTCACCCCACATGTCACCGTATGACACGTGACAGCAAGAGAGTGGTGAGGCTAGATGAGGGTCATCTGGATCTAGCCTCACCACCTCACCCTGCTGCCACGTGACGCGTGGTCATGAATAGGGTGAGAGGATTGAAAGGCAAGAGATCCATCTCAGTTAACAGGGGCCTAGTGGCAGCTACATGAACCAGCAAATAAAAAAGCCAATTTACATCTAACAAGTGGAAACAAGATTAACCCGCATGCTACAATAATTTACTGAGAACAGTATGACTAATAATAGCCTCAACAAAATCATCTCAGCTTCCTTTAAGCAGACATAAGACATGAAGTTCTGGAAAATATAGAGCAGGACAAAAGTATACGTAATTTACCATCTACCGATCTTGTTTATTGTATTCTCAATTCTTTACCTGAAGAAAGAGAGGAATTTCATATTTCCAGGAAGATAATTTCAAATTAGGAGTAATAATAAATAACTCCATACAGGAACTCATCCCAGTAGACACGGTTTTGGGACCAAAAAAACAAAATGACAAACTTAGGCAACTCTCTGCTCTTTTATGCTCTTCACTTTCGGCATGTAATACATTCTTATTCTGAGCTTTTACCGAGTCTATAAACGACAGAGCATAAGGGTTGTTGCCAGTGAGCTGATAATCCTTTCCATTGTTCTCGTCATCTTCATGAGCCTCGTCACCTCTGGTTTCTTGGATGTTCACATTTCAGGTTTCACCACCAACAGATTTTTCCTGTTCTTGATACTCATTCTGCTGCGGATGGTTCATCATCTGCATTAAGATATCTTCAGGTCTTGGATTAGTACTAGACCAATCTAAATTCTTATAAACTCTGGCAGCCCTCTTTTCATAGAGTGAATCAAGCATATGAAAATAGGGACAAGTCTTTGAATTTCCAGGCTTCCGCTTTTGACTTTCTTTTACCCTCTTGTAATACTTGTTTATATTGTCCCATTTCTCTTTACATCTCTTCGCTCTTCTATCATAACCATGCTTCTTCATAGCAGATGAAATCTCCTCCCATAGAGGCATTTTCAGGCCGTCTTGCATGCTGAGGTTAGTCCTAATCTTAATTAAACATTCAACCTCTTCCTTAGGCCATCTTGATGTACTTGACTGACTATAACTATCATCAACAAAATTCTCCTGTCTATCGATATCTTGGTCATAGGGATCGCCTTTGCCATCAAGGCTATTCTCCAAAACTTGGTTATCCATGTTATCTGCCAAAGGTGTCCAAGGCTCCAGCTGTTGCTCATTGGTAGGGTTCGACTTTAGACTCGAAGTATCTGGAAAATGTAGTGGGGTTCCTTGCTCCGACATTCTCTGTAACAAGACCATCAGAGCTGCATCTTTTGCAGCAGCAGCTGCCCGCTCATTAGCTAAAAGCACTTGTTCTTTCTTAATTCTCTCCATATGCTGCCTCTTCCAGGTTTCTTCTCTTGCTATTCGATCTTTCTCAGATTTCTCCAATGCATCCAACAGCCGGTTATGTAAGCTCTCTTGCTTCTCCAAGACTTCGTTAATCAATTTCTCGAAATAGACAGCTATTTTCGCCTCTTTCTTTTTGCTTACTTCTGAATCTCTCCCAGAGGATGATGTAGTTGGTGTCCACGGTGTCTCATCCACCTTCGAGCTTAATTTCTGAGATACAACAAATTCCTTGCAGAAACTATTAGTTTTGACTGCTGTTGACTCAAATGTAGTTCTTTTCTCAATCACACATGACTGATTTTCGTCCGAGGGTGGCAATGTAAGCAGTCCTTCATTATCAAACACCTCTAGCTGCTCATAGAACTTGTAATTTTTCCCACATGGTCTTCCAGATCGACCATCCTTTGTTCTCCTATGATACTTGTATATATTCTCAAATTTTTCCCTACACTTTCTTGCACTTCTACTGTATCCAAGCTCACCTAACTTCCTGACCATCAAATCAAGACAATCCAATTTCAGACCACCTTTCCAACATCATAAAAGCTCCCACCACGAACCAAAAAACAGAAACAGACAGCCTAACACCAGCAATAAAATTTCCCCGAAATATCGAAAGCACACAGCTAACAACTAACAATAAAATTTGGATGTTAAACGACTCAATGTCAGAACCATTTTGATATTTATCACAACTGATCAGGGCCAACTATATATATAAACATATCTACAGATACATACATAAGTACGTACGCATAAACGTATCTTCACACAAACAGATATACATACATACATACATATGTGTGTGTGTGCGCGGGCGTGTGTGTTTTTTTTGGGGCCGTGGGAGGGGGGCGGGGAGCGGGACCGTAAGTCATATGGCTAGGAAAATAAATAAAATCAAGTATTTGAAAAGTATTAAAAAAAATCCTGGAAATTTCTGACCTGGAAACATCATCCCAAAGAGGAGCTTTGGCAAGAGCCTCACGAAATTCAAGGTCCATTTCAGACCTTATCTTGAGCAAAGCTTGCGTCTCCTCGCGAGGCCATCTGTTTCCTCTCTCATCCACTCCTCCATCTCCTCCTCCGTCGCCGCCACCACCAGTATTCGCCGCCGTTACTATCTCCTCTGAAGCAAAAGAAGATGCTGCACCGCCGCCACATCCAGACATATCAAACAAAACTTCATGTCCCTCCATGACTATCAGTAAATCATCAAGGATTTTTCCAACAGTTCTTCGAATTGGTCTTTTGATTCTCAAGAATTTCCTAGCTCCTTTACAAAAAGATGCATCTTTCTTTAAAAATCTTTTTTTGGGTTTCTTTTTTTCTATTAGAAGCTATGTTTTTACTAGAGGTGGTCGAAAGGGTGAAGAAAAAAAAATAGAGAAAGGGGTGGGTAAATTATTAGCGAGTGGAGATAAGTAGGGTTTCTTGCGCACCC
>AP025040.1:7194364-7210085 GCA_036186865.1 Eustoma russellianum | reverse complement strand
TGGAAATTTTTTGTCCTTCCGTATGCATACTGAATTTGTTGGTTATGCACATTTCTTTTTTAGGGTGGTGGTTTTTCAAGAATTTCCTTTTTTTTTCTTCTTTTTGGATTTAGAATTAGTTTACCACTAGAAATTAGTGATGGGAGATTGAAGGGGAAAGAAAGTGAAACAATTTTCTTTTTTTAAAAAAAATTAAAATTTTATGTATTTTGATTCTCTTTATTCGAGATCTGACAAGACTTTTCTTTTATCTACTCAAAACAATACAAGTGGAGGGATGCTCTGTTTGTTGTACCTTCTTTGATTGTGTAGTATAGGAGGGAAAATTTTTCATACTATTCAATTTTTAGTCTATTTTCTTTATTGTATACCATTTATAATTGTGTAGTATAGGAGAGAAAAATTTTCTCTATGAAGAAAAGAACAAGATGATTAAAAAGTAACAATTTTCCTTGTTTGTCGTTATGTGTGTCTATGTATATGTATTTATATATGTTTGTTAATTTCATAATTGACTGCAGCAATGCGGATGTTCCTCGTTTCCCTCACCGCCACCCTGAGCTGTTCTCCCTCTTCTTCTTCCTCCCATCTCTCTCATGTCCGCACAGCCCTTCCCCCTTCCTCCGTCACCCTCAGCCTGCCTCTCTCTTATTTCTCCCTTCCCCTCTTCGCAGCCCATCTCCGGATCTGAACATCTGTAAACAGATCTTAGCAGGTGTGGGGGAGTGATGGTGAAGTAAGCAACGGTGGGAGAGCAATGGCTATGATGTGGAAACTTGGATTTGGAAAATCAAAAAGGAAAGCAGCCGACTGGTTTTTGCCTCCTAGCATTTACGATGTTTGTGACAAATTTTTCTTTTCTTTAGTTTTGATTCAAAAAAACGGCATCGTTACCTTTATATTGGGGGGGGAGTCAATGGAGGGAGGAATTGTGGGGCCGACAAGGAAAGAATGATTAGGTAACTGGTTGTGATATGGCAAATAAGTGATTGCCAGCCTTGCATTTCCCTGGTCGGGGAGGCCCCCACTACACCACAATGCCTCCTTTCCCAATGCAGACTCATGTATCTCCAAAATTTAATTCCATTTGTCACTATATAAATCAATATTATCTTTCACTTACCTTTTATTTTTCTATGGGAGATGTATTTGAGTTATTTATGTTAAGTGCCAGCGGGGCCCGTAACTGCTACTTCCTAGTAATTTTATATAACTCTGTCTCTCTCCCTCCTCCTCTCGCTGAATCACAGAATTTTTTTTGTTTTTAATTTTTCTTCACTCTTCTATCTTATCTTCCCCTTCAATTGAAGCGAATGATGGAAGAATTCCTCTTGTATGCTGATCAAGATGCTGAAACCCCTTCGTTTTCATGTTCCTCCTCTACCGCCTCAAAAAGGCTCGGTTCTTCATATTGTTCTCCTAATATTGCTAGCTTTTCTTGGTTCCCTTTACAAGCTTGTAAGCCGAGATAAAATCTTCGCCCAAAATGTATCACATTTAAGGATTTTTATTTTTTGTAAGTGACATTTCAAGATTTTGGCCCTTCATTTCACTATAAAGTTGGTAACCAAAAATAAAAGAAAAAGAAAAAAGAAGTGGGATGTGAATTCGACAGAGTATTCACGCGTGTCCATGGTTAAGTCCAGTGGGGCTGTAACTACTTACGTTCCTTCTAACTTTATATACTACTCCTCTCCTCTACTCTCCTCTCGCAGAATCCAGATTTTTCTCTTCTCCTCTCGCATTTCTTGTTTTTAATTTTCCTTCTAATCTTCCCCTTCAATTGAAGCCAATGATGGAAGAATTCATTCTTGTATACTGATCAAGATGCTGAAACCCCTTCTGCTGTCATATCATCCGCCTCAAAAGCTCTAGTTCTTCATCTTGTTCTCCTGATCTTGCTGACTCTCTTAGTTCCCTTTGCAAAGCTTGTAAGCCTCAGGTAAGATCTTCGCCCAAAAATGTATCACATTACAAGATTTTGATTTTTTGCAAGTGACATTTCAAGATTTTGGCCCTTCATTTCACTATTACTAACTCACTCCGTCCTAAAAATATAATGTAATTTACAATTTCACAAGTAAAATGTGCCACAGATTTTCATTGTGGCGGAGGGAGTATTGGTTAAGACAGGCAAAAGAGAGGAAATCAGAACTGATTTCATTTTCTGCTTACTCAAATTGATGCTTCTGCGATTTCTTGAAAAAATATGTTTCTTTGCATATTTTGTCAGTTCATTTTACTATATCCCTAGTAATTAGTTGTTCATGACAGTCAAACAAGAGAAGAAATTTGGAAATTTTTTGTCCTTCCGTATGCATACTAAATTTGTTGGTTGTGCACATTCTTTTTCAGAGTGGTGGTTTTCAAGAATTTCATTTTTTTTCTTCTTTTTGTATTTAGAATTAGTTTACCACTAGAAATTAGTGATGGGAGATTGAAGGGGAAGAAAAGTGAAACAATTTTCTTTTTTAAAAAAAAATTAAAATTTTATGCATTCCGATTCTCTTTATTCAGATCTTGACAAGACTTTTCTTTATTCACTCAAAAAAATACAAGTGGAGGGATGCTCTGTTTGTTGTACCTTCTTTGATTGTGTAGTATAGGAGGGAAAATTTCTCATACTATTCAAGTTTTAGTCTGTTTTCTTTATTGTATACCCTTTATAACTGTTAGTATATGAGGGAAAATTTTCTCTATGAAGAAAAGAACAAGATGATTAAAAAGTAACAATTTTCTTGTTTGTCGTTATGTGTGTTTATGTATATGTGTTTATATATGTTTTGTTAATTTCATAATTGACTGGCAGCAATGCGGATGTTCCTCGTTTCCCCCCACCGCAACCCTCAGCTGTTCTCCCTCTTCTTCCGTCCTCCATCTCTTTCATGTCCGCATAGCCCTTCCCTTTCCTCCGTCACTACAGCAGCCTGCCTCTCTCTATTCTCCCTTCCCCTCTTTGTAGTCCATCTCTGGATCTGAACATCTGTAACAGATCTTAGCAGGTGTGTGGGAGTGATTGCGAAGTAGCGACGGTGGGAGAGCAATGGCTATGATGTAGAAGCTTGAATTTGGAAAATCCAAAAGGAAAACAGTCGACTGTTTTTTGCCTCCTAGCATTTACGACGCTTGTGACAAAAATTTCTTTTTCTTTAGTTTGATTCAAAAAAACGGCATCGTTACCTTTATATTCGGGGGAGTCAATGGAGGGAGGAATTGGGGGCCGACAGGGAAAAAGGATTAGGTAACTGGTTGTGATATGGCAATAAGTGATTGCCAGCCTTGCATTTCTCTGGTCGGGGAGGCCCCACTAAACCACATGCCTCCTTTCCCATGCAGACGCATGATCCCCAAAATTTAATTCTATTTTTCACTACATAAATCAATATTATCCTTTCACTTACCTTTTTATTTTTCTATGGGAGATGCAATTTGATTATTATGTTAAGTGCGAGTGGGGGCCCGTAACTGCTACTTTCCTATGAACTTTATATATACTCTGTCTCTCCTCCCTCCTCTCGCTGAATCAGAATTTTTTGTTTTAATTTTCCTTCACTATTCTATCTTCCCCTTCAATTGAAGCGAATGATGGAAGAATTTCCTCTTGTATGCTGATCAAGATGCTGAAACCCCTTCTTGTCATGTTCCTCCGCCTCAAAAGGGCTATGGTTCTTCATCTTGGTTCTCCTAATCTTGTTGGCTTTCTTGGTTCCATTTACAAAGCTTGTAAGCCTGAGGTAAAATCTTCGCCCAAAATGTATCACATTTAAGGATTTTTATTTTTTGTAAGTGACATTTCAAGATTTTGGCCCTTCATTTCACTATAAAGTTGGTAACCAAAAAATAAAAGAAAAAAGAAAGTGGGATTTGAATTCGGCAGAGTATTCACGCGTGTCCCCATGTTTAAGTGCTAGTGGGGGACTATAACTACTACGTTCCTTCTAACTTATATATACTCCTCTCCTCTCCTCTCCTCTCGCAGAATCTAGATTTTTCTTCTCCTCTCGCATTCTTGTTTTAATTTTCCTTCTAATCTTCCCCTTCAATTGAAGCCAATGATGGAAGAATTCACTCTTGTATGCTGATCAAGATGCTGAAACCCCTTCTGCTGTCATATTCATCCGCCTCAAAAGCTCTGGTTCTTCATATTGTTCTCCTGATCTTGCTGTCTCTCTTAGTTCCCTTGCAAAGCTTGTAAGCCTGAGGTAAGATATTCGCCCAAAATGTATCACATTACAAGATTTTGATTTTTTGCAAGTGACATTCAAGATTTTGGCCCTTCATTTAACCTATTACTACTCACTCCGTCCTAAAAATATAATGTAATTTACCAATTTCACAAGTCAATTGTGCCAACAATATTTTCATTGTGGCGGATGGAGTATTGGTTAAGACAGCCAAAAGAGGGAAATACAGAACTGATTACATTTTCTGCTTACTGAAGTTGATGCTTCTGCGATTTCTTGAAAAAAAAATATGTTTCTTTTGCATATTTTGCCAGTTCATTTACTATATCCCTAGTATTAGTTGTTCATACAGTCAAACAAGAGAGAAGAAATTTGGAAATTATTTGTCTTTCCGTATGCATACTGAATTTTGTAGGTTCTCCACATTTCTTTTTCAGGGTGGTGGTTTTTCAAGAATTTCTTTTTTTCTTCTTTTGGATTTAGAATTAGTTTACCACTAGAAAATTAGTGATGGGAGATTGAAGGGGAACAGAAAGTGAAAACAATTTTCTTTTTTTAAAAAAAAATTAAAATTTTATGTATTTTGATTCTCTTTATTCGAGATCTGACAAGACTTTTCTTTTATTCACTCAAAAAATACAAGTGGAGTGATGCTCTGTTTGTATGTACCTTCTTTGATTGTGTAGTATAGGAGGGAAAATTTCTCATACTATTCAATTTTTAGTCTGTTTTCTTTATTGTAGACCCTTTATAACTGTGTAGTATAGGAAGGAAAATTTTCTCTATATGAAGAAAAGAACAAGATGATTAAAAGTAACAATTTTCTTGTTTGTCGTTATGTGTGTCTATGTATATGTATTTATATATGTTTGTTAATTTCATAATTGACTGCAGCAATACGGATGTTCCTCGTTTCCCTCTCCGCCACCCTCAGCTGTTCTCCCTCTTCTTCTTCCTCCCATCTCTTTCATGTCCGCACAACCCTTCCCCTTCCTCCGTCACCCTCAGCCTGCCTCTCTCTTATTTCTCCCTTCCCCTCTTTGCAGCCCATCTCCGATTTGAACATCTGTAAACAGATCTTAGCAGGTGTGGGGGAATGATGGTGAAGTAGCAACGGTGGGAGAGCAATGGCTATGATGTAGAAGCTTGGATTTGAAAAATCAAAAAGGAAAGCAGTCGACGAGTTTTTGCCTCCTAGCATTTACGATGTTTGTGAAAAAATTTTCTTTTTTTTTAGTTTTGATTCAAAAACGGCATCGTTACCTTTATATTCGGGGGGAGTCAATGGAGGGAGGAATTGTGGGGCCGACAGGGAAAGAATGATTAGGTAACTGGTTGTGATATGGCAAATAAGTGATTGCCAGCCTTGCATTTCCCTGGTCTGGGAGGCCCCACTACACCACATGCCTCCTTTCCCATGCAGACTCATGATCCCCAAAATTTAATTCCATTTGTCACTATATAAATCAATATTATCCTTTCACTTACCTTTTTATTTTTCTATGGGAGATGTAATTTGATTATTATGTTAAGTGCCAGCGGGCCCGTAACTGCTACTTTCCTAGTAATTTTATATATACTCTGTCTCTCCTCCCTCCTCTCGCTAAATCAATAAATTTTTGTTTTTAATTTTCCTTCACTCTTCTATCTTCCCCTTCAATTGAAGCGAATGATGGAAGAATTTCCTCTTGTATGCTGATCAAGATGCTGAAACCCCTTCTGTTTTTCATGTTCCTTCGCCTCAAAGGGCTCTGGTTCTTCATATTGTTCTCCTAATATTGCTAGCTTTCTTGGTTCCCTTTACAAAGCTTGTAAGCCTGAGGTAAAATCTTCGCCCAAAATGTATCACATTTAAGGATTTTTATTTTTTGTAAGTGACATTTCAAGATTTGGCCCTTCATTTCACTATAAAGTTGGTAACCAAAAATAAAAGAAAAAAGAAAAAAGAAAGTGGGATGTGAATTCGACAGAGTATTCACGCGTGTCCCATGTTAAGTGCCAGTGGGGCCTGTAACTACTACGTTCCTTCTAACTTATATATACTCCTCTCCTCTCCTCTCCTCTCGCAGAATCCAGATTTTTCTTCTCTTCTCGCATTTCTTGTTTTTAATTTTCCTTCTAATCTTCCCCTTCAATTGAAGCCAATGATGGAAGAATTCACTCTTGTATGCTGATCAAGATGCTGAAACCCCTTCTGCTGTCATATTCATCCGCCTCAAAAGCTCTGGTTCTTCATATTGTTCTCCTGATCTTGCTGTCTCTCTTAGTTCCCTTTGCAAAGCTTGTAAGCCTGAGGTAAGATATCGCCCAAAATGTATCACATTACAAGATTTTGATTTTTTGCAAGTGACATTTCAAGATTTTGGCCCTTCATTTAACTATTACTAACTCACTCCGTCCTAAAAATATAATGTAATTTACAATTTCACAGTCAAATGTGCCAACAATATTTTCATTGTGGCGGATGGAGTATTGGTTAAGACAGCCAAAGAGAGGAAATACAGAACTGATTACATTTTCTGCTTACTGAAGTTGATGCTTCTGCGATTTCTTGAAAAAAAAATATGTTTCTTTTGCATATTTGCCAGTTCATTTTACTATATCCCTAGTAATTAGTTGTTCATACAATCAAACAAGAGAAGAAATTTGGAAATTATTTGTCTTTCCGTATGCATACTGAATTTTGTAGGTTCTCCACATTTCTTTTTCAGGGGTGGTGGTTTTTCAAGAATTTCTTTTTTTCTTCTTTTTGGATTTAGAATTAGTTTACCACTAGAAATTATGATGGGAGATTGAAGGGGAAAGAAAGTGAAACAATTTTCTTTTTTTAAAAAAAAATTAAAATTTTATGTATTTTGATTCTCTTTATTCGAGATCTGACAAGACTTTTCTTTTATTCACTCAAAAACATACAAGTGGAGTGATGCTCTGTTTGTTGTACCTTCTTTGATTGTGTAGTATAGGAGGGAAAATTTCTCATACTATTCAATTTTTAGTCTGTTTTCTTTATTGTAGACCCTTTATAACTGTGTAGTATAGGAAGGAAAATTTTCTCTATGAAGAAAAGAACAAGATGATTAAAAAGTAACAATTTTCTTGTTTGTCGTTATGTGTGTCTATGTATATGTAATTATAATGTTTTGTTATTTCATAATTGACTGCAGCAATAACGGATGTTTACTCGTTTCCCTCTCCGCCACCCTCAGCTTGTTCTCCTCTTCTTCTTCCTCCCATCTCTTTCATGTCCGCACAACCTTCCCCTTCCTCGTCACCCTCAGCCTGCCTCTCTCTTATTTCTCCCTCCCCTCTTTGCAGCCCATCTCCGGATTGAACATCTGTAAACAGATCTTAGCAGGTGTGGGGGGAATGATGGTGAAGTAGCAACGGTGGGAGTAGCAATGACTATGATGTAGAAGCTTGGATTTGAAAAATCAAAAGGAAAGCAGTCGACGAGTTTTTGCCTCCTAGCATTTACGATGTTTGTGAAAAAATTTTCTTTTTTTTTAGTTTTGATTCAAAACGGCATCGTTACCTTTATATTCGGGGGGAGTCAATGGAGGGAGGACTGATCAGGGGCTCTCTTGTGGGACCGACAGGGAAAGAATGATTGGGTAACTGGTTGTGATCTGGCAAATAAGTGATTGCCAGCCTTGCATTTCCCTGGTCGGGGAGGCCCCACTACACCAAATGCCTCTTTTCCCATGTAGGAGCATGATCCGCAAAATTTAATTCCATTTGTCACTATATAAATCAATTATTCCTTTCACTTACCTTTTTTATTTTTCTATGGGAGATGCAATTTGATTAATTTATGTTAAGTGTCAGCGGGGCCCGTAACTGCTACTTTCCTGGTAATTTTATATATACTCTGTCTCTCCTCCATCCTCCTCTCGCTGAATCAAAAATTTTTTGTTTTTAATTTTCCTTCACTCTTCTATCTTTCCCTTAAATTGAAGCCAATGACGGAAGAATTTCCTCTTATATGCTGATCAAGATAATGAAACCCCTTCTGCTTCATGGTCCTCCCTCTCAAAAGGGCTTTGGTTCTTCATCTTGTTCTCCTAATCTTGCTAGCTTTCATGGTTCCCTTACAAAGCTTGTAAGCCTGAGGTAAAATATTCGCCCGAAATATCACATTTTAAGATTTTTATTTTTTGCAAGTGACATTTCAAGATTTTGGACCTTCATTTCACTATAAAGTTGGTAATCAAAAATAAAAGAAAAAAAAGAAAAAAGAAAGTGGGTTGTGAAGTCGACAGAGTATTCACGTGTGTCCATGTTAAGTGCCAATGGGGACTATAACTACTACGTTCCTTCTAACTTTATATATACTCCTCTCCTCTTCTCTCCTCTCGCAGAATCCAGATATTTCTTCTCCTCTTGCATTTCTTGTTTTTAATTTTCCTTCTAATCTTCCCCTTCAATTGAAGCCAATGATGGAAGAATTCACCCTTGTATGCTGATCAAGATGCTGAAACCCCTTCTGCTGTCATATTCATCCGCCTCAAAAGCTCTGTTTCTTCATCTAGTTCTCCTGATCTTGTTGACTCTCTTAGTTCCCTTTGCAAAGCTTGTAAGCCTGAGGTAAGATCTTCGCCCAAAATGTATCACATTACAAGATTTTGATTTTTTGCAAGTGACATTTCAGGATTTTGTCCCATCATTTCACTATTACTAACTCACTCCGTCCTAAAAAATAATGTAATTTACAATTTGACAAGTCAAATGTGCCAACGATATTTCCATTGTGGCGGAGGAAGTATTGGTTAAGACAGCCAAAAGAGAGGAAATACAGAACTGATTTTATTTTTTCTTACTGAAGTTGTTGCTTCTGCGATTTCTTGAAAAAAAATATGTTTCTTTTGCATATTTTGCCAATTCATTTTACTATATCCCTAGTAATTAGTGGTTCATACAGTCAAACAAGAGAAGAAATTTGGAAATTTTTTGTCTTTCCGTATGCACACTGAATTTGTTGGTTCTACACATTTCCTTTCAGTGTGGTGCTTTTTCAAGAATTTCTTGTTTTTTTTCTTCTTTTTGAATTTAGAATTAGTTTACCACGAAATTAACCCTCTTTTGGGGTGATGGGAGATTGAAGGGGAAAGAAAGTGAAACAAATTTCTTTTTTAATTAAAATTTTCTGTATTTTGATTCTCTTTATTCATGATCTGACAAGACTTTTCTTTTATTCACTCAAAAAATGCAAGTGGAGGAATGCTCTGTTTTGTATCTTCTTGACTGTGTAGTATAGGAGGAAAATTTTCTCATACTATTCAAGTTTTAGTCTATTCTCTTTATTGTATATCCTTTATAACTTTTAAGTTTGTCATTTCTTTCTCTATGAAGAAAAGAACAAGATGATTAAAAAAAAAAATTAAAAGAAAAAAAAAAAAGAAAGTCGGATGTGAAGTCTTTAGACATATGACAGAAGTATTCATGCAGTGTCCTTGTTAAGTGCTAGGGGCCCCCCGTAACTGCTACTTTCCTGGTAACTTTATATATACTCTGTCCTCCTCCTCCCTCTCGCAGAATCCAAAATTTCTTGTTTTTAATTTTCTTTCAGTTTTCTATCTTCCTCTTCAATTGAAGCTAATTATGGAAGAATTCCCTCTTGTATGCTGATCAGGATGCTGAAATCCCTTCTGCTTTCATATTCCTCCGCCTCAAAAGGGCTCTGCATAACTAGGGAAATTACACACCAGATTAATCAATTCTCTATCTAAATCTAATGCAAGTCTTGTTTTAAATTGTTGGAAAAAATATGAGAATGATATGTTAAGCAGAGTCCTCATCAATATGGTTGGATTGCTTTCATGTCTAACCTCATTGCATAATTACAACACCGTTTCACCTCCGAAATACAAAAATATTTAAACATGTGGAGATGCTAGTTTATCTGGAAAATGGATGCAAAAATATTTAGTTACTAAGAAAATGAGATGCTTTTACATAAAATGTGTAGGTGTGTCTAAGAGTCGTGTTGTTAACTAATTTCAAAGGTCAGTCAGGTACTCAGGTTCATATGCCCATCACTTTTTGATCTGTAAATCAAGTCTTTATGCGGATTATTTTCCTTTTCAAATATCTGACATGATATTTTCGTGTTAAAAATGACCCAAACATTACAAAATTTACCAAAAAAGACGGAAATAACTTTATAAGATGTTAATAAATTTATAATTGACTTCCCTTTATTTAGTGTTCCCGATTAGTTTTGCCATGTAGCCGTGCTGTCTACCTTGTACTATTGTTTCTGAAAATTACAGTTTAATATCTAGGCTTTTCTTTTAGAAAGAAAAAATAGATTTTTTTTTTTGGGGGGGGGGGGGGTGGGTGTGTGTGTGTGTGTGGAATAAGTGCATAAATACATTAGAATCTTTGGTACATCCACATTTTTTCCTTTGGATGTGAGGCAACAGATCATGTACTTTAAAGATATAGAAGCACCTCACATGATCTAACCAACAACGTTTGGTGGCAGCCTGTCAACCAGAAAACAGGATAAACTAATGTAATACTAGTTATAAGGAATCAGAAAAACAAGGAAAAGGAAAAACACAAGAGTCCAAAGGCTTTAGCAAAGAATAGCAGCGGACTGATATTGAACAAATTTCAATCTTTAACTTATTGCCAAAAAAAAATTATATATTTTCCAGGATGAGATTACCGATACCATTTTCTTCTGAAGCTTATGTTTCTTACAGTGATGTAATGTCGTCCTGTTTATACAGACAAATCCACATATTCGACAACTATCTTGAATTCAATTCAAACTAAACTACTTTTAGACATATTCCCCTGTCGAGTTGGACGGTGTAAGGAAAAAGTTAGATAAACTTTGTCATTCCTCAAAATATTATTATTGTAGGGCTTCAATAATTTTGCTGTTCTATGGGCAGATTCAGCAAGCAACAGGTCGAAAGTAAACAGGATCAATACCACCAATTGGCTTTTCTGTGATCTTTCATTGCCCAAAACTTGCATGCTCACTACATTTGGGTGTATCTAGAATGAGTTTCATTTTTCCAGCACAGAGCTTAAGAGCAAACCGTGCAATACATCGGCTTATCCTTGTAGTAATCCACAAGCCCCCAGAAACTATCCATAGATACATAAAAAGTTACAATAGACACACCTGGGTGTGAGTGTGTGAGTGAGTATATACACATATGCATGTATACGTAGGGCCAGAACTAGTACTTCAGATGTGGAAAAGAGACAATCAGAACCACTTGATCAAACGTCAAGAACAAAAGAACTGCGGAGGAAATGAGAAATCTGAGGCACAAATACGTACAGCTAAGCTGAGTACTCAAAAAAGTTGCAATTCACCATTAAAATACATACTCAACAAACTGACACTAGCATAGAGCATTCTCATACAACAAGGATTAATATACTGGTCACAAGTTGGAAAAAAGTTCAAATATGAAATCCAAACCACGAGGGGGGGCAGGGAAGGTGGCCATCACAAATCACTCTCCAGCTACAAGAAACCTAAAAAATGGCGTGGTCCAAGGAACAGGAGGGGCAAAGCTTGTCATATCTTAGTATCATGCACCATCAATCCACAAGACCGCACTGCGAGCAGCAAGAACTGCAGAATTGTCAGAGTTGAGACAAGCCCCTCTCCATAAGCCACATGTCAAATCTTACTGAATTCAGGAATTTCAGTTGAAATAAAATATAGTATGAGCATACCATTCAAAGAAATGTGGGAGGGAAAACTCACCATCCATGAAAGGGTAGACATCTTAAAAGCACTTCCTGTGAACAATTGATGGACCAGATTCTTCGTACTCGCCCTTTGAGATCCACATCTGTAAACAAAATTGATAGATTAACAAACCATATCCCTCAAACCTAAAGAAAAGAGTCACCAACTTTGCCTTATATGTATAACCTAATCAGCTAAGATCTTTTCTGAAACAAGGCAAATGCATCAGTTACAAAAGATCACCTGCTGGAAGGTACTGAGGGATGCAAGAATGGATCCTCCGATCCAGACACTGTACTTCCTCTCGGGTGGGGCAACAACCTTAATCTTCATGCTGCTAGGAGCCAAAGCAGTGATTTCCTTACTCATGCGGTCAGCAATGCCAGGGAACATTGTTGAACCACCACTGAGCACAATGTTACCATAAAGATTCCTTCCTGATATCAACACACCTTCATAATGGAATTGTAGGTGGTCTCGTGGATTCCTGCAGACTCCATTCCGATCATGCTAGGCTGGAAAAGCACTTCTGGGCAACGGAATCTTTCATTTGCGATTGTGATACCTGTCCGTCAGGCAATTCATAGTTCTTCTCAAGGGACGAGCTGCTTTTTGCAGTTTCAAGTTCTTGCTCGAAGTCAAGAGCAACATAGGCCAGCTTCTCCTTAATGTCGCGGACAATTTCCCGCTCTGCAGAAGTTGTAAACATGTAACCTCTCTCGGTGAGGATCTTCATGAGATGGTCCGTGAGGTCACGACCAGCAAGGTCGAGACGTAGAATTGCATGGGGCAGAGCATAACCCTCGTAGATTGGCACAGTGTGGGATACACCATCACCAGAATCAAGCACAATACCTGTCACGGAGGAATACAAAATAAGATGTCCAAAACTCCTCATGCATTATTTAAGTCATGTACAAACAGTAATGTCTTGCATACTAACCAGTTGTTCGACCACTGGCATAGAGAGATAGCACGGCCTGAATAGCAACATACATAGCTGGGACATTAAATGTCTCAAACATGATTTGAGTCATTTTCTCTCTGTTAGCCTTTGGATTAAGTGGTGCCTCGGTGAGAAGAATAGGATGCTCCTCCGGTGCAACACGAAGCTCGTTGTAGAAAGTGTGATGCCAGATCTTTTCCATATCATCCCAGTTGCTAACAATGCCGTGCTCAATTGGGTACTTCAAGGTCAAGATACCTCTTTTAGATTGAGCTTCATCACCCACATAGGCATCTTTCTGTCCCATTCCAACCATGACGCCAGTGTGTCGTGGACGTCCCACGATACTTGGAAAAACTGCTCTTGGCGCATCATCACCAGCAAATCCAGCCTGCGAAAACCACAAAGAAAAATCAGTTAAACTGATCATAATGCAGTAATTACACCTACCAAAAAAATTAAGCTCAAGATCCTGAAACTGACCTTCACCATACCGGTACCATTGTCGCAAACAAGAGGCTGAATTTCCTCGCTGTCGGCCATCTTTATGAGCTGCAATACATTTCTTCAGACATATTACCATTTGATTATTCCAATTTGAAACCAAACACGACCATATTGTACTAATTCAAACCAGAGAAGAGCGCACTCTGAATAGGAATTAACCACGACGTGATACTAGTGAAGTAATTCAGACTAAAGCAGGGAGCACATCTAATGATTTTTCCACCAACTGATAATCTAAACAAGAGAAGGTGGCCAACGTCGCTGAGAGAATAAAATCCATAAAAGAATATACTTTCTTCCTTCTAATCAATCAAATCCAGAGGTGATACCGTACAAGAAGATCTAGATCTAACGAAACCGAAAAGCGATCAACAAATTCGAATTGAACAAAAACCAATAGAAGGCTTCATATCAATGAATTGGGATAAAATCCCACAACTAGATAATATATCCAAACCATCAAAAGGGATACACCAAAACTAAATCAAAATCGAAACTTTTATGCTAATATCCTCAGATCTCAGAAATTCAAAGAACCCATCAAATCCGAGCCAATAAATTCACGCAATAAAACTGAATCAACAAACCCAAAAAAAAAAACACAAAGCAGACCAGCCAGATCTATCGGACTTTACACAATAAATAATACACAAATCCTAATTAAACTAACAAACAACAACCATTCAAGACTAAATCAATTAAAGGGAAGAAGAAAAGAAGAAAGTAAAGAAGACCTGAGAAGGAAAGAGGAGGACGGCTGGCTGTGCTTGGCTTGGAAAATTTCTAGCTGCCTAGACGCTAGAAATGTGAAACCAAATGAATAATGTGGTTGAATATGACTAAAGATAGAGAGAGGGTATTTATATACTCTAATTCTGCGGTTTTGAAATAGGAAAACATTGATACCTTTCTTTTCTTTGGTGAGGAAAATGATTTGTGTGCACACTCATACCAACCATTTCCAATTTTACTTGAGAAAAAATTAGGGAAAAAAGTCGAGTTTAGTGCAAGTAAAGCTTCAAAATGAATTTCTAACGGGATTCTTTTACCACAATTTCCTCCACTACCCTTTATTACTGTCACGTGTATTGAGGTGGAAAAATGTGTGAAGGAATTGTGAGTGAGGAGATCCAAACTCGAGTTTGTAAAGCCTTTGAAGGGATTTGCATCTATTAGGGAATTTTTGTGTTGAGGTTTCGATTTATATTTCTGAACCTTTCTTGTAATTTATTGAAGTTGAAGTAAATGAATATAATTTTTTTAAATCAAATGAATATATTTGAGTGGTCATATTTCAATACTTTATAAAGTTTTGGCTGTGTATCAGGCTAAAATTATTTAAATTCTATCGTGTTTTGTTCGCCGGTCGATTTTATAGACAAAATTTTTCTATGTCCAATGAGCTGACGAAATTACCATCATGCCATTGGAATACAGAGCAATTCTTTTAAAATTCAAACTTAGACTTTCCTTTACACATTGGGATCACGGTTTGCATTAAAAACGATAATTTTAAAAAAAAATTATCAAAATTCAAACTTGGATTTTCATGTTTATACGGGATCATGACACTGTGATCACGATGTGCATAGAAAATTGGCAACTAAGTGTATTTAAAAGCAACAACAACAAAACTTATAATGTGGTACAAATATAGTTCAACGATTGGGTTTGAAGCAAAATCGACTCGACCCAACATTGTGCAGTTGGCCGCAATTTAACTAAATTACAACCTATGTGATCAAATCCAGTATTGGCCCGAAACGTCCTCAACTACTTGGGCTAATTCAATTTTTCATATTAGCCGTCAGAGTGTTTAACATTATCCTCATGCCTTTCAACGTCGTAACATTTTCTTCGTTTAGGTCTCTAGGATCCATAATAAAGTCAATTAATTGTTCACCTTACTATTTCTTGAATGGTCATCAGCTTATAGGGACTTTTCGTGTTGCCTTCTGGTCTTGGATCTGATTTCTGACACCCAATTTTCATTGAAGTTGTTTACAGTTTCCGCTATAAATAAACTTTTATTTTTCTATTTCCAATGAATTATTCTTTTTTAATTTTAGAATAGGATCGAATAAAGTAAAACGAGTCACTAAATTGGCTGCATTTTTATATTGCGGATTGGCAGTTTGATTGACACAGCTTGATGCAATTTTCATTATAGATCATCAGAAAATAACATCTGTGTGTTTCTAACACATGAATATGGTTGCATATATCTGACTCTTCATACCTCGCCATAGGATAATGTTGTTGTTGATGATATAAATGAACTTTTAGCTCTTTTATTCGATTCCAAAAGGAAATGGACAATTCTGATTCATTCAACCCAAAGTTACTTGCAGTTTTGCTTCAACT
>AP025040.1:7117601-7138144 GCA_036186865.1 Eustoma russellianum | reverse complement strand
TGTGATAATATATCTGCTATTCATATGATCGAGAATCCAATCCAACATGACAAGTCTAAACATATTGAAATTGATCGGCATTTCATCCGTGAGAAGATTGAAGCACAAGCCATTCAGCTTCTACATGTATCTTCTCAACAACAAATTGCTGATCTTTTCACCAAGCCTGTTACGATCCGAACATTCTATGATTTACTTAGCAAGCTTGGTTGTATAAACATATACACCAAGCTTGAGAGGGCGTGTAGAAATGTATAGATTTAAATTAATGTTTTCTTCACATTATAGCCGTTAGGCATTATAACCGTTGTGTTGTATTTGTCATGCTTCCTTTTTTACTCACTGTCTGTATATATGTAAGGTAACTGGTTGTAGTGTGAATATAGAAGTATAGATACTGAGTACTATCTCAGATCCTCTTGTAATATTGCTTATTGAAGAACACTGTTGTATCTATTAACATTAGTATCAATTTTATCTATAAATACAAAGTGAGGTGGAATTTGGAAAAAAGTAACAAGTGTGTATAGCATATATACAGTGTGGCCAGGAGTCGCTCCAACAATTTTACGGTATAAGCACTTTATGGTTACCGCGCAAGTTTAAGATGATAATGTTCACTAGCCTTCCGATACAGCCATGAATGCTCATGTACTACATTGGAGGTTATATTTACCCATCCTTTAAATATATGGAGCCTTGTAAGAGAATAGATCTATACAATTTGGTTAAGCAACCAAAATGGGGAGTTAGGTCATAACAAACATGCTCAATTAGCAGTGTCAAAAATATTATCATCAAGGGGTAGCAAAAAAGCAAGGGAGACGTGGTTATCGAGAAGTTACAACCAGCAGACTTGATGTTTTATGCTCAATACAACAATAGCCTCCATTACATGAAATAGTATCCATCCAAAGGTCATAAATCGAAAGGTTAAACAGCAGTTTCAAACTCATAACTTAATTCCTCAAAGGCACACTGAAAAAAGAAACTTTAAGCACTTTGATAGATATGTAAGACTGATGCTAAATTCTTCGGACATAGAAGCGGATACAGGTCCTTAGGAAGACCTAGGCACAACCTCCACATATTTGCAGTGAATAGAAAAATAAAATAAAAAGTTCAAACATTGAAACCTTAGGCATTCTGCATATAGAAACATAATCAATTGAATGACTAGACAAAAAGAAGGAAACACAGTATCTGATGTCCACAACTAAAAGAACCTTCATTATTTGAGAAAAAATTACCATGCTTATGAATTGCATGTCCCTTCTCCACAGGTCTGACAGATATTCAGAACCAATGATAAGGCCATCACGATTCAAGCGAAGCTGCAGCACATTCAGTTTAAACAAATTAATCATAGGATAAGAAAGGTCAACTCAACACTGTTACTGGAAAGAAGGTACATCCTTAATATAAGGTACTGTAGTACAATTCAACCTTCACACCATTCATGCTACCTCTAAGAGCTGTTGGGCTCAAATTTGTTATGACAGGTCTAATTAGTGGACTAGTCACATACTTCTTTATTTCAATGAAAAAGAAAAACACACAAACACACACACAGAGAGAGATAGAGAGAGAGAGAGATGTGATTCTGTTTAATTAGACAACAAGTCCAGGAGGTCATTCAGATGCAAAATTGATTTTAAAATGTTATCACCAATAATAAGGCATTATCTTCATTTTCAAAATCATTAAAACAAATTTACGGGATGACACCTACTTTACCCTAAAGTCAATCTGTTTCTAAATGTATCTTCTAAGAAAGTTATTTGGATCTTTCAGTAGTCTGCTAAGTTTCTATAAATAAGCTTGTCATCCTTCCCATGGTTGAAAATGTGATGAAAGTACATCGTCCTCTTCTCAGGGAACATCACAGCTAAATAATGCCCTACCGTATTCATATTACGTATCTTATCCTCCACACTCTTACTCTAGCAATTTTTTTACATAGATCTAGCTGCCCTTTGATCAGAAGGTGCAGATAATATTCAGAGAAGGCCTGAAACAGGTAGAAGAGCAATTATCAGATAAGGATAGGGTTGCCAGTAGGAAAAGATAGCCAGACTACGGCATGAAGGATAACAAAGAATACAGCCAGCCTCCATTTGTTGTATGAACTGAGGCTTTCATCGATATACAAGATTTTCATATGCTAGTACTAATGATATAGCAGAAGAATCACATTATTACCCAAGGGATTCCCTCCCACAATAATTAATTATTACATAACAAAAAAAAATTATCACAATAACTCTTAACTAAGACAACGAAATCATCACATGCTGCTATAAATTGCATGTGTATAGTATAATCAATCAACAAGCCCTAATAAAGGGCAAAAGCTTCTTGAGATCCTACATCCCAGGGAAAGCCAGTGAGCAAGAACTAACCTTCCATATATTCGTGTCAAGATCAACTTCATGCTTTCCCGAGAGGTCAATTGCATCCACGCTCAGAACTGTAAGAAAGTCACATTGCAGAAAAATCACATCTGACAAATAAAAACAAGGCTACAAGAATATTAAAAAAAAATTTCAAGGAAACTATTGATGCCATAAGATTCTGAAAAGAACCTAACCATCACACGGTAACGAAGGAAAAGACATATTTATATGTATTGGTAAAGTTTCTCCGCGTTTCAAATCAACACCCATCTGCAAATGCATTGAGATGCAATCAAGAGTGAAACAGTATTCTGTGATAGAAAACTCAAACAACAAATAGTTCACATGTAATCAGACTATATGCCATAGTTCTTGAACACAACTGAAGCAAAATATATAAAAATCATAAGGAAAACAAAGCTTCAATGAAGCCATTATATGTATACTCTATCAAACCATAGATAACAAGTTAGCAGTTTAACACAAACCTGATGAACAGTGTACGTAGTCAAGTAGTATCGCAGCTCGTGAAGAAATAAGGTTGCCATGATGACCAATCCAACAATGGAAACTAACCCCAAAAAGGAAGAATTAGAAGGAAAAAAAATCATCTAGAAAGGGACAGGCATATGAAATTTCTGAGTTATCCAGATCAATTGTACTAAAAGCTAGAAACTCAAGTGATTGTCCAAAGCAATTTGAGAAACGAAAGTAGTAAAATGACAAGAATTACCAAATGCTCCAGACTGAGTCTTCTGCAGCAAGTGGTCCTCAGCACGCGGGAAAGCATCCAAGCTCTTTATAGCTTGTTTTACGCCCATCTTGTAATGAAAACCTTAAGATACACAAATTACAGTGGCGGCCGCTGCTAAAAGGCTATAATCATATCAAAAACCGAAGCAAAAGCATATAAAGCATCAAAATCTAAGAACTAGATCGATCAAATTGGAACGACGGGCTCGTCATAGATATTTCACAGGCTCAAGGCGAAGATTATAACAAACGCATGCCAAATCACAAGAAAATCGAAAATCAACTAATCACATGAGAAATTGAATTACCTAGAGGATGAAATTATAGGTATGGCGCGAAAAGTGGCCGGTGATACCTTTAACGCCGGCCGATGGTCTGCGTGTGAGGAGAGAAGGCGAACACTATTGGGGTTTCTTTTTATTTTTCTTTTTTTTTCTTTTGAAAGGAAAAATATTGGTTTTATTTCACACACAAATTTAAACCCTCCGGCTTTACTATTTTTCTGTATAATAGTCACACATCTTAATACTTTATCAACATATAATAATAAATAGTCATCACGTTTTAAAAATATTATCACAGTTAAATGATTATTTAATCAAATATCAATTAAGATAAAATTTTTAAAGTAATTAACATGGTAGTTTGTCAAAAAATAAATAAATCACTTCGTGTATGAGTAAATTTTAAAAAATAATATATAAAATACTTTAGCAATTTGTTTTTAAATCATTTTTATCAATTGCGGGACGGGTAGAGTAATTCTTTTCACTTATTAATATCTTTATCTATTTGTTTTGCATGATAGTTACACATTCATTGTACTATATTTATTAACACGGTTTCTGTTTATCCTGTTTTTATTTTTTTATATTTAATTTTGAAATTTTATATTAAACTAACTTTTGAGTTTACATTCGTAAAAGTTTGTTATATCATTGAATGTTAATTTACTGATAACCATCCCACCTCCAGAAAAAGATAAAAATACTATAGTATCATTAAGTAATTACGCATACGCTTATCATAGAGATCTAATGATCTATCATGGGACTTCCCATCTGCTAACCCAACAGGCGTTTGGGTGATTTTTGTCTCTCGCCTCCGCTTAGGCGTGATGTAAGTTGCCAATTTATACAGCTAGTTGGCATATTAAAATATGCCAAGAATAAGTTTTTTTAAGCGATTTAATTAAGCATAATAATCTTATTTATATAAATTTATATTAGTCTAATGTAAAGCTATTATTTAATGCGGACATCAATTTATCTGTTGTAATTTTAAGTTAGGTTTTGTTGTTTTATTTATTATTGTCTAAACATTTAATGTTGAGAAGGAGACATATGATGAACATTCATGACGTGTGTGTGTGTATATATATATGTATATGTGTGTGTGTGAATCCACTTAGTACATTATTTTATTGCAAATTTCAAATGAAGGAATGGTTCCCAAGGTGATGAACCCTAATGTTACCTGTAGGACTCTGACCAGTCAAATGCGTTCGTTTGTGGTCCTAAATGGAGTAACTAAGAAACGAGGCTTGACTCTACCAGTGGATCATGATTGGATGCAAGTGTATGCCAATGAATTTAATACTTGCTTTTTTGTTTTTGTTTTTTTTATCCTTTATCATTCTTTTTTTTTTGACCAAGTCTGCAGACGAGCTTGTTTTAAATAAACCTGGATCTGGTGGTAGTGGACGAGGTTCACGAAGCATACATAACCCATTTTTGAATTTTGACTCTAAAATCGTGAGAAATTCGTGTATAAATGTAAATGCATACATTCTGGATAATTTTTTCGTATTTTTTAACAGTCAAATGAAAAATATATTTTTGATGGGGTGTTGTACAATAAAATGCACAAGAGAGAATACTAATAGAGCTTTATTTCTAACAAAAGACTTCTTCAAGCTTTATATTAATGTGGAGACTCCAAAGTCTTTATATATTGGACAACTAAATTATAACACGCATGTTTTGGGGTTGCAGATACTATTCAAGAAAGGCCAATTAATGAATGAATATAAAAGACGTTTTCGGTGCATTAGGCTCTCGCGTTTATGCAGAGTTCGAGGAAGGACGAATCACGTCGCGATCTGGTGTACGCATACTTACCCTACACTTTGTGTAAGAGGCTGTTTCTGCAGCTCGAACCTGAGACCTCAAAGTCATAAAACAGCAAAATTACGGGTTGCTCCAAAGCCCGCCTTCAATTAATTAATGAATCTATCAAATTAAATTTAAATTTTAGTTTCAAAATCACTTTATAACTGTCAAAACAAAGGTATGACATTCACTTATCCATTCGGATATTGGGGGGCCGGATATTGTTATATTTTAACTTTAACGAAGAGGTTAAAGAAATGAAAGCTGATTATCAAAATAGAAGAAAAATTATCTCGTCTTCCATGTCACTCCCCATTTGCTCAGATTTCATTTTTGGTATTATAATATCATGAATGCAATAACTTTTAACAGATTATTATTATTACTATTTTAGAAAGAACTGGAGACTTATAATTCGGGCTTAAGAATGATATTACTTACCTCAAAAAATGGACGTAAGTTTTCGCATTTACTTTTATCTTTGTTGATTATGTCACAAAAAAAATCTAGAATTGCATTAAAAGAATCATAAAAATTCCATAAATCCACCTACATATAATCGGGTGTTTCAAATTAATGCATTTCATATATTATTGTATATCGCACTACGGGAAGCAAAGCTCTTGACCAAGCTGCTGAAGCCATATGTTTGAACTAAGTTTGTTGCAGAATTCTGTTTGGTTAAAATAATTCAGTGGATGCCAGTGGATGTAAGATTTGATTCCCATTCTTATCCTTTATCTTTCTTTGTTTGAGCAAGTTTGCAGATGAAGTTCTACGTACACCCTGATAATGGATAAGAAAAACATAATAATCCATTATGGATTCACTCCCCATTTTTGACTTTGAACTGGCGATAACATTCGATGTATACATACATATGTATACATTGTTCATAAATTGTGTTGTATTCTTTAACTATCAAATGGTATACATAAAGCGCGTTCTCGGTGCACGAAGCTGCCGCATTTGCGTAGGATTCGAAGAGAAACCGGATCGCTTCGCGATCTGATGTTTGCAGCCTTATCCTATACTTTTTGTACAAGAAGCTGTTTCCGCGGCTCAAAATCATCTCAAGGTCATAGCACAATATCCTTACTGATTGTTAGAAGACCCATCCTCATCAAATGGTGTATACATATGAAGCCTTATACCTTATTTATTCACCATCTCCTACTTGAGCATGTTTCATGTCACTGCCTATTGAGGGCGTTAAAGGCTTTCTGAACAACTCAAGTTATGAACATATGGCCCGATATGGGTCAATACTAATTCAAGCAATAATTAAGTGTATATATTTTACTTATAGAGTTGTAATAAAGTTTCGGATCTTATGAATATAACAACAACTATAACCAGTACATACTAACGACAGCCAACGCTATCGTTAGGGTATGACAAAGATGAGAAACACGTAAACAATACATCCATTTCAAAAGATAAAGAGTTTGATTTCCGAACAACAATCCACATATATGTGGTTTCACTGAATATTGCAAACAAAAGTGTAGTTTAGCAAGCTACTGAAACCACTTGTTTGAACTATGTTCCCTGCACGACTCTGACCGGTTAGGATAAGCATTACTCCTTCCATCTTTTATATAATGTCAAACGCGTAATTTAAAAACCATTGTTTAAGATCAAGATCAAGAACAAAAACAGAGAGACAAATACGTTAAAAAAGGTGATCTTTATGCATGTATGTTCAACTTATATGAGGTAATTAAGATGTTAGTA
Organism: Eustoma russellianum; assembly: GCA_036186865.1. Taxonomy (NCBI): domain Eukaryota; kingdom Viridiplantae; phylum Streptophyta; class Magnoliopsida; order Gentianales; family Gentianaceae; genus Eustoma; species Eustoma russellianum. Next base: position 7,131,147 of record AP025040.1, on the reverse strand, counting down.
GTAATGCCTTCACTAGCCTATTTCGTTTTGTAAGTATTTAAATTTTAACTTGTCAATTATGATTATTAGTATGACTTTTACGTCATCTATATGCCTATGCACCTAAATGTTCGTATCCTCACGGTATGTTATTTTGTCCACAAACCTTTCCCTTGCGTTGGTTAAAGAATACGACTATATGCAATAGTTCACTAGCTAATGGTTGCGCTCTCTAGAAGGAATTCAACTTATATATAAAGTGCATATGTGTTTTTTTTTTTTGTGTGTGTATATATATATTGTATTTTCTTTGTTGTCATGAAAAATTGGCAAATTGACTAAAATGAACACTTAAAATTTCCAAAAATTCAATTAGATAAAGCCGGTTCTTTCTATATTATTGTCGTTTTGAAACGATTATATCGATGCGTATAATATATCAATTTCTTGCGTATTAAATAATAAAGACTGCAATTTCTATGGACTCTACCAGTGGATGATCGGATGCAAGTGTAAGCCAATAGATGCAAGAGTTGCTTCATTTCTTATCCTTAATCTTTCTTTGTTTGACCAAGTTTACAGATGAACTTGTTTTACATAAACATTGATAATGGATAAGAATGTAGTGGACGAAGTCCACAAAGCATACTTAAGAGAAACATAACAAGGATGAGAACTTCTGAAAACTATTCTTTGTTTTTTCTTTATTCCTCTGAATTTAACTGTCGGATGAAGGGTGGCCGGTTTATTCTATTATATCCTTCGGGAAGGAATTAAAGAAAAGACCTTTGATAACCAATGGATAAATTGATTAATCTTTTTTTAGTCCAGTTGGTACTCGGGTTGCTCGGGTTGATATTTGTTCCAAGAAGTCAAGAGTTCGATTCCATAGATACACAACTTGTTGGTGTTCCACTGCTTTGTAAGGCACCTTGTGTGGGTCACTGAGTAAGTCCTCACTCAAGCTAAGAGGCCGCTGGGTTCCTGGTTTGCATCCTCCACAATGCTCTTTGGAGCTGATATGGTGGATCCCAATGCGAGGGATTTTGCTTTTTGTTCTAAGAAATTGATTAATATTTACACACACACTACTTAGCATCTCAAAAAAAAAAAAAAGAAACTTCAATAGGCTTCAATAACCAATTGAAATATGTTAGATATGCGTTGTTGTTGCATGTATTGATCATGCAACATGATAATAAATGTGCTTTTATCGGTGGCTCATTTCTCTTCATACATATCTTCAATCAACTAGATAAACTGGGGTCTATAATGATGTCATTGTGGTGCGATCATATCAATGCATACATTGTATATTGAGTCCTGTTTCCGAAGATGTCAAAGCAATATGTTGGAACTGCAGAATCATGACCGGCTAAAAGAAGCCAAGCCATAAAAGACTCCCATTTCTCTGGATTCTTCCAGTGGATGGATTAGACTCAAAAGAATGCCAATTGATGCAAGAGTTGCTATTATCCTTTATCTTTCTTTGTTTGACCAAGTTTGCAGATTAAGTTGTTCTACGTAAACCTTGACAATGGATAAGCACAAAGCACACTTAATCCAATACGGATGAGGCCTCTTCCCAGTTTTGGCCTCAAACTGTTGACATGTACTTGTATAAACGTGCATGAATACGTTATTGTAAAATAAATTGACATTTCAAATCTGCCTTTTTTCTATTCCAGCACTCCAATTTATAGAGTTACAATTGAAAAGATAAATTCAAACTAATCTAATCACTATTGATTAGGACAATAGATATGTATAAATCAAATCAATTACAGATATACACTACTAATGGAGAATTATCATATCGCCAATCAGATAAATACAGATACACCCGCCGTTTAAGAATAAAACTGTGTAGTTATGTATAAAAGAAACAATATGGGCCACACACAAAATATCATTGTTAACAAAACTATATCGTTTTATATTTAGACACCCAATTTGAATACCTGACACGGACTACAAATCTGATATAGTTCTTGATAAAAATTATGTCGTAAATTTGGACCATCGAAGCTATGAATATAATAAATTGTATGGTGGTAAATGAGTAAATCTTATTAGTTATTACCAATCAATCCAAAACACATTAAAGTCTAAGTTGCATATGTAAACTTTACTGTAGAGACTAGAAAGTTTTTATTATATTGGCCAATTAAATTATAATAAGCATTCTTTTCATTTTTGGTTGCAGTTACTGAACAAGAAAGACTAACTTATTAGTGAAGGATTTAGAAGTCAATTCAGTTGTACCCTCAAAACACTTTCTAACTCAACTATATATCTGCGTTGAAATATAGGTACGACCCAGTTTATCCATATGGCAGCTCCTTTTCGTCAGTGTCCTTTTTCTTTAATAGTTCAACCCAACCAGTAAGGGTTCTGCCACTCCTGGTCCTACGAGATGTGTAAGGATGTAAATCAGGTTCTCAGGGCTCACTAGTAGAGGTTTGTCATAGCGCAGAGATAGCACAAGGAGCCCATTGGTACCGAAAAACAACTGACGGCTTACCTGTCAGCCTATCAGGTCATTCCACGGGCCAATAGCGTGGTGTTCCACGAGCCAATAGTGTAGTGTGTGGGGATGTAAATCAGGTTCCCAGGGCCCACTAGTAGAAGTTTGTCATAGCGCAGGGACATCACAAGAAGCCCATTGACACCGAAAGAACAACCGACGGGCTGGTCTGTTAGCCTATTAGGTCATTCCACGGACCAATAGTGCTCCCACACGATGCAGCTGTTCAAACATTCTTGACCAATAGTGCTCCCACACGATGCAGCTGTTCAAACATTCTTGACTTCGAGAAGGTTCAAACCACTGACGTTCCTTTCGAAACTCTCTATATGAAATCACTTTGATAGCATGTACCTTTTTTTTTTCTGTTCCTTTTTGACGAGTTCTTAGAAAAACATAACAAGGATGAGAATTTTCGAGCTTTGCTTTTCTTTTCTTTTTCTTCTTTATTCCCATTTAGATTTGAGTTAATTATTGGATAAAGGGTGGCCGGTTTATTCTATTATATATTTCGGGAAGAGGTTAAGGAATGGATCTTGATAATCAAGTCCGAAGTGGAATAAAAAAATGTGTTTCTTTTCTGACTATAATCATGATTTGATTTATTTAACTTAAATTTGTATGACATTTTTGTAAATCGTCAGACTCAATATAATTGATGCAAGAATATACACATATATATATGGTAAGCAAATTCCATCACCTTATTCTTCCGTATACTGAAAAAGCAATAGAGAAAAAAAAAAATTAAAAGTTCGATTGTAAAAGTTGCAGTAAAAAGATAATGATTATTATAACCAAACCAAACACAACTTCCACTTAGTTCCTATTTATACAGGCTTCCTTTTTGTTTATATATATCAAGATACATTATTAATGGATGATTTTTTTTAAAAAAATATGATATTTATAATTAAGACTTAAAAATGGCATTACCTAACTCAATAATAGCACTATCACCAACAACAAAAATAAAATAAAAATAAAAAAGAAACTCAAGCACAAAAGTTTCGCATCTTTAACATGGTAGTTATTTAAAGTACCTCCTTAACGTTATTAATGGCGGCATCCCTCAACAAATGTTACACCCCCCCTTCTTTTTTTCTGATTGCCACTTGACTTTTTAAATTAATTCGATAATATCATAAAATTTATCGACCTTTTAATAGATAATGGAAGTTTTGGATTATAACAGTTTAGCTGATTATCTGGCCTTTCTTTGTGACGCAGTCTAAGAGAAAGGATACTGCAGTCCAAGACAATACGGTGAATTCTTTGATTTTATCTAACATCTCATAGCTCACAACCCCACCCCCACCCCCCCACACCCACACCCGGAATCTTTTGTATTCCAACTTTATGTTCATCTGATCTTGTTACATACAAACTAGCAATCAGCTTATTAAAACTCCAAGACAAACAAAGAAGAATTGTGTCAATCGCTGATCATTACACACATATATATAGACACACACATGTGTATATATGTAACATACATTACATATATATCCATACATACATATGTATATGCCTACATATATGTACATGTATGTATATATTTTTATTATAAGGCTGAAAACAGTAACTAGTATTATTATTAATGATTACACACCGTATTGGAACATATCACTTTACTAAATTTGAATTCAAAAGAAAGACTTTCATATACAAGGGAAGGAGAAAGTATTCAAACTCAAAAGGCAAAATGTGACCACGCAATGCTAGATTTCTAGGAGGCAAACAATGGATTGGTTCCCCGCTAGCAATATAGTGACATCATGTTCAACAATTAAAATTATTACGACATGCACGAACCATAAGACTAGATCAGCAGCAACGACATGTCAATTGAATCGAATGTTTAAAGATAACCTCCTATTTTTAAAGGATTCGAACTGTATAACATACTATCACAATATTTCTATTACTGTGTCATCTATGCAGTGTATATAGAGCCGGAAGTCTCACTAGAAACAAACGTTCTATCCTTTGGAATGGAGGTATTGCTTGTCTGCCTCTCATCCTTCATATATCCTAGCGATAACTTTTGGTGTCATGAGATATACTTGGTATGGTTGTTGTTGTTGAATTGTATACTAATAAAAGTTAGCAGTTCTCTATATTAATTAGAATACATATCTCTCTGTAGGTGCCTTATCTTCAGACTCCAATGTGGGTCTTGATGGTGGGCCTCTAATGTGGGTCTGCGTGTTCGGTGTCTCCCCCTTAACGGGCCGCTGAGTACCTGATTTACATACTTTCAGCTGCTTCATCGGACCGGAGTGTAGGGGCCCTTGGGGTTGGGGTTCAACCTTTTTGCTAACAAGAATACATATATATATATATACATATACATATACATATACATATATATATATATATATATATATATATATATATATATATATATGTTAGTGGCAAAAACATGATAATTAACTAAAGGGATAATTCCCTTTTGCCCCCTTAGTGTTTGGCATAATCGCCAATATCACCCTTAATGTTTAAAAATACACCTTTACCTCCCCTGATGTTTGGACTAAAAGGTAAAATGGCATTTTAAAATATAAAATTAAAATTTTTTAAGAAAAAGTCAATAATACCCCTACCCTCTTCATCTTCTTCTCCCCGCCCTTTCCCTTCCCCTCTGCGATCTCTCTATTTTGATTTTCTCGCCGTCGCCGCCCCATATTCTCCATTACCACCACCTGCCCTTCTTTGCTGGCATCATGTAAAACAAGATATGGGTGTAGAAGCTCATGGGTAACACATTCCAGCAAACCAAACCGGGCTCTTTTCTCTTCCAAATCCCTTATAATTCAAAAACAAATATAATCAGCAGAAAAGGATGAGCAGCTAATATAGAACGTAATCTGCAGATGAAAAAACCATGATTACCTTGTGATAATACAAAACACGTTAGGAATAGATAACACATACGGCTGTAAATGGCATGATATGAAAACATAACAGGGACAGAGAGAATCCTATTGGGCAGAGCCTGGGGAAACTATTCAACATCAATTTGGATGATATAATAGTCCCACAAGGTTGGAGTGGCTGGGATGACGCTGATAAAGACAGGTTTGTGTTTTCTCCTATGAAATTTCTTTTGCAACATAAAAGAACTAACATTTTATCAGCTGAGATACAAATTTTCACAAGCTCAATGGCTACCTTGGCATGTTCAATACAGTGGTCTTTGGAGAATTCAACTGCAGAGGCAAGGGGGCAAATAGGACCAACAGAGCATCCTACTCCAAATCTTTTAATATCTTCGAGGCAGATCCTTTTTTTGACAACAAAATTCATAGATGGACATGTATGAATTTATGATGATCAAAGCAAGTTCTAGTGATGGATAGATGGCCATGTGTTCGTAGGGCTCCATCTATGAATTGCATAATGGGCGGCGGCTGGTGGGGGCAGGGGAGGGAAGAGAGGGCGGCGAGTGATGGGTAATAGTTGATAGGAAAAGGGTGAAGAGGATAAGGGTAAAATAGGCAATTCCTATTATATATATTTAAAAAACATTTTTTTAATTAAATCAAGGGAGGTAAAGGTATATTTTTCAAACATCAGGGGAGGTAAGGGTGTATTTTTAAACATTAAGGGTGATATTGGCGATTATGACAAACACTAAGGGGCAAAAGGGAATTATCCCTTAACTAAACGATAAGCAGTTCCTTGATATGATCCATTATGCAAGTAATAATTTGTTTAGCATTTTTATATTAGTTTCATGTCCTTCTCAAATGGAGTACAAATAAATAGATACCCGCTTGAGATTTCAACCTTCCCCTCCAATTGAGGGCATCACCACCCAATTCATTCTCCTCTAGCACCACCACCAGAACTCCAAGTTGTATTATAATTTGGACAACAAAACCTAAGAACCAAAATAGTCATGTCCAAAGTACACCCCTCCGAAGAAGATCAAGAGGAACAGCCGGAGCCAGAGTCGGAGCCAAAGCTTGCCGTGATTATTAAAGGGCTTCTTCATCCACGTTCGACCACCTCAGTGCTAACCGTATGGAAGAGATCCAGCATGAGTTTCCAAGGAACTGATGGATTCATGGTTTTTGGTCATCGAGGTACATTGGTTTTCCGGGTGGACAATTATTCCCGGCATAGTTGGTCCGCCAGCCGAGGCGGTCTCGTCCTTATGGACGCCCATGGTAGAGTCTTATTGACATTGAAACCACAGGTACGCACTCGCTTTCTAGTAGTTGATCCATGCTCTACGAAATGGTTGAACCAATCATCATCTGTATCCAGTATATCCCAACGACAACAAAAGCTATCGTTAAGGTCTGGGGAGGGTAAGTGGCAGGCAGACAATACCTCTGTCCCAAGAGATAGAGATTCTACTTCCAGTGAGACACCGGCTCTATATGTACATGTATAAATGGCATAATGACAGAGATATGATGTGCTAGTGTGTTAGTGAGGGCATTTTGAAAATACAAAGAAGGGGCTTTCGATATTAAAATACACATAACATGTATATGTACATGTAATGCAAAACAATGGTAAAACATACGCTTCCAGTGAGACTCTGGCTCTATATGTACCTGCATAAATGACATAATAATAGAGATATGATGTGCTAGTGTGTTAGTGAGAGCATACAGAAAATACAAAGAAGTGACTTTCGATATTAAAATACACATAACGTGTATATGTACATGTAATGCAAAACAACGGTAAAACATACGCAAACAAGTGCACAGTCAACCTAAAGCGTATATAGTGTCTATGCCTATCTATGTCCGTAAATATACTCTAAGGTGTCCCTATATATATGACCTATACGTCATTAACCTTAATCTTATATCTCCATGAACTCTTATCTTGGACCATGTCTTCAGAGAGGTGCAAATCTAGTAGGTCGTGCCTAATCTGCTCATCTCAAGTGAACCAAGTGAAACACTATTTGAATGTCATGGATCGATTACTAGAATAAACGACCTTCACTTGATTCAACCATTTCGTTATTCATTCTAGTATTGGATGATTATATATGTATATGTTTTAGTAATGCATTTGTCATTGTAATCTTAAAACTACTAGTTGATGATGGGAATGCAACATCAATGGACCGGATACAGAGGCGACCGGGATGAAAGCTCAAGGGCGGTTTTTACTATGAGAAGGGCGAAAAGAAGTAGAGATAATAACAGTACATGTGAGGCTGAAGTTTTTCTAGGAGAGAAGGCTTCGAAACCCGTCCTAAAAGTTGAGGGTTCGTTCAGGAGTCGAAATTGCAAGATTTTGACGACACACAATGGGGAATGGGTGGCTAAGATTTCCAGGAAAAGAATAAGCAGCACACTTGTGTTAGGTGATGATGTTTTTACACTGACAGTACAAGATGGATTTGATCATGAAGTCATGATGGCTTTGGTCATGATTCTGGATCGCATTTCTCCTAAGACAATGACCCCTTTTCTATGCTCTTAGATCTTCTGAGATTTTGTTACTCTTTCTAGTTAATTGTTGAAGCCAAGCGTCCCTTAATTTGGGGTTTAACAATGCCTGGTTCTATGACTCAAAAGAACATGTCTAGTTCAAGCCATTAGTTACAGAACTCCCTCATGAATACTTCTACGGTTCCATTTCATTTGTTTGTATTTTTGTCTTTGTGTATATACACGGTTATAGATATTTTATTATCAAAGCGGTATGTTTATATTTATTAAACGCATTCACTAACACACTAGCACATTATATCCCTATTATTGTGTCATCTATGTAGGTAAATATAGAGCCGGAGGTGTTACTGGAAGCAAACTCTATATCCTTTGGGATGTAGATATTGTTTATCTGCCTATCACATTCTCCAGACCCTAGCGATAGCTTTTGATGTTGTTATGATATATTGGGTATGTGTTGTTGTAGTTTTTTTTTAATTAAAAAGATCTACAATATTTGTGCAAGGATTTACAAGAATTTACAACATCAGAATGTCCCTCTCTAAGACATTTTCTTTTTCCCTCGTTCATTGTTAGTATGTCGAATTATCACGGGATCGAGATCCTCTAACCCTCCTCCCTCTCACCCCTTTTGGGACCGCCCGACACGTGGAACACAGGGGGTGGTAAGGCTGGGTGCGGCTGACCCTCACCCAGCCTCAACACCCCCTGTGTGACACGTGTCAAGAGGTCATTTAATACCCCTTAAGGGGGTCAGGAGATCTTGATCCATTATCACGGGTCTGACCAAAAAGGAAAAAAAAATTAAATTTGCTCACAGCATAGAGAAATCCGGTTTTATAGCGCTGTGTATTTATAATTTTAACCCAGTGTGCTTACATCATTTCTTATGAAAATTTGATTACGGCTGATTACTGTTTTATACTTATTTGTTACCGTGTAACTCGTCTTGTTTCTTTCTTAAATATCAATAAATGCACAGATATTGTCCCATTTCCATTACTAATTAATTTTATTTATTGACAGCTCTTAAGTTGGTGACTTAGGGGGAAAAAAATAAAAGATTCTAAATAATATTGAAGCTGTAAGATTGTGACTGGAAGATTTTGATTATGAAAATCATTTTTCTTTACTCTTTTCCTGTTGCGGCTCAGGTTTTGAACCTATAAGGTGGTACGATTTAAACATTTATCGTGTAATTCCACATCAGCAACCCCTTACACCATCAGCCGTTAAAATAGTGAAATATGTACAAAAAAACATATTGACGTTTTTCTTTATCTACATATATCACACTCTTATTGGATTTATTTAAGAAGAGACGCTGGTTGGTAAATTTTGTTAGAATGTTCTACGCCCTAATGATTCAAACAAGTATAATAATACCTTTATATTTACCATGCACGCTTTATAATTTTTGTAAAACCTTTTACGACTACACAATGAAAACCTAATGTATGATATCGTTATACATGGTGTGATCACAATGTATAGTAAATCTAATTTTGAATTTATAATAAAATTCAAAGTTGGATTTTCTATACATTGTAATCGTATTGTAACCATCCAATGAGCACAAAGCGAACTATTCTGTCGCCTTTTCGTCTTTTACTAAAGAATGCTTGTGCCATTGGGTTGCTATCTTTATAAATTGATTTATTGTAAAGTATCAATTCAACCAATTTGCAAAGTTAGTATTTGTTATATCGCGCTATGCTAGGTATGTGTTGTTGTTGTAATTGATCCAGTGCAATAAACGAAAATCTAAGATAATATAGCACATTCAAAGATAGTTTTGATTCCTTTTTTTCTCTCTCATACTTTTTACTCCACAAAAAACATAACAACTGCATAAAATAACAATAATATTTGTAAATCCATTAAGTCATATTAAAAAAAACATATTAAAATCATAGTCATAATCAAGAGAAAATCATGTCCACGTTCCGAAACATGTGTCTCGGCTTGCCTATGAAAGGCCCTGCCTATAGAAAGCTGAGGATTCACTCACCCCAAATCCCTTACCCCATGCGTCATCGCACGACACGTGGCAGCATGAGTGGGTGGTGAGGCTAGATGCGGGTCATCCTCATCTAACCTCACCACTTACCCCCTGCTGCCACGTGTCGCGTGGTGACGCATGGGGTGAGGGGATCTAACCTCACCACTTACCCCCTGCTGCCACGTGTCGCGTGGTGACGCGTGGGGTGAGAGGAAAGTGAGTGAGGTGATCTCATCCTCCAAAAATGACCTGGATATTGCACTTGAAGAGAACAGAGACCAAAATTTTTGAAGTTCCAGTTGGCACCAATCAAAACCTCAGCAACCTTATCCTCCCTCATAAATCTCATCTCCCCACTATCCACTCCACTTCCTAACCAATCCATTCATCCAAAAAAAGAAAAAAAAAAAAAAAAAAACTTGTATCTTCCAATTCCACACCACAAATATTTTTGCAGTTTTACTACAAACCCCAAGAGATCACCGTACCAAATTTTTTTAGCTTTAGAGCTTCAATGGCCTCAACAGCATGTGCTATTTTCACCCCTGCAGTAGCAGCAAGAAACTCATCACAGCGCCATGTGACATCCTCCCCTAAGCCCAACCAGCTCATCTGCCGAGCCCAGAAGCAATCTTCAGCTCAAGAAGATGATGCCAGTGTTTCCGTTTCCCGTAGATTGGCTCTCACTGTTCTTGTTGGTGCTGCTGCTGTTGGCTCTAGAGTTTCCCCTGCTGATGCTGCCTATGGAGAAGCTGGTATTTATCTCCTTTGTTCCACTGAAATCCCTCCCTTTCTTTTTATTATTATTTTTTTTTATAGCACGCCCATCGAGAAAGGGATGGATTCAAACTATGGTTCTCCAAGAAGTGCAATGGACTTTACCAGCAGATCAGTTTGAATTCTTGACTGAAATCCCTTTTTTGCAGTGGAAATTTTGTCCATTTTTCTTATATGATCATGTCTTCTCTTTGGATTTGTCTAATGAAAAACAATAACCCATCTGAGAAAGATCAAATAAAGACCGTGGTGATTCGTCCTTACATAAGTCTACGTGTATGAACAAAAACATTACCTCATTGCCTTAGAGGCTCCCGTCTATGGCGGGGTAAAGGGTGTCAATTGTACGGAGCCTTACGCATGTGTTGGAAACACACAGATTGCTATTTCACAATACAAAAAGTGCAGACAATTTAATGATTCATTTCGTTTTATTCTTCCATATTCAAAAGTAAAATAAGAGTGTGTCCTTGACTCCGTTGAGAATGATACTCTTGTTTCCGTGATACTAAGTATGACTTGAATGTCATCCTGCAGTTTGAATAGTAAGCTCAATAGCCCAAGTGCAATTGGCAGAACATTTTGTCAAACTTTAATACGTGAAATTGGAATCAGGATTAGCTACAAAGAGTTTGTATTAATTGGTTCTAACACTCATTTTTGTAGAATTGGTGGAATACGTTGTCAAACTTTTACAGATAACACTGGAATCAGGATTAGCAAGTCGATTCTATAGGCTAATCTTGGTTGTGTCTCATAGCAGTTGGACATTGTGGCCAATGATGCGTGGTGTAACGCCTCAAGACCAGCCCACATTATGACATTTCGATATATGTGTTATCTCCATCTTAGTCATAGCAATATATAATATTTTTATTATAGTACCTAATTGTCAATTTAGCTTGGGTTTTCTTTCATGTATTGTGCATGTAAATTGATACAACTGATTCTCTGCAGCAAAGAAGAAAAGGACATAGCTGTTGTTATTCTCATTATGTGACATTAGACTTGTATAGCCGAACATGATGGACTGAAATGCATGTGTAAGGTACTTATAAAGAAAATGCATGTCTTTTGCAGCTAATGTCTTTGGAAAGCCAAAGTCAGGCACAGATTTCATCGCAGTCGCTGGAGATGGATTCAAGCTATCCATTCCCTCAAAATGGAACCCAAGCAAAGAGGTAGAATACCCCGGCCAGGTTCTGCGCTACGAGGACAACTTTGATGCTACCAGCAATGTTTGTGTTTTGGTATTTCCTACTGACAAAAAGTCCATCACTGACTATGGCTCCCCTGAGGATTTCCTTTCCAAGGTCATTTCACTTTATAACTTCAATTTCGAGCACAGAACTTTTACTCGATTGTCATTCTTGTCTAGTGCAAATTAACAATAAGAAATATGATATGAATATCTCAGGTGGACTACTTGCTTGGGAAACAAGCATATTTTGGCAAAACTGATTCAGAGGTAAATCAAACCAAGTCAAAACTATAATGCTGAAGGATAGAACAAACTACCCTTTTGAGATATGTTTGCATTAGCACCAAATGGCATAAGACAATGTTGCTTGGATTGGTTAATTTTGCAGGGTGGATTTGATTCAAATCAAGTGGCAACTGCAAATCTGCTGGAGACATCAAGTCCAACGATCAACGGGAAACAGTTTTACTTCCTGTCTGTGCTGACAAGAACTGCTGATGGGGATGAAGGTGGCAAACACTTACTGATCACAGCCTCTGTGTCGGATGGCAAGCTTTATGTTTGCAAGGCACAAGCAGGGGACAAGAGATGGTTTAAAGGTGCCAGGAAGTTGGTGGAGGGCACATCCAGTTCTTTCAGTCTGGCTTAAGCCCCTTTTTATGTGTATGTAATCCATCCTATATGAAAGTTTGATATTGAAATTGAACTTCCTTCTACCCTCTAGTTCTAGAATTGTTCTTCAAGGTCAATGTGGATAATGTTTACTACCCATTTCATCAACTATATATAATAATATCTTGTTTTGGAGGCAGTCCATTTAACAATTGTAACTGAAGGCCTCTGGTACTTCAGTTTCATGTGCTTGGTTTTGTTTTAGACAACACGCCATAACCATACATATTCACCAGCATTAACTTTCAAATCAACTTTTCTTTCTCATTCTTTTCACTATGTAAAAGAAATTTACTAATGACATTATTCGTGAAAACCAATTACATCTTATTAAACTTCTTTATTTGTTGGAACATCGTAATTACAGTATAACCTGGTTTCATTTTCTATCTTTCTTTCTTTCTTTTTTTTTTTTTTTTGAGAAAACATTGGTTTCTTTCAAGTAAAAGCAAGAACTAAAAACAAGAGTCTTAGTAAAGAATTGGTGATGATTTTGTGTTAACAACTTGTCATTTAGTGTCTTACGAAGTTGTTTACCTTTGATTGATTTATGATTTATCTCGCAATATATATCGATGCTATATTTGGGAGCATAAAAATATACTTGCCGCTACCAAAACAACCAAAAGTTATGCTCTTCTCTCTATATTTATCAATGCTATGAATATGAGGGAGCAAACCTACAATTATTTCTATTCAGCTTATACAGGAGACGCAGAGTCTTCTCCATGTATAGAACGATGAAAGGAAAGGGCAATTCAGAGTTAAATCTGAAGTCTCCTGGTACAGAAATCATAGGCCACAGGCCCTCCCGGGACGCATTGGCCTGCGCTCAAGGGTTCGAGTTTGAAAATTACTTCAAGGGCTATTGGCAGTTTCAGCAATACGGATCCGAGGCAAACGCCAATCAATCCATCAATCATACCCAGTATATCCCAACGGCAGCAAAAGCTATC
>AP025040.1:7073883-7088138 GCA_036186865.1 Eustoma russellianum | reverse complement strand
TTGTTTTGGTTATGTTCTGTTGCTCTCATGAGCTATCAGAGGTATCATTGATGTATAGAATATGGTTATGGAGAGGAGACAGGCATACCAGAATCACCTCAAACCTCAAAATCAAAGCCTAACCAAACAGGCCTTACTCTTTACCTAATATGTTCAGATCTGAGGAAATATTTATATTAATACCTCCAACTGGTCCTATTCTTTCGCCCTCCTCTTCAAATGCTAGCGATAAAAGGGATGTTATCTTCATGTTTTTTGGTTACTTGTGGATACATGAGGTTTTTTTTTTATTGGAAGTAAATTTATAAATAACTTTGTTTCTTTCTTTATTCATTCTTTACTTGTTTTTTATTTTACCATATTTGAGGAGTTTTTTTAAGTTAAATTTTCATATATTTCCAGGAGTGGCGCATTTACAAAAGATGCTTTAAAATAGTAATAGCCGTTTGGCATGTACAAAATGTAGGTGGCTTAAAATGAGCTATCCAATATCTAGTGTCAACCTTTACAAAAAGTTGCCTCATAGTGGCAACAATAGCCAAGCAAATACAGAATATAAAACTATCAATAACTAGACTACATCCTACCCTTCTACCGTACAATGAACATCCCACACCCAAAAGACAAAAAGGTAAGCAACACAGTAATTGGAAACGGAGCTTTCAGTTAATGATGCCCAAAATCCCCCAACTCCCCAGACCATAGAGCTTGAATTAATGTGAACAAAGGTCAGAGATTGCAAATTCACCCAACCAATCAAAATAGTAAACACCCCATCCGAGGAATCTAGGGTGTCAAAAGTAGCAGGAGAGGAAGAAGAACCACTCGCAGTAGGTGAATATAGAAAGAAAACAGAAGGCCCATTATGGCTTCGGCACCAAGATGAGCCATAAAAGACTACTAAAGTAGCTTTGGATAGGAATAGCCATGAATTGCAGGCTACAACTTGAGAGGCAGTAAGGAGGGTGATGAAGATAAGGATATGGAATATTAAAGCCATCCAGGACAGCTAAAAGTGGAGTGATCCAAAGTGAATGCAAAGGGAGGTAAACAAACAAGTCTAGTTAGTTGAACTAGGCTTGAAGAAGACCTTCATTGAGACTCTTATATTGAGGGCCAGTTTCTAGTTGAGCTGCTACATTTATATGTTCTCCATGAATCAACGAAGTAGCTTATACTTTGTAGGGGACCTTTTTGAGAACCGTATCCTGTTTTTTTTTTTCAATTTGTTGGTAGATCCTTTTGTTCTTTTCTCTCTAAATATGGTAGACAGTGGATGGAAAACCAAAATAAGCCAAGTCTTTCTGAAATTTTGAGCACCAGGTGTTGTTTGAATTGAGCCGATTGATAGTGTTCTGCCATCTAATAGTATTATTTTTGCACTTGATTTGCTTAAGAACAACATTCCACTCTGTGGAGGAGTAGGCACATTGAAAGAATATGTGATCATGGTCTTCCTGAAACCTGCCAGACAAGGCACAAGAGTTAGTTTAGATCAATCCTTATTCCAAGAGTTTATCTTGTGTATTCATTCTCTTCCAACACGCAAAACGTGAAAGAAAATGTTTACACTAGACAATTTTTTCCCAATCAACTAAGGGCAAGGAGGGTCGCAAAGTCATTGTGGTATTTTTAACAATTAATCTAGGACTTGGTTTCCGAGTCTAATAGTCACCACGTATTTAATTTCAATGGTTTGCAAGCCTGGCTGAATTGGATCACTTGATGGTCGCAACCTCTGTCGTATGGAATTCTTTAAGTTCTACCATCTAGTATTGTTGAGACCTTGAGATCTAGACTGATGGCTAGTTTTCTTTCAAGTTCAGGACGGGATAAAATAAAGACACCCTAAGGGTGCCAAGGATCATAACAGAAGGAACTTGGTTGTCCATTATCTAGTACTTTGTCAATGCTGTGTGAGTACTTGTCTCAGACCCATATGATCCTTTTCCACAGCCAAGAGTCAAAAGGCCTTGGCCCAGCCTCCCATAATGATTTACCTTTTAAGATAACAGTGTTTACCCACTTACTCAGAATCAATCCTTGTGTTCACACACATATTACATATGCTTTTCATTATGTATGCATTGTTTACTAGGCCCATATCATGAATTCCTAAGCCACCTTTCTCCTTAGGTTGACAGATTGTAGACCTCTTGACTTTAGCTTTTCTAGAGCCTCACAGAAATTTTTTAAGATTTATCCACTTCTCTTATATTCTTATAGGCAGAAAGTAGAAACTGTCCAATATCTTCACACAGCCATGAACAGAGAGTTGATCAATTGTAGTTTCTCCCACATGATAGGTTCTTATTTGTTCAGCTTTGAACCTTATCGGTTAGCTTATCCAATAGGTCACCACAATCAGAGTAGGAAAGCTTACCCGCCATGAGAGGTAACCATAAGTATCTAATTGAAGATTTCCTAGAGGCATACCCAACAGCCTAGAGAAGGTTTCCTTAACCTGAGTAGTGACTCCAAAAGTAAATAGTTACATTTCTGGAGATTGGGCGCAGTACCGAGAGAGTTTGAAACACCTTAAAGGTTTCCTTAATTACTAGAATGGATGGGAGATCAGCTTTAGACATAATGAATAGATCATCCGCATAAGCTAAGGAAGTGAATTTTAAGTGTTCACACTTAGGATGGAAGCTGTAGTTGGAATCATGAGTTGGATGAAACCTTCCATAACAAGTATGAAAAGGTTGGGGGATAAGGGGTCTCCTTTGCCTAATCTCTCTTGAGGCATTAAAATGACCATTCAAAGTACCATTCAAGTTAATGGAGAAAGAATTAGTGGATATACATAGTCTAATCCAATTGATATATCTTTATGGGAATTTCATTATATTCAGGATCTACATTGGATAAGATCGATGCCATTTCATAATGCCAACTTTTATGCCCAACACTAAGAGCCCTCTGATCTCTTGTAGTTTTTTACTATTTCATGCATTAGAATACTGTTATTATGAATTGTTCTACCTTGAATAAAGGCTGACTGGTTTTCATCTACAAGGTGGAAAATCAACGGTTTTAGCCTATTAACAAGTGCCTTAATATAACTTTGTATATTATATTACAACAAGAAATGAGCCTGAACTGCTTCATACGGATTGAGTTATCTGCCTTGGGAATAAGTGAGATGGTTGTGGCTTTTATTGGGTAGTTTATAAAGTTCTTGTTGAAGAAGAACTTTATAGCATCTATAAACTCCTCACCTATGAGGGTCCAATTTACTTTGAAGAATTTTGTGGTATAGCCATCATGTCATGGAGCGCTAGCTGATTTCAAAGAGAAAAGGACTTCTTTTATTTTAGTCATAGTGACTAGGTGGGTCAGAGAAACAGACTGAATGTCATTCAGAATGTTATTTGACCAGTGATGACTAGAGTGCTAGAGGGTGAAGGGTCAGTAAATAACTTCTTAAAGAAATATATGGCCATCTCTATACTTGTTTATAGCCATCAATCATAACCCCCTCATCATTTTGCAACCTCAGAATTTTGTTTCTAGCATTGTGCATCTTCACTGTTATATGAAAAAACTATCTTTTTATCTTCTTATTTCATCCACTTAATTTTGACTTCTCAATGAAAAAGGATTATTCAAAGGATAAAAAGTTGTACGCGTCTCTTGCACTCCTCACATTGTCCTGTAGTTGAAAGTTGAAGGGTTCCTTTGTACGACCACCACGGGCCTCTTCTAACATGACTCTAGCTCTTTCAATCCTACCAGTGACACTACCGTAGTTCTCCATGTTCAAGTTTTTCATTGGACACTTAAGCCTTTGCAGTTTCTTAACTAGGCACACGATGAGGTTACCTCTTTTTATTTTTACTCCAGCTTTCCTTCAGGGCACGATTGAAGTTTGGGGTGTTTCAATTAACCTTTCATGAACTTAAATGAATTAAGACCAAACTTAAGATTTCTTTGAATGGCGATTATCCTGGGGGAATGGTTTGAAGAAATGGGGGCTTCATAATCTAATTGGAAGTGAGGATTTGGCTTTTTCCAATGTTCTTTGCAGAACATGTGGTCAATCTTGGTGTACACTCTCGTGTCTTCATCTCTATTTTTTGACGATGTGTATTCAAATCCTCTTGATGGAATGTTTACCATGTCAATATCTTTAATCCAATCAATAAATTCCTTAATTGCATTACTGTTTATCCTTTTCCTTACAGTTTTATCCTGACCATCTAGGATCATATTATAGTCCTCCATGATTAACCAAGCTTGATTATCATACAATTGGTGTTGGTATCTCAATTTCCTCCATAGGTCTCTTATATTACTCCTCTTATTTAAACCATGTACTACAGTAAGGATAAACTCTTCATCCTTAGAAGTAGTATGTTTTACTCTACAAGTGATTGACTGTTTAGTATTATGTAATACCTTACTATCGAAGGTTTAGTATTATGTAATACCTTACTATCGAAGAGGCTGGGATTCCATAATGCCCGGATCCTGGAAACAAAGTTAGGTAGAATGTTATGTACTACCTCTCAATTCCTAAAAGTGCTCTTAGATATGCTACTGAATTTCCTTCTCTAACTTCTACTTCCACCAAGCCAATGAGGCCAATGTTCTTACCTTGAATAAAATTCTTAACTTCCACCTACCCCTAACACTACTATACTGTCTGGCTTTTCGCTGAACCCTGTCCCCTTTAGGACTTTGGAGTTCTTCCTTTTTGGAATTGTTTCCCCGAATAGCCTGCTCAGGGGTTCTATTCCTACTTTAGGCCTATAATTGATTGAACAGTTTTGCACTGTCTAACACTAGTCACTTTGTTTTTGACTCTAGAAGAATTTTTGTCTATTATATGTCCTAGAGGTGCATAACTATTCAGAGTGTCAGCCTCATAGAGGTGTTAACTTTGGCATCAGCTTTCTCATTCTCCGATATTTCCCCAGTCACATTCGAGGAAGATGAGGATAAATTTCCTTCCCCAATCAACTTAGCTCCGCCTAATTCCCCCTTATCAACCTCCTTCTTACTAAAGTTATCTGTATCCCCAGTCATGTCGATGTCATTACCTGTAAGTGCATTAAATTTGTTAGTATTAGTTTAACAAATTAAAGAAGAAACCACCTGATTGGATTCTTTGTTATTATACTTATCCTTACTTCCCACTTTCTGGCTTTGGTTGATTTTCAATGGTGAGGGAGTGGCGAAATCCTTATGCTGCGTATTCTTCTTTAGCTTTGGCTGATTTGTGTTGAGAATAACTTCACTTTCTTCAGACTCCATGCCATATCCATCTTTAGAGTTTGCCTGGTCAGTTCCAGTCTCTAGACCTTTTGTTTTAGCGCTTCCCATTTCAATTTGAGGGTCTTTCTGAGGCATGGTGCCGTCACCTTTCATCTGCGCATTTGGGGTGTTTGTTGATTTACATTGTTTCCAGTCTCCAAACATATTGTTTTAGTGCTTCCCATTTCAATTTGAGGGTCTTTCTGAGGCATGGTGCCATCACCTTTCAGCTGCGACATTTGGGCAGTTTGGTGACTTACATTGTTTTAGTGCCTACTGGAATCATCAGCTGCACCATTATAAGTTGTGCCACTCTTAGCAGGAGCCTTCTTTTCCAGTTTCATCTTATCTTCACAGGAGTACCCGAAGATCTTGCATTTGAAAATTGTGTTGACATCCATTTGTATATGATCTCTTGAGTGCAGTCTTGTCCATATTCGTCTATAAGTTGATGGTCTTAGGAGGAGGTTTACCCGTTTTGACTTCTGCGTATATCCTAGCGGTGATAAGTTTGTCCATAAACAGTGTTTTTTCAATTAGGGTACCTAGCTCACTGAGGACATATGCATGAAAGTAGTGTGTGCGAATGTTTGAGATTTAATCCATACTGGAACAACGTGTAATTTAAGATGTTGAATGAGCTTGTTTAGGGTCTAGGGCCATAGAAAGAGAACCATGTTTCTAAAAGCATAATTGAGAGTTCGAGGATGCTCTGTTTGAAGTCTTCTTATTGAAATCTGAGTATGAATAGATCTTCTTCAATCCCTTGAACTTCAAGGAGGCCCTTAGAGCTTCATTGTTGTTCAGCAAAATTTTTCATGTTAAAGAAGGATGCATTGTTCTCCATTAATTGTTCGACAATGGAGAAATTCCACTTCTGTTCGTCTTCCGTAACCCTTTGTGGATCGATAGCAAAGGAGCAATTTCCATTATCGACATCAATATAGCAGAAGGAAGCGTCGATGAAGCTTCGAAAGTGAAATCGGACTTGAGCAAAGAAGCCCAAGCCGCTTCGGCCTTAACAACAGCTTGCATGTTGAGAATCTGGATGATATCATTAAGATTGCCCAGCCATTTTGAGGTGGAATGGTCAAGTAGAGTGTTCTTTGACCGCGAGTCCCGATGGCCAGAGAGCCCAGCCGGAGAAGGACGCGAAGGTGGAGAATCAGTCAATATTGAAGAGATACAAAGAAGTTTGGGTTTTGGAGGGGATGAATTTGAGCGTTGAAGGCGGAGAAGAAGAGGAGATAGAGGTGTTTACGTTGGATGAGATGAAAGAGAAAAAAAATAATGATGTTGTGGTTGTTTTCTAACCGTTGAGAGCGGGGGAAAGTTAGAGAGAGGTGAGAGCGATTTTTCTAGAGAGAGACGCCCGTTTCAGTGTTAACATGATCTTTGAGGATTTTCTGTTGAAGATAGCTTGTACAGCAGTCGGGGAAGCTATCGCTAAATATAGACCTGCCTATTTGTAATCAAATTGTTCTCGAGTCTTGGTTACCGCCTGTGGGAATTTTGATGAGCCTATGGATGTTAAAGTGTTATAATTTATTGGTTATTACTCTTCATCAGTGTAGATGGCATGCAATAGGGTGTATAAGGTTCATATAGCCTGCACATCTAAGGTAGTAGGGCTTGAATGCTGTCCTTTATGTACTCTTTATCTGAACCAAAGTGAATGTACTTGCCAGTTTAGGTAGCGTGCTACTTTGTCTTGACTGGATTACTGCTTGACTATCTATTTTCCTAATGCTTTGGAGTAGTCACCAATATGCAATTGGCAGTGTAGCCTTCTCTTTAGGCCACCTTCTTTTTTATTTCTCAATTTTGTATGTTTTGATGGGGTCGATATGTTTGCGCTATAGGTAAGTCGCTGGTATCGTGTATTTAGTGTCAATTGACCACTATTGTACAAGTTATTGTTCCTTTTTGTTATTCCCCCCTCCTTGTATTCAATGCTGCTAATAACCTTATTTATGACTTTTGTACCCTGAACCTTTTATTTCTGCTTTTGCAGCCCACAAGTGACAATAGCTACCGCAATCATATTTGTCATCGTTTTTTTCTCCGTCAATCACATGCGAAGAATGACCGGCGGGTAAGATGATTCTGCTGCTTTTTACATGATCAACACATCACTATTTATGCTTGTGGCTCATCTCCTGACGTTGAAGAAAGATATTCTTCCCTGGTAGTAAGACAGTAAGAAATTAAATAACTGCATAATAAAAAATGTACGAGATTGACAACAATAGTCTGTGTGTGTGAGATACATTATTGCTTTATGATGACTGAATTGTGCAAGGTGTGTTTTTCTTGGTGGCAGTTCTTGTGGTTGTTTATAGCTTGTATCTGATTCAAATTGGTGAAATTCTAGTTTACAGTTGATCTGATGTGATGCAAGAGCATGCATGATTTGGTATGATAAAGAAGGTTGTAGCCTGTTGGATTCTTTTTTTTTTCTTCCATTTAAGTGATGCATGCTTATAGTTTCTAATTACCCAAAAAAAAAAAGGATTTTTTCCTTTGTAATCAAATTGCTTGCTCACTGTAGAAGTTTTTCTGCTGTCAAATTCATTAACTGGCCATGTAACCTTATTTTTCTTAACGCTAGATGCTTATACACTAGAAATTCCGCTGCTCAGTATAGGTGCCTATCAACTGTTGAAACTCTTGTGCCATTGCTTTTGAATAGATTTTTATAAACTACGTTTTTTGTTGGAAAATTAAGGACGACCCATACATTCATCACATAAAAAAACCAGCATTACCCTCTTTTGTTTCCATTCCTTCTTCTAATTTTTATTCTCTTCCTTGCGGAAAAGTAAATTCCAGCCTCTTCTGTGTGTCTTTTCCTTTATATTCTTTCCCATGAGTTTTCTCTTTATTTTTCGAGCTTTTCTTTATCTCAGTGTTCCTTCACTTTCTTTTTCCGGGATGAATATAACAGTAGTGTATTGTTATGTGTGATTTTGAACTTTAATTTTGTTATCATGGACAGGAATTATGGTAGGATATAATTATGTATTAAACTACGGAAATACTGGTGTGAGCCTTGTGGAGGACTTTTTTGTGGAGGCAGAACTACTGTAATAGTTGACTTTTACTTGACCCAGCCTTGGTATATGTCTTAAATTTTTTTATTAAGCCCAACTTGATGTGGAAAGTACATTGCTTGTCCTTCGGGTATATGTGCTGAGCTTTATTCATCTTCTGAAGTCATGGATGTCACATATGAAAAATTTTAGAAGTACACTAATCTCAATTAAGCTGCAGGTTTGTTGATCTTATATTATGACATTGAATTTGGCTTGATAGACTGCTGACTTGCTTGAGTGGGTCTATAAGAGTTAAATGTAGCTTGAATGGTTCGCATCCTAGTTGTGATATGCTTACTTGATTTCTTCAGTATTGTCCTGGTGAAGTCTTTTTCTTCTTCTCTTCCTCGTCTATCCCTCTATCAATCGCCTATAGTTTCTAGTTGCAAAGGTACATAAACTGAAAATGATATTGTTCTGCAACTAGTGACGAAAGCTTTCCTTTTAGGACATAATGGCCCTTCAAGTCACTTCACCTCCAATATGCTAAGCTGTTTTGGTCATGAATATCTCTTTTGCTGCCTTCTCCATCTTTTCCTGTGATCCCTGTTTTTAGCCTTCACTTAGTCTGACCTATACAGTAGGTTTAGGAGTGACTAGCTCCAAACATTGTAAACCTCCTCTATAAGCTGGATGTTTGACACGGACCCTTCCCTTATTCTGTATACCATGGGAAAATTGTAGCTTTACTCATTAAAGAAATGCAGAACAGACCCTGACAATCTTGTTGTGAGGACATCGTTTCTGCATTTTCATGTAATTGAATTGGACATTCTTCCGTTCTAACGAAAAATGATGTCTGTTTAATGAGAATTCAGGCATGTAGTTTATCTTATTCCTCGATTCACCAAGTTTGTTTTTCACCCCCACTCTCTTTCCAGAATGTTCAAATGGAGATGTACGTTGTCTTGAGGTCCTTCTCATTGTCTGGGTTGGGGTACAAAACCTCTTTCACCATTCCCAGCTATACTGAGAAAAGCTATTGTTAATTATTTTGCAAGACTTTTGTTTTTCAAAAAGTGGTTGTAAAGAAACTGAAGATCTGTATTTCAAATATTGTGGCCCGATGAGAAAACCAAATCATGGTCTTGGAATTGATCGCAGCACTTGTGTCTCTATAACTTTGAAATTCATTATATGCAAGTTTGTTCTTATTCTTCAAGACTTACCAATTGTTACTGGAGAATTTAGAAAAGAAGATATAATGTTTAAAAAAGAGGGCTTACGTTGTTTAGGTTGTAATTTATGGTACGTAGTCTTTGAATTCTTTCAGAGATTTTTTTAATTTTTGGGTGTGTGTCCTTGTAGTCAAACATGTGTGGTTGTGCTCTTTTTTGTAAGTTAAAATTTCATTAATAAGCCAAATTAGGCGGACTACAAGAGTGGTTACTTGGGGTTAACAACCGCCAAACATGACTTGTTTAAAATACGCTGGCACAATATTTGACTTTTATCACCTAACCATAGTCTAGTGCCCAAAAGTCCCCAACCTTAATTACATATACATTACAACTTAAAACTCTCTAGGTGCGCAAACCAGGGCTCCAAAAGCAACAAAGGAAGAAGAAGGACCTCCGCTGAAGATAATTACAAAATGAAACCAATATCCTGAGGGATGTGAGCCTGGGATGTTCACTTGTGGGAATTGTTTGTATCCAGATTTTATGTTTCAGCTGGGCATTGTTAAATCTTGTATTCTTAACGCAACTCAGTAGTTGGCTGGAGTTTGGCGAGAAAGTGTTCTGTGGTTGTACATGAGTTTTGTTGGTATTATCTCCTGTACCTTCGTGAGTTTAGCATGATGTTTGGTTTGTATCCCTTTGCTTGTGCTTTTCTCCACGAGTCGGATGGTATTCACATTAAGCAAGAATCTGCTTCTTTGCGTCTGTTCTTTCAGCACACTGTATGAACATGTTATCCTTTGTTAGCTGTTTGCAGTCGATGAGAAAATACCCTTTTTTTTTTTCTTCTTGTGAGCCCTTTCAACATTCTATCTACCATGCTGGTTGATTTTAATAATCAATAGGAACAGGCTCAGGGGGTTAATGAGTTGAGCAACAAAGTTTCACAGTCAGTATTTCTCTGTTATATATATCTGTTTCTCCTCCAAATTGGAATATATGATTATTAGTCTCAATATTTTCTCGGTGAAGAGAAAGTTGGTTTGGTGAGTATATTCTCTAGGAGACATGATCCTGCACATTTGCACTTTATTGTATTCTATTATGGTATCTGACTTGTACTAATTTCTGTTTTATAAGACTATAGCCACGGTTTGCATGTTCTTGGCGGGAAAGGTTGAAGAAACTCCACGTCCTTTGAAAGATGTAATACTCGTGTCCTATGAAATAATTCATAAAAAGGATCCTGCTGCGGTGCAAAGGATCAAGCAGAAGGTACCTCCTACTACTGATATACTTGTATCCAGCAGTTCTTTTTTCTTTCTTGGAAAATTTTAATCGTATTAACCTTTTGTATGTTCTTTTGGCAACCAATCGTGTTCATGTAGGATGTATATGAACAGCAAAAGGAATTGATCTTGATAGGGGAGAGAGTTGTGCTTGCTACTCTTGGTTTTGACCTCAATGTTCATCATCCTTACAAACCTCTAGTTGAAGCAATTAAAAAGTTCAAGGTTGCTCAAAATGCTCTGGCTCAAGTTGCATGGAACTTTGTGAATGATGGGTATGATGTACTGCTTATTATAGTGTGCTATAATGCCAGTCCTGGCTATTCTTGCACAATTTTGACCGAAAAGAGCGGCATGCAGGCTTAGGACGTCTTTATGCTTGCAATTTAAGCCCCATCACATTGCAGCAGGTGCCATTTTCTTGGCTGCCAAGTTCCTCAAAGTGAAGCTCCCCTCTGATGGGGAGAAGGTCTGGTGGCAAGAGTTTGACGTCACCCCACGCCAATTGGAGGGTTGGTGTTTCGCCTTCCTTTGATTTGCAATATTTTATGGCTATATATATGGTAACTTATCACCATTAAGAAAGCATGAGATGGTAAAGACAATTTAGATTTTTTGGGATGATACATGCTTTTACAAACTGCTACAGGCACTAGTTTATGGTTAAAACTTGTTGGTAAAAGTTGTGCCTTTGTATTTTGAGCAAGAGATGCTTGCTGATGTCTTCCCCAGAATTCCTCTTTTGTATCTCTGCCTAATTTGGTTTATATATGAAATTGTAACTTAAAAAAAATACAAATTGGTATGGTTCAGTTTGGAGGTTAATATGCCTGCGTCCAATTGTCACCCCTCTGGTCGCCCTCCAACCAAACACCAAATCCTTCTCTACCATCAAAAGGAAAAAGAGAATGAAGAAATTGTGCGGGAAGATTATTTTGTATGTACATGTCTGTCTTTTTTTTGGGGGGTGTGGGGGGGGGGGGTACCAAAAGGAGTTGCATACTTGCAGTAGAATGATAATATTCTGTTATTATTTCTTGGACTTCACTTTTGTGGAGGGGCTGTAGGATGAGAACTGGAATGGTTTGCGTATTTGATAGGTCTATTAACCATGTTACTTCATTAATTTACGGAATTGCCTTTCTGTTTATGCAGAGGTTAGCAATCAAATGCTGGAACTGTACGAGCAAAATAGAGTGCCTCCTTCTCAGGCTAGTGAAGCTGAAGGAAGTGCTGGAGGTAATCAGCGCCCTATATCAAAGGTTCCTGGTGACGGTGGAGAGAATGTTGTGACAGCGAATCATCCTCAGGGCAGTGCCCCTGCTTCAAGAGGAGTATCCTCAAAGCCAGCTCCGTCTAAACCTGTTGCTGATGGTGATAATAGCATTGGATCTGGTAGGGCTTCTCAGAATAGAAACTTTGAAACTCGTGGTGATATTGAGATGAACAATAGTCAGCAGCATGAACGTGAGCCACAGCGTCACCAGGAAAATACTCGGGGGTTTGAAAGTATCACCAAGTCCGATTATGAGGGACTACGGGAGGAAGAACGAGAAAACAGCGTAGGAAAAACAGGACTCAGGGAGACGAGAGAATTTAAAGATAGTCACAATCGAACTTCTGAGCACAATGATGGTGCAGTTTCTCAGTCTCCTCAAGAGGTTATAAAAAAATTTGACAAGAACAAGGTGAAAGCTGCACTGGAAAAAAGAAGGAAGACACGGCCTGAGGTATGCAAAACTGATCCCATGGATGATGATGACCTGATAGAAAGTGCACTTGAAAATGGGTTTCAATTAGATGCAAGCAAGTCGGAGAAAAAACAAAATTGGTCAAAACATTCAAACAGGCCGGAGCATGATGGTGCTAATCATCTGAACCATCAATATGAAAGATCTTCGTCACATGGAGATGTTGACAATGTTGAAGAAGGTGAAGTTGGACATCTCGATAGTGTTGAAAAGATGTATCAGTCTCCCAAGCATCGAAAACGGAAGGCTGGTAGTCCTGTTGGGGATATGTCAGAGGGGAGAAGACAGCGACATGATTATATGACTGGGCCTAGCAACCGTAGTAGTACAGACTTCCCAGAAGACAAGAGCAAGTTGGGGAAGATAGGGTATTCAGACAGGGACCATGAAAGGCATGTCCAGGAGAGCCGTGTGTGAACATCAGTTCCTATAGGATGAGAGTTCGTGTAGTTGTTCAGGCATTATACGCCGTTCGGCCAGAGAAGAAACCGGTTTTCAAGTTGTCTGACATATGTCAGCTTGAATCCGTCCTTGTTTTTGTTGTCAGAAGATTTTGATTTCCCAAAACGGAGGCTAGCCGCTGCAAGGATTAATTTAAAGCATGGAGTTTTGCAGATGGCTAATGGCTAAGTTCTTGAGGATGGATGATTAAATCCTATGTTACCCTTGATTCTATCCCTCCGCCCAATTGGCGTGCGTCCTCCTTAAATTTGTATGTGTAATGGATCTTGAGTATTTCTCTTGAAAGAAAGGTCTTAGAATATATTGATTCTGATTACCTACTAATGCCATCAAACCATCCAGGTTGGTAAGATATGGTTCTGTGTGATGTTTTTCAAGAATTGTAATTGTTCTTCTAAGCACAACCTGCTTTCACTTGTCCAGCACACATGAATGTATCAAATTCTTCTCCACGCTATAATTACTTTGAAGTCCTCTCAGAGCATGCTAAGCAAACAGCTCTTTCCTCAATAACAAAGCCTAGAGATTGTGTTGTCCGTGGGATAATAACGGGGAAATGCCAAAACAGAGGATAGGTGATTGATTGCTAAAGAGGCTTCATTTGAATGATGATTGATTGGTAAAGAGGGTTCATATACAAATTTTCGAGTTAAAAAGAAACTGTTAAAGTGTAAGGTGTCTTGCAATTTGTCATTAAACCATTGTTTTCTATGACTTACATGATCCTAAACTTGGTGCAATTCTGTTTAATCGGTCGCTTAGACTGTTTTCCGAGAAGACGTCAACAAAAGCATAATTTTCGTTGCAGTTTATTTTTTGGCCTTGATGAATTCATGAATTAAAGTAAGTGTTCAATAATCATAAGGAATGGAGAAACTTAAAAAAAGGAGGATCTAACAAGAGGAGAAGAGAAATTAAGCGAACAGCAAGGTACAAGTAGGTGCTGGTCAATAAGGAACGGTTACAACGGACCCTTTCTCTCTCCAAAAAATGTATATTTGTTGTATATGGACTTGATGAGTTGGGATATTGATTCTTTGATGTGGTTGTAAGAAAGCTCATTTGTAGCCTTGATGTGGTATTCATGAAATACCATACGGTTGATGACATTAAAAAAAGCTAAGAATTGGTTTTTTTTAATCTCGTAGATGAAGAATTGGTTGATATTTATCCAACTACAATTGCTCCAACATCGAATATTGTAGTTGATGAGCCTCATGAAAGTCAAGATATGGATTTACATGTCGATGATCCTTCAAATACTAATGATCTTGTCGA
>AP025040.1:7043688-7067299 GCA_036186865.1 Eustoma russellianum | reverse complement strand
GTGATTGTTCCAAAAAAAAAAAAAAACACACACACACACATTAAATTGTTTTAAAAAATGTTTCAAATTTATATAAAAAAATTTGTAAAAAGATTGGTCAGAGTATAATGTGAAAATTTGAATTGAACAGGTAAAATTATACTCTGAATTTTCTGAATTCTTAGATGACCGAATGTTTGATGATTTAGACCGACTGTTAGGTAAAATTGTTTATCGAACGTTCGGTCCATAGTTCGATTATAAGTTCTAAATTACAAAATTCAAAAATTTCGAATCCAACGTCTGATAAAATTGACCAAGCGTTCGGTGACTTCAGACATCATAATTTTCTGTTATTTTTTGATGAAATAATGCAACTTTTGCGACTCAAAATACCTCCTTTGAACATCGAACGCTAACAAACTAACTTTGGAAGTTAAATTATACATAGAGTTAATAATCTGCATCTTTTTTATGAAACAAATGTCTATAAATACAAGAATCCTAAGATTTGAAGATATATTTTTGAAAACAACTCTGGAAAAACGTGCACGATTTTCCTTTCTCTTATTTCTTCTTATTCCTCTGATATTGAACATTTCAAATAAACAAGTTTAATCTTCTTCTTGTACAGCAAACGAAAAGAAGAGGCAGTCATATCTTGGGAAGCAGTTGATAGTAGTTCGCCTTGCTCATAGGTGGAATCAAAATTGCTTTTAGGACGGTGTAACTTTTGTTACGCCTTCGTTGTTCTCTTGTCTTTTGAATTATTTTCTTTATGTTTGGTCACCGTATTGTTGTCTTATTTTCTAGCAATCTTAAATCAATATCTGACTTCAAATCTTGGAATGACAGTTCGACCAAACAACCTATTGTTCTCCGATATGTTAAAGATGGAGCCATTTGATGGCAAATACTTCAATAGGTGGTTCGAAAAAGTTTTGTTTCTTCTTGATATGCTTTATGTTTCTTACGTTCTTACTAAGGACAGACCAAACGATGCAGCATAATCTCTCAAGTATAATTCTGACAATACCACGTGTAGAGGACATATGCCACATTTCCTTTCCAACTGTTTGTTTGACATAATTGTCAATTTTAAGTCGGGAATGGAAATTTGGTGGCACTCCAAAGCAAATCTGATTCCGAAGATGTTGGCAAACGAAAGCATATGGTGAGTGCGTTTCTCAAGTTTCAAATGGTAGACCACATACCCATCAAGATCAAATCTATCAATTTCAATAACTGGTGAACAATATTGAGCAATAAGGTATCAAAATTAATGAAACTTTTCAAGGCTCTTCCTTACTTGAAAATCTTCTTTCTTCTTGGAGCAAATACAAGAAGAGAGAAAAGTATGATGATGCAATGCAAAATTCTCTATGAATATTATAATTAAGCACATACGTATAGAGGAAACAGTAGATTGAAAAACGCAAGTGGTGATGAAGAAAAAATAAAGGCTAACATTGTGTAGCACAATCCAAAGAGGCAAAAGATTCAAACCAACAACTCAAAAGGCGTCAAAGGTACGACCAAATCGCATAAATAAAATCCAAACCAAATGAAAAGGAGCATGTTGGCTGTGTGAAAAATCCGAATACAAGGCAGCATTTTGCAACAAGCAAAAATGTTAAACAAACAACCTAGTGAGGATAATAATGAGAACATGGAAATCATCGCAGTTGTCATCTTCTCAAAGGCAAACTTTGTTGTTAGTGCAACGAAATGGATGGTAGACACCGGAGCCATCAGACATATTGCTACCAGCAGAGATCTATTTTTATTAAAAATTAGAAAGTGGAGAATAAGTTTTCTTCGGGGATGCATGAGGAAGCCAAGTGATTGTGAAGGGAAAATGCTCCTCAAGTTGACTTCAGACAAAAGGCTGGAGTTGAGCAATGTATTTTATGTCCCTACTATACATAGAAAATTGATTTCCACAACAATTCTCAAAGACTAATATTAAACTTGTCTTTGATTTTGATAAACTTGTACTATTTAGGAATGATGTGTTTAATGGGAATGGATTTTGCTCCATTGTGTTATTTGTACTTGATGCTACATGTGTTGCTAATAAGAATGCATCTAGTTCCGTGTATCTATTGATTCTCTTGATTTCGGAGATGCTAGATTAGGACATGTTGATATGGGTGCTATAAAGAGACTAAAAAAAATATTAATGTGATCTCTATCACTGATGAAGATAAGTTTGACAAGTATCAATATTGTGCTGAAGCAAAACATCATAAGAAACCTTTTAAGACTATTGAAAAAGTTTTAGAAAAATTGGACATTGTTTATAGTGCTTTAGGAGATTTCAAAAATCATTTAAGTAAAGGTGGTAGAATATATTACCTAACCTTTATTGATAACTTTCCTAAATACACAAAAGTATTACTTGTTAAAGGTGATGCTTAAAATATATTTATAAAATATAAGAATGAAGTGAAGAATCAACTAGACAACAAAAATAAGAGATTGAGAACCGATATAGGAGACGAATATAATACAAATTCATTACAAAAATTTTATGAATGAAATGACATATTTCATGAAGTTACACCTTTTTATACCCTCAATCTCACGTTGTTGCTAAAAAAAATTGTTTACTCTCACCTGTGGGGTACATTGAGCGAAGCACTTGAATTTTACCTCCTCTCGAGGAAAATGATGTGTGTACTTGGACAAAAAAAAATAAAATTGATGTGTGTACTAAATTTGTTGAACCAAAAAATTTAGAAGAATTATAGTCACAAATCATTTGACACTTCTTCTTAGTATCTGTTGATACTTGAAAAACATTCCAGTATTAGATGTAATGAGTGTAGGAGGAACTTTATTTTATTTTCTTTTATTTTGGCATAGTCCATGGGTTAGATTTACAAATGAATCTGACGACTTGTGAGACGTTTGTGTTCGATTTACAGTTTTGTTCGACTAATTTAGTTTGATAAAAACTCAAACTTGAACTAGACTCAACTTGATTATTTAACAAGTCAATCTTAAGTATATTTATACTTTACTCGTTAACTTGTGAATATGTTTCAACTTAGGATCATCATCATCATTAATCATATCCAGTATATCCCAACCATAACAAAACCTATCGTTAGGGTCTGGGAAAGGTAAGCGGTAGACAAACAATACCTCTATCATAAGAGATAGAGAGTATACTTCTATTGAGACCCCAATGTCTATATGTACATGTATACATAACATAATAATAAGGATATAATGTGCTAGTGTGTTAGTGAGGGAATGCAGGAAATACAAAGAGGAAGCTGACGATATTAGAATACTCATAACGTGTATATGTACATATAATCTAAAACAACGACAAAAACATAAACAAACAAATGCAAAGTCAACCTAAAGCGTATATAATATCTACACCCTTAAATATACTCTAATATGCCCTATATCTGGCTTATACCTCGTGAACCTTAATCCTCTGCCTCCATGAACTCCTATCCTGGACCATGTCCTTAAAGAGATGCAAATCTAGTAGGTCGTGTCTATTCCGCTCATTCCAAGTCAGTTTAAGCATGCCTTTACTCCTGTTCCCCTCTACAATGAGGCTTTCAATTGCTCTGACAGACGTCGTTGTCTGTAGCCTCTTGATATGCCCAAATCATTTTAGTATTCTCTCCTTTATCTTATCTGCTATAGTAGCCAGCACTAACTTTTTCCGAAACACCTCATTTCTGATCTGACACCATCCACCTCAGCATCCTCATCTCTGCCACTTCTATCTTCTGCGACTGTGGCCTCTTGATGGCCAAACAGTCAGTTCCATATAGGATCGTCGGTTGCACTGCCATCTTATAAAATTTTTCCTTTAATTTAGTTAAAAAATTCTTGTCACATAAGACCGTCCTCCCTCTAAAATATTTAAAATGGTAACTTTATGTTCAAATCAGATCACCATCGTTTGCACGATAGCATGAGACAATTATTATTTTTTAGAGTTAATTGCACCTGCTATCCATTCTTTTCCACCAAGTTTTAAGTAGCATCCAATGTTTCATGAAACACACTTGCCATCCAGACTTATAGGGTTAATAGACACCTGGCATCCATGCTGACGTCATAAAGGCAATTTTCATTTATTTTTTAAAAGTTTATAGAAAAAATAATTCAAAAATAAAAAGAAAAACCCCACCCCCACCTCTACCCCCACCGCCACCCCCACACCAACCCCCCACCATCCACCTCCCTCCCCCATCTTCCTCCATCTCCATCTTCTTCCTCCATCTCCATCTTCTTTCTCCATTTCCATCTACCAAGGCCTCCTCAAGGTAATTAAATTGTTTCTCTCACACCAAACAAAAAGCATGGCAACATGATTTTGTTAGTTAATGTATCTTATTTTGACGACTCATTGTTTTTATTTGTGCCTATGGGTTCAGACACTATACGGCTCAGGTGCAAGAAAATTTTTGGTTTTTGGACTCGGGCCGCTCGGATGTACTCCACAACGTAGACGTGATAGCAACGATGAGGAATGTGTTCCTGAAAGTGAAATGAATCAACTGCTCTTAATTACAACCAAGCACTTAAAACTATGGTGAAAGGATTGGATGGAGGATGAAGATAGAAATGGAGAAAGAAGATGGAGATGGAGGAAGATGGGGGAGAGAGGTGGATGGTGGGGGGTTGGTGTGGGTGTGGGGGGTGGGGGTGGGGGTGGAGGTGGGGGTGGAGGTGGGGGTGAGGTTTTTCTTTTTATTTTTGAATTATTTTTTATATAAACTTTTAAAAAATAAATGAAAATTGTCTTTATGACGTCAGCATGGATGCCAGGTGTCTATTAACCCTATAAGTCTGGATGGCAAGTGTGTTTCATGGAACATTGGATGCTACTTAAAACTTGGTGGAAAAAAATGGATACCAAGTGCAATTAACTCTTATTTTTTATAGGGTTAATTACCTTTAACACCCCTCATGTTTAGCATAATCCCTCATTGCCCCCTTAATGTTTTAAAATATACCTTTAGGTACCTTAATGTTTGGGTTAAAGTGAAAAAAGACATTAAAACATGACACGTGGATTTGAGGCTGAGATTATGCTGAAATGGCAAAAATGCCCCTGCTGCAGTTGGTTAAATTAACGGTATCAAAGCAGATACTGATTCATCAAGGATGTCTTCCCAACCTTGCAAAAATTACATCACCCCGATGAAAAATCAATAGAATTCTCTAAAACTACTGAAATAGAATCACCGTGAAGTATTTTTTTTCCCCTCAAGTGAAGGTGAATTCATGAAATTTTTTGGGGGCTCAGCTAAGGGAGAAAGATCAAAGCTCACTCGCTGTTGCCAAGAATGATCATTTTGAGAAGCATACGACGCCTGGATGCTATTATAATTTAGGAATTGTCTGAAACTAAGAATCAAGAAAAACGAATCTGATGCAGCAGAAGAGCTGTTTGAATTTCGCCAAGGAATATGCGGGGAGGAGATACTTTCTTTCTCTGTTATTTTTTTATAAGGATACAAGAGTCCCAAGTTATTTCAACTAACTTTATAACAGGTGAATGATTCAGTGCTGAGTAGTATAAAATGTTGTTTCTGCCAGCAAATCATTAACATCAGGCTCTGTCACTTGATGCAAACGATCTGCAGATTTCCCGCTGCGGGATCAAACGTCCCTGAAGAAATGCCACTGTTGAAATTGAGCGAAAAGAAATCACACTTTAACACCCTTGCTTCCCCTTCTTCTGCGAAGCTCAATAAATTAACGAAGCACAACTTACAAACATAAACATGCTTTTGGTAATGGAGCTGAGTTATAAGGCTTACAGCGGTTACCTACTTGTAACTACCGCTGTCCTCCCTCACAACCCTCCTCAATCGCTGTCTGTCAACACTGGTTGCCGCATTTCCGGTGATGGAGCCGACGCGAATTTTTGTCCCAGAACGGCGTCGTTCTTCGGCCTAATGATTCGACGACGGCATTAGCTTCAAGAAAAAAGTGGAGCAGAATTGGAATGATTAATGGAAGCCTGAGCGTTATCCGCCAGCTTCACACCCTGAGCATTCTTGGCGTGTGGTTGGGGTTTCATCGCGTGATGCCCGGGGGGACTTTGAGGTAAGAGCTTTGGTGCTTGTGGATGTTTACTTACCAATTCCATTGTGGTCTGTCTGGCAGTTTTCCAAGTATGGTCCTGCTGCTGCTCTCATTAAGCATCTCAGTTGTGACTGGGAAGCTAGAAAATTGATGCATGCTTCTTGTGGATATGAGCTTGAAGATAATAGTGCTATTTGAGATCTTTTTGACTGTCATGTTCTTGGATGCAATTAAAAGTGCCATGTTTCATATGCCTCTCAGAGTTATAAGGCGTGCATGAGGAGGTGATGTATTGGTTTGTTGCAGCTTTTTATCAGGGAGGGGTATATTAGTCAATTTGGGCTAAAATTATGGAGGGAATGAAGATATGGCGGTTGAATGGATAATGAATGACACGTGTCATGTTTTAATGCCTTTTCACACTTTAACCCAAACATTAAGGTACCTAAAAGTGTATTTTAAAACATTAGGGGGGCAATGAGGGATTATGCTAAACATGAAGGGTGTTAAAGGTAATTAACCCTTTTTTATATAAACCAAATATGAGAAGAGTTGGGAGGTGGAAACAGAACATAAACATTAATTCTCGATTTTATAAAGGATAAAAATAATCAAAAACAAAAAGTGGGAATTTCTCAATTAATTTATTTTCCCCCGTCTGGGATTCCCTGATTCTCGGTTCGAATTTCAAAATGGAAAGGAGCCATCAACGCAGTGACAGTCCAACGCCTCCTCACCTCTACTCACTCTCTTAAATGAAAATCTTCCTCTCCTCTCTTCTACTCTCCATCCACCAACCTCTCCTCCTCCCACCACCACCTCACCTCGATCGCTCCACTTTTTTCTGCGTAAATGAGATGTTCCTCGAGTTCTAGCTCCACTTCTCCTTCACTTGGCTTCTTCGGCTTCAAAAAAGTTGTGGCGCACGTTTTTGTTGCTGCGATGAGCTGCATTTTCAGCTGTTTCCGCGTCAAGGATGGCTCTTCTCCTTCTAGCCTAAAGAGTTCTACTCCCGAGGTTCGTTGATATCGATTTTGTTTTTCCTGTTCTTTTCTTTTGTTGATTATGTGAGTGTGATGGTTTATACTAATTTTCAAATTAACTTACTGTTCATAATTTCGAATAGATGACAAAAAATTTAGAGCTAATTCTGCTGATTTTATTTTGCAGGAAACCGTGGTGAATCGGAATCGTAGTCCTTTGTCATCGCTTTTTATCTCCGAAGGTATAATTTTTTTTTTATATATGTCAGTGGCTGCTGTCTCTATCTCTCTCGACAGTAGTGGTGCCAGAGGATAATACTGATTCTGTAATCTGATGAATTTATGTGAATAATGTAGAAAATGGTTCCAACTCTAAGGAGGAAAAAGGATTGGAGGAGCATGATTTGTATTTTGAAGAACTGAAGAACCAGGCATGAGTTTATTTTCTACAATTATGTATGATAAAATTGAAATGCCTCAGTTATTTACTTATTAGCCAAGACTAGAAGGAAATGGTGGAAGATGCTTCACTTTGGAAACTCGTTGCTTGTGTAGGTCATAAAACCATTGGCTCTCTGTGGTTGCAGTGGTATCATGTTTGAAGCAGGTTATCATTATTTGAGTACCTGACACATATTCTTCCTGCCGCAGAGGATTCGAAATAAATGAATGAAACATGCAGACTTGTTTTCTTATTTATGTTTCATAAATGTTCTGAAAAATTATATGACATTTGTACTGTTTGTTAAACAAATTATATCAAGGATCAAAGTTAAAAAAAAGAAAGAAAAGGGGAACATGATCCTTCTGGATCATGTAAGGCTCGTCTGTTGTTCCCTTATTATCTTCCTTCGGTGTTTTTATATCTCAAAAAGAACAATTTAAGGTACATGACCTCATGTAACTTCGTCTCTGGGCTTGAATTTCGTGGCAATATAACTCCCTCTTTATGGCACATGACACAAACAGTTTCAATCAGAGCTCCAGTCTGATTGTTATATAGTTCCATCAAATGATTAAGTGACATGTCTAAATGTTTGTATAGACGAAGTTAATTGGTCATAATCCAAAGCAGTCTCTGCTTGCTTTTGTTTGCTGACATCGATGCATTCTTTGTCTTCGCTGTAGGCCAAGTTCCTTAAGGCGTGTGGAACTATACCTGAAACTCCTGCAGAAATAAAAATAGTTGAAGCAGAAAAAAATGGTCTATCTTCTCATAGGGGGACAGTTGAAAGCCTTAAATTTAAATCATGGCTTACTTACACTTCTGTTGAGAAGCTTGACCTGGAAAGCCAACCAGATCAACTGCCAAAATTCAACAATGATACAGAAGCATGGGTTGATGCAGATTGTTCAGAGCATACACCTAGTAGGTAATATCTTCAACTTTTTTAGATGTTCCGTGTTTTATTTGTGGCTCATATTTTTCATGCGTCTTGTGCATTTTTTTATATTTTTAATTTGTTTTGACACTTAAAGAATATCAAGTGTTTTAGTTTTTGGATATGTTATGTCTTGTAGTCAGCAACAAGCATCTGCCAGTGGGTTATACACTTCTCTAAGAGGTGCTTTTCTGATACACATAAGGAGACAAATGCCACTTCTAGGGAAGGATTAGTAAATAGAAATTCTTACCTTCTTTTCTTATCCGGTACTTGCTATGCTTGTTGCACTGAATGGCATTTTCATCCTGTAGTTGCATGACTATTGACCAGAACAGTGAAAGACTTTCCCCGGGTTCAAATGAAGGCAATGTGGTTCTGGATGCTGTATCTTCCGAGCTTTTACCAACTCTTGATCATAGCTCTGAGCAGTCATCTGTTTCAACCAGTATGACAGGTCCAAACATTCCATGCAAGAATAAGTCAGTCCGTTTTGATTGTGAGCTTGAAATGCATTCAGCTTCATCAAAAGGATATTCATCTGAAACACCTATCCAAACTCTGACCGAGTCTGGAGCAGCTGGCCACTACAGCAACGTGAAGCCATCTCCTTACCCAACGCCCCTTAAACTCAGTGATGAGATGCAAACACCTGGAACTGTTTTTCCAGCTTATATGGATGATACTGGTCAAGGGAAATATCCTAGAATAAGGACACAGTTTGTAACACATTATGCCGTAAATCCTGGAGAGCATTTATCACCTTTGAAAGCGTTGGATGAAGATTCTTGTTCTGATCAGCTGAACCATCACTGCCAAGAGCCTTTTGAGAAAGCCCATGAATCTGGGGAAGCAAAGACAGGAGAAATTTCAACTGTAAAGGATTTGATTCCTGATGCAAGCAAGTCTCCGTTGCCAGCAACAAAGTCTCCCAACCAAGATGCCTGTAGTGCAGCCAAAAATATTCATCGTGTCAAGAATCCAGGTGATCGGCCCATTATTGGGTTGGTTGCTGCTCATTGGAACGATAATGATCCTTCTCGTGTTTCACCCAAATGGTGGGATGGAAACGGAATTCCCAACTCCACAAATAAGTACCAAGAGGTAACACGAATTTCCTGAAATCTTTATTTTCTTCCAGTTTTGTGTTTTAGGGTGCCCATTTCTGTGTTTACAATACTGCAATCAATAGATTCTAATTTTAATGATGGTGATTTTTGCTCTCAGGATCAGAAGGTCAGTTGGCATGCGACTCCATTTGAGGAGAGACTAGAAAAAGCATTATCGGAGGAGTCATTGATCTCCCAGAGGTAAATTGATGCTTTGTGTGTGTGTGTGTGTGTTTTTTTTCTTTTCCTTTTTGTCTTTTTTTTTTGCATGAAATTGCTAACTCCTTCAGCGGCTATAATACAAGAACCAAATTGTCGGACCAGAACTTGCTTTTGGCTCTTTCCTTTTGGCTTTGAAGAATAAAGATATGTTTGTCCATGGCCCTATATACTCTTAGTGGCACGTGGTAAACTTCAGCGGGCTGCTTGGAGGATTTTTTTCATGCTTATTTCAATTCTATTATTTGCTACAATGTTTTTAGACATGTATTAGTCCAAGTTGACTTTATGTTTACAAAACAATATCAGGGACGTCCATTTGCTTCTTCAAATATAGTCATTTATGTACAGAACTTTAAACCGGAAACATTGCTTTTGATTTACAGGAGGCAGAGCACAGGGACGTCACCACCTATTAACTTTGGAGAAACAGAGGAATCTGATACTGCTATGTCCCAGTTGCAATCCTCGACCCATTTCAAGCCGGTTATTTCATTTTAATGAGCGAGAAACGGCCAACTCTTGAAAGATTATTCTTGCAGAATATCCATGTGAATTTTTCTAGAGAATTTTAGCTTCGTGTGTCTATGCTATTGTGCTTGGTGCATAGGATTTTTGGCAGCCTATATTGCAACCCTTTGAGTTGGGTACTGGCAGATTGCTTCATTGCAGATAATTTGTTATAGAGTTTGTGGTTGACTTAATATGTCTAGCCATTGAAACCAGTGATGCAAGTTTAGTGTGCTGTCTTAAACATTCTTCACTGCTTTCTGTATTATGTTACATTAGTTCATTTCTTCGTGGTGAACTTTGGCTGCTTACCTCATCTTGAATCGTTGCAAAATAGACGCTGTACGCGACTGATTTATGGTCTTGCAGGCCGTCGGTCCGAGGTTTCTAAATGGAGACGAAACTAGACAATGTTTTATGAAAGTAAAAGGAAAAGAAAACTAAAAAAGGTGCTTACCAAGTAAAGAAATATTAGGAATGGATCTTTGGTCGTAAAATTTCTACAGACCAGATTTTGTGCTCCGGACTTGTTTGAAATGCGTTTTGTTTGTTTGTTTTTTTTTGGCCAATAGTGGAAGTGAATTTTGCCAGCCAAATTCGTGTGTCACCGATCACTTTTTTCTTGTGTGTTTAGTTTTTTCTTGGCAAAAGGTTGAATTCCAACCCGTCTCAGTGCTCAGTTCCAAAGAGATGCGTGGAGGATGTAAATCAAGAGTTCAGCGGCCTTTTAGATTGGGTGCTTAGTTTTCTTTTAACATTTGATAGCTTTTTTCTAAATTAAAGAAATTCTTTTAAATGGAAGCCTTAAATTTTCTTTTGGAATCAAAATCGTAATAGAATTTGATGATTTTGCAGTGGTTAATTAACCAAAACAAATAACACCCACCTCGTATCAAGTGTTAATTCTTAGACCTCATACCAAGGCCTTGCAAGTACAAGTATTTTTTTCTAAAATATTTTTCGTGGTTGGTCTAAGATTTTGTGATGGTGATTTATTTATTCTATGTACTTTGCACAATTTGTGTGGTTTATCTCATTTATTTTTAAAGGTATTGCATGCGTTATTTTTACAATATGATAGCATATATTAAATATGTATAAATAAAAATTAACCAAAACAAATAAGAATGCTAAATAATAGAATAGACAGCCCGCTACAGTACTGCGCCTGAGCCGAGGGATTTAGAAGAACTCTAAAACCCTGGAGGACTCCTCTCTCTCTCTCTTCAAAATCCCCAGCAGAACTCGCCGTCTTTCTGCCCCTGAGCTGACTTGGACGAGCTAGGTCTCCGTTTAGCGGAGAAGATGTACCGCAAGAAAGCCACTCTTCTGTCTCTCAACTCTTTCAAAATCTTACCAAAGGTATGCAAATCACCTCCTACTTCTCTAAATTGCGTGATTACCCTTACCTTATCTCGAAATCTAAGTACTGCCACAGAAAGATTATACTTTGACAAACCGAATGGGTATAAAACTCAAAACCCTCATGGTTTTGATATTCAAGACGCTGATGATCGGTATCAAGATTATCATGTTGGTAAAAATGAGCTCCCCATTGATGAAAATAAGCAAGACCCATTTGGTAAAAATGGGATTTTGGCCTCTCATAACAGTAGTTTTGGCGCTTCGAATAGCTTCAGAAATGAATTCAAGCAGGACCCTTTTAGGCAAAATGGTAGTTCTGTATCTTCCGGCTATAACGTGGCAATGAAAGCTTCAAATTTTGGGGATTCACAAGGAAGAATTAATGGCTTGCAGATGGTCTCCAATGCGGGAAACGGATATTTCACATCTGGGCCTAATAATACAGATGGGCAAAGAAATGAGTTTCAGAACAGTACTTTCGTGCAAAATGGGGGTCATCATGTAAATACAAAGCAACATTCTTTTGATTCGTCTAATTCCTTGAGTTCGAGGCAGCAGTTGCAGACGAATGGAAATAGCCCACTTGGGCTTGCATCTCAGAATACAGTTGATGCTCAATCAATGGCAAATAGGAGCTATGTACAGAGTCCACTAGGGTTAAGAAGTAATTTTGGTGCTCATGGAGGCAGCTGTAGTGGGGGGAATGTGGAGAGGAATTTTGATAAGTATGATCCTCATACTGCAGGAAATGTTCAGCACATGCAACATAACTATTACGACCCAAACTCTGGAGTTCAACGGCAGAGTTTTAGCTTGGGATCTAATTTGAATGATGGGACTACTGAGGATAATGAAGAGATCAAATTGAATGGCACCATTGAGGAACTTGATCATTTCTTGAAAGAAGAAAATTTGGAAGTTGTGGTTCAGGTATTGGATTTGCTAGAGAAGAACAGTATTCCTGTTGATTTGTCCCGCTATTTATCTCTGATGAATGCTTGTGGTGAGAATAATTATTTAGAACAAGCTAGGTATATTCATGGGCACCTTATGAGATCGATTCCTAATCTTGAACTTAGCACCTATAACAGAATTTTGGAGATGTACTTGAATTGTGGCTCCGTGGAGGATGCGTTTAGTGTATTTGATCAAATGCCTCGTAACTTTACTTCTTGGGACACCATGATTACTGGGCTTGTCAAGAATGGTTATCCGGAGTCAGCGATAGAGTTGTTTACAGAATTCAAAGGGTTGGGGTTAGTGCCTGATGGTGAAATGTATTTTGGTGTTTTCTCTGCTTGTAGTGCCATATGTGATGTCATCCAGGGAAAATTGCATTTTGAATCGATGAGCAAGGATTACAACATTGTTCCATCTATGGAGCACTATGTGAGAATGGTTGACATGCTTGGAAGTAGCGGGCATACAGATGAAGCTTTAGAATTCATTGAAAATATGCCAATTGAACCAAGTGTAGAGGTTTGGGAAACTTTGATGAATGTATCCAGAATGCAAGGTAATTTGGAGCTTGGGGATCGGTGCGCTGAGCTTGTTAAACTCCTGGACCCTTCTCGCTTGGATGAACAAGCGAGAGCTGGTTACATACTTGTAAAAGCTTCAGATCTTGCTAAGGAGAAGGAGAAAAAGAAATCTTCTGGTCAAAGTCCTCTCGAAATCAGGAGTCGAACCCATGAATTTAGAGCAGGAGATAGATCTCACCCTGATCATGAAAAGTTGTATGAATTGCTTAGAGGGATGAGGCATCAGATGCGAGAGGCTGGTTATGTAGCAGAAACTAAATTTGTGCTCCATGATATTGATCAAGAAGCTAAGGAGGAGGCTCTTCTGTCACATAGTGAAAGGCTTGCAGTTGCCAAGGGTCTTCTAAGCACGCCAGCTCGGTCCACTATGCGTATAATTAAAAATCTTCGTGTCTGTGGTGATTGCCATAATGCAATGAAGATTATCTCAAATCTCATTGGCAGGGAGCTCATAATGCGAGATGCCAAACGATTTCACCATTTCAAAGATGGAGTGTGTTCTTGTCGGGATTATTGGTAAAGATTGACTTCAGGTAGTGATAATTCATTCGCTGGTGGCAGGCGGGAGCATTGTAACACTATATATTACACTTTGAGCATTTTTGCAGCTCACCTGAGAGGGGAAGCGTCCTGTCTCTGGAAGTTGGTTGTTTTGTCATCAATCAGCAAGAATCAAGTGAACCAAAATATAGTCTTCCAGTTAGAAATTTGGACAGCTGACCTTTTAGCATTTGGAGGAGGAAAATTGAATAATGCATGTGTCCTGTCTTTGGCAGTTTGGTTGTTTTGTGGTTCATCCGCTAGAATCATGTTAAGCAGGACATGATCTTTCATTAGATATTTGGATAGCTCATTTTTGAGAGGTGGACAGTTTAATAACCTATTCTACCAATCCAAACAGTTTGTGTGGCCTGGGATTTCACTTTCTCTGACTGAAGAGTTCTCAACATATTGTCATGTTGTTGTATTCTACTGCATCTTTCCATTTCCAATGGAGTAAATGACACACTCTTCCTTGACTTTAGAATATGATGAAATAAAGCAAAATGACTCACTAAATTGGTTGCGTTTTTTTACTGTGAAGTAGCAGTTGATCGACACAGCTTGACGTAATTTTCATTATGGGTCATCGAGGAACAACCTCTGTGTGTTTCTAACACATGAGTATGGTTGCATACATCCGACCCTTCTATACCCCGCCATAGACGGGAGACTCTAAGGTAATGGGGTAATGTTGTTGTATTCTACTGCTGTTTTAAGTAATGCCTTTTGCAAAATTTTCACATATTTTGGATTCGTAATTCCTGATTGTTTCAATTTACCTCCAAGGAAATGAGGAGCTGTTTGTCTGACCTGCCTTGTTCATTTTGTTGCAGCAGTAAAGTTAGGCTTTTTTTGTTGCGTTCTTTTCTTGCTACTGTGTAATATTACGTAATCTGCTCCGTATTTATCATTTCTGGGCCTGTAACAAATATTTCTGAAAAGTAGATATCCATTATCTATCAATTTTTACTGAGCTTCTGATCTTTTATATGATTTCTCCCAGTTTATATGATCCGGAAGAACACTATCTAAATTTGGAAGGCTATGTCGTTAGATTCTAATCGAGGGCACTTGTATTATTGCTTTCTTCCTCCTTACTTTGCTTGACACTCGGAAAAGACTGCGGTCACATAGCTCTGTACCATTGTCATTGCCAATTGAGTAGAATAACTTCTTGGAAAAGAATTCCAAGGATTGTAAGTTTCCTTTGTGAACTTCGGGTTTATATATACTTTATTTAGATTATGTTTCCCGGATTCTAGAGAAGGAAAACGGTCCCAGTATATTTCGGATTTCGATTGTTTTGATTATGTCGAATACCTTGCTGTTTGTTTGATACACTTTGTAAGTTGCTCACAATCCTTCTGAAACTTCAGGATGTGCTTAGCACTAGAGGTAGATGGGGCAAACTTTGACACAATCCGCCAATACGATACGAACTTACCCATGTTT
The DNA here is from genome assembly GCA_036186865.1 of Eustoma russellianum. Taxonomy (NCBI): domain Eukaryota; kingdom Viridiplantae; phylum Streptophyta; class Magnoliopsida; order Gentianales; family Gentianaceae; genus Eustoma; species Eustoma russellianum. The sequence goes on along the minus strand of AP025040.1, from coordinate 7,052,144 downwards.
TTTGCGGGTTTGAGTTTGATTTTTAAGGATTCATATCAGAATTGGACCGTACTCGAAACTGACTTGTGAAGTTGTGGTCGGATAATATGTGTCAGGACTAATACATGGCAAAGTTTAGAATGTGGGAGATATGAGTATGTATGACCCACATGAACTGATTCGAGTTGTCTTGGTCTATGGACGCCGCATTGCCCCACTGGTAGGGGACCCAAATTAAAGAGTTTGTTGTGAACCCAAGGTAGAAGAGATAAGTACTGATGCAGTTTGGTAGGCATGCTGAACTGGCATTCTTAGACATTCAAGAGTTGCTGTTTGTCCCTGTATTAGACGTTGAAACATGTGTTCATGTTTCACTTACATGGCTTGATATTATGGTTGGAATAAAATGATGGGACAGAGATTGTGATAGAAAATATGACAGAAGTTTGGACCATGTTGGACATCTAACGATTTGTATGCATACCAATGCCGATGGCTCACTTAAATCCTTGTCTTTTTAGAGTGTCTGTCTTTAATACTATATGATGGATTTCCAAATGTAGGAGTCTTCTGAGAGAACTTCCTTAGTAGAAGTTTTTAGCTCTTCCCATTTGACACCTTTGGAGTCATAGTTGGTTGCCCTACGAACCTAGGTGCCAATTAGGATTACATTATAGCTAGGAAAGATGCATTCTGATAGACAATCTGACAAAAGTTTGGACCGTGTTGGGATTTCGCGCACGCAGCCTTCGAATGCATAACTCTTGTCATATGGCGACAACTTTTATCCATGTGTGTGTGTATGACGCTCTTTGCTGATACGTACTGGAGCAAACGTATGCACATTGACTATAGAAGATTTATCGAGTAGAAATATATCACCTAAAGTTACAGTTGTACCAAAGTTATTTTTCTTATTGAATGACTAGAAAGGATGGAATGAATTATATTATTGATTTCATTCACTTTATTTTTCTGGGCTGTTCATGTTTTAGACTAATAGGATTTCAAGAACACAAAATATCTGGATTACATACGATACAAACCCATGAAACCAACACATATATTCTAACCAGAATGAGACTGACAATACAAAAGCAGATACATATATGTACATATATGTGTATGTGTGTTGAGTAGCATGGTTCGATAACACTTGCGTTTCTTATGCAGATCATGTCGTTGACTTAAAACCCGCCATAAAATACAAAGAATGTATGATTAACGTAATCTCATGATTCTAAAGCTGATGCTCAATATAATTATTCAATATCTTACAATCTCAGAGGTAGAAAAACACTGTCACAGCCTGGAGACCAAAGTATAGCTCCTGTTTAAAAAATCACTCCAGAAATAGTCTCTCGAGCTCTCATATGTCCCATCTGATTCAAAAATAAAAAGATCTCACTGAGTGTATCAACAAACAGTAATCTTCTCTTCATGGGCAAAACACTTACCTGATCTCCAGTAACTTCACACTTTGGAAGAATTACGTCCTTTGCAGATGTTTTTATGGCTGATGAGGTGAATTTAAACCTGGGTTGTTTACAGGCAAGGTTACCACTGGTATGTCTACGCTACTCCTTTCTATTTCTGGCGCGACTTCTCTTACATCAGCTATTCTTGCTTCAGTAGTCTGTATACCACTCCATTCTCCATCTCCCAAGGGCTGAAGGTTATCTACAGCGATAGCCCTTGAAACGCTCAGACATGCTTTATCAACATTTTTCTCCGATGGGTCCACGTGCTTGGTTAGTGGGACACCACTACTCAAGTCCGAGCAAGATTCTGACTTCTCTTCATAGACCTGCTTTTTATCGATTTGTTGCCTGTATAGAAGATATGAATGTCTTAAGACTCCGCATCTGAACCCAAAGTAGGACAACAATGGAACAAAAGAAAAGGCCCATCATTTCTATCATCACTGCATCAACTATCTAAACCTCACTTTTACATTAAAAAGACAATAACCTCAAGAAAACAAAACGGGAGGATAATCAGTTGACCACCTGCATTAGACTTGCGTGTTTAATCAGCTAAGTATTCAACATTATCAAGATTTTTTTTTTTAAAAGTTAAAATTCATTGATATTGAAAATATGCATATAACGTAGCCCTTATAATAGGTAATACCATAAATAATTGCTTAATATACTTTTAAACCAACAATAGCCAGAGCCTACTACTCTTAGGGAGCAATTCAAAATTCAATCAAAGCTCAATCAAAAGGGAGACCAAAACTATTCCATTGGTCTCATTCTTCTACTCCTACCTCTTTAGTTCTCGGTTTCAACAACTTTAAACACTTGTTTTCCTTCCATTTCGTCATCACCTTCTTCTGCTGCGGTGTATGCATCTCTTTCTTCTTTGTGGTTCTCCTTCGTAAGTCACCAAAGGTATCAGCACTAGCCAATTGTTGGCTGGGAATTTCTTTCAATTTATGCGCTTTTTATTTCTTTCAAGCCAACCTCCGTGATGCACTTTTCTTACCTTCATTTCCACCTTTATGTTATTTAGCTTCAAATTCAGAGAGGGCTTGTTCTTTCTATGAGTTACAATCTGAAGTATAACCATCAAAGTTGTTCTGCCATACACAGTTTTCTCATTCTCCACAGCGTCAAATTTATTATTTAGAGAGAATGAGAGAATTCTATTATTTTACATTTATCAAGATCTTGTGTCATTATAATAACTGTGAGGACCAAACATCTAGGTTGACTTCACCACATGCATAAAGCATTTGATTTACCCGAGTTGAACCATGGAACAAAAGCATATTTCAAAGTTCAGGTGGTTCAAATACTATAAACACTAAGAACGAACCTTTTCAGCTGTTCCTGCAACATATTAACATATGCCAGAAGTTCTTGTTTCTCTTTGACGCTAGCTGCCTCTTTTTCCGCTGCTGCTTTTATTCGAGCTTCAGCATCCGCCTCTGCAACTCTTGCCTACTCCTCAGCCCTAACAGAAGCTCCTTCCAGTATTAGAGCATGCTCCCTAGCTTTTGCAAGCTCAGTGCGCCAAAGATGTGCTTCCTGAATGGCCGAGTCCCTCTGCTTTAATAATTGATCTCTCACTTTACATAAAGAGCCAATCTTATCTTCAGCATCCTTCAGCTATTGAGTTGAAAGCATGTTAATTTCAACGGAGCAGGAATTCATAGATTGAACTGAATTATATAACAAAGCACGGCAGGATATAAATGTTCAAGAAACACCTTTAAAGGGTATGACTCCAGCTGTTTAGCTGTGTCTTTTGACAAGCGGTCAACCTCTGCACAAACAATTCTTCTTTGTTCATCAATGGTGTGAGCTGCAGATGCTGCAGCTTCAGCAGCCTCAGCAGTTTCAGATAGTTTTTCCGCTAACTCTTTTATTGTGGAATCTCGAGCACGGACATCCCGGGCTAAATTTTGTAGCTCTTCATCTTTTACCCGTAATGTCTCCTAAAAATAGATACGTATTTTACTACCACAAAGGAATAAATTTCACGAGCATCACAATTCAAACATTTGAATCAAAATGCATGAGAAAATCAAGCAACTGAGACCTCCAGAAAATGAGGGAGTACTTCAGAAAAGATCAGTTAGAAAATGATGAGCTTACAAAAAAAGAAGTTAGAAAAATCATAACATGTCAGGCAACTTTGCAACTAAGATCGAAGAAGTACTGGGGAGATGATATGCACTATTCACATGACATAGAAGTCAGATTTCTGATGCAGAGCTCATCTAGACATGCGTAATCAAGGTCCAACCAATCTATGTGCAGAAAAATTTGACAAAAGTTTATATCTTCTCAGCTAAATTTGAAAAAAATACAAAATTCATAAACAGAAGAAGGATATGATAGTTCCGTCCGGTTTCCTAATCACTGCCACCGCTAGAAACCATGATTGCTTTACCATTCCCCATGCACGCAATACTGCCATAATAAGAAGATTCTTTTCCATGTATTCTCAGCCAGCTTACACTTGTACATCTCAAATGCTCTGAAAACAAAGGGGGTAAAAAAGCCTCCACGATCACCTTCATTATCAATAAATCATCCATGGGTGCGTCTGGGCCCTTACTTAACATTGCTCCTAAAGCATTTCTCAAAGCAATCTGCATTGCTGCTTCAATTTCTTTAGAAGCCTCCAGAGCTGTTGAATTAGCAGCAGCAACAACAGTGGCAACTGTTCCAAGTTTTGTTGAGCCATTTCCACTCAGAGAATTGACTGCATCTTTATGCGCCTTTAAGACAAGTTGAGTCGCTCTGACTTTTACCATGGGAAAGGACCAAAAGGAATAATGAGAAAGTGGTAAATATTCACAAGAAGAAAAAATTGTACCAACTAAAGGAACAGACAGGACCATATACTGCAAGAGAAAAAATATTTACAAATAGATAGGCCAAATTAGGCATCTTTACAATAGTGGTTGCTGGGGTAAGCAACAGCAAGCAAACTTGCTCAAAATAGAAGGCACAGTACATTTTCTTAGCATAACCTAAACATAATCCAGTGCTAGCAAGTACAACTTGCTCAAAATACAAATGTCTTGTGTTCCATCGTCATAATGCCATGCAAAAAAGCTTACCCCTTTCCAAGAGAACAAGTCATATGAACTGAAAATCACAAAATCTGTGAAGAATTTAACTAATTTTAGAGGCTGCATCCAGAACTGCAAAGGACAAAATCCAATCTCAAACAAATCAGTCAATCTTCAGAACCTAATATAAGCCAAATGCAGCCTTCCGAGATTGTGATGTATAGGAGGCTGGTAACACGACTGAACTAAAGTACCGGACACCACGAGACATATCAAGAAAAAATTTATCTACCATGTACAAAATATAAGACATGATTTCTTTTGTGTCCAAAGGTATACAGATTCTCTATCTTGACAGAATCCTCAAAGTGACCTAAAATGACAAATACATATAATGCAGATAACGCTTCAGATGATAACAAGAATAAAATCACAGCAGGCACTATGACCGGAAATACTAAACTACGGCAGGTAGGAATGCACCTCCACAATGACACGAAGAGAGAATTTGGTGAACGGAAACTGCACAACATACGCTTCCTTTTCTGGGTCAATTGTTGACTAAACTATGTAGGATGAAACTGTTTCAGACACACAAGCAACACCTCAGATCTTTTCTCCTGGGATCCATTTGAGCTACTCCCTCATTCCCAAATTGATACTTCCACTTTAGGGTTATATAACTTAATAAGGGAATAACATTCAGTGTGTTAGCTGATCGTTAAAATTAAAACAGACTTCTTTCACCTTTTGTTTAATTGTTTAGCATATAATATATTCTGCTTCTACAATTAATAAGGATAACATTGGAAGCTCGCATAATCTTTTAAAAGCTAAAATGAAAAGTCGAGTTGTTTTTGGGATGTCTCAAAGAGGAGTAAGGGCTATCAATATGGGACAAGAGTATACAGTAACACGCAATAATTCCAAATGAGCATGTCATCTCCACCTCGTTCAAAATTAATTGCAGTTATCAGTAATGCTCAAAATAAAATAAGATATAAAGCACTCACTGTAGAGTAGACACCCAAGCTTTAGCAGCACCTGGAGTTTCTGCACACAGGAAATAATCCTTTTTCTGTGGTGTGCCAATATCTAAGAAGCAAAGTTAAGAATCACGCACATGCTAGCTCTCTAAAATGGTAGTATTCCAAAGAGAAAAATGACATCAACAGAAATGAAAGATGGCTACTATCCATTCAATGATGAACGCCCTAAAGGAAGGTTAACAGAACCATATCTTTTATCCTCTGTAACTAGGAGAATTATATAGATGGATACAGAAGCAGCAGCTGTCATACTTCGGTAGACCGCTAATCATAGAAAGAGAAGGAAAAACACATACACAGAAAAGGAATAAGCACAACTAGGAATTAGACAATTAAAATACAGTTACAAGAACTTCGCGTTTTGAAGATAATGACTTCAAATTTACTTACTGAAAGTTGACAGGAGATATTGCTATTGTGCTATTTGCATCAAATATCATGGTGCCCTTAACAGTTGGGTCATTTCGCCTGATCCTGAATAATTCAAAACATGATAATTAAAATTGCAAATGGCACCAATTGATAAAGAATGACTATGTGGGATGATTCATACTTGTACGCCATTTTGCCAGTTGTTGGGTCCAATATCACCCATCTCTCATTCCATTTCCTTAGCTAGTCCGGAAAAAAGGATTCCAATATCAGACATCACGTAAAAGCTCAAGATTGAAGTCAACAAGCTAAATATTCCTTTCCTTTTTTTTTAAGTTTTTTTTGGCAGGTGTTTGGGAGGGGTTGAGAGGAAAGTAGCATGATAGATTCTGAATCCATCACCAAAACCGTTGCGCTTTCTTTTCCATAGATTTCTATAAGAGTTTTTCTGAAAAAAGGCTCCCATTTCATAGAAGGAGAACATTCTGTTATAGCAAAGGAGTTGCATAAAAATATGATTCAGTAATGCTATAATAAATGAATTTTCCAGATTGGAGGGAGAAAAAAGGTCCATGTTGAACGAACCAGGAACAATTGGCTCAAGCAACATGCTCCAGCACTTTATGGCACAAAAAAACATAACTGATGGTAAAAATATCCTCATTGGTCAATATTGACATGGTTCAACAAACATCTTTCCTACTTGTTTAGATAACATAACATGAAAAATAATCGGAAACTTCCTCTTTGATATCTAATAAGCAAATTTCACAAGGTTGCACGAATCAATTAGCCTATAAATCTGAAAAATCTCTTGGCCTAGTTTGACCTTCATGACATTCGTTATAATTGCATAAAGGAAATGACCAACCCCAATTGGTATGTGCTCCTAGCTTATTGAATGCAGTTTCTGCAGACTACAACTTATGCTAGATGCTTGCAACTTGAGATGGTTACAGAAGCTAAGTTGCAGATAGTTGTATATCAAGAAACCAATTCCTCACGTGAACAAGGTATGAATCCCTAGCAAACAACATTAGTTTCCAATTTAAAAGATATAAACCACAATGAAAATGGATTCGAATAAATTTTGTGGTTCCATTCTCACCTCAGTGACTACTAACTTGCAACAGAATTCACAAACTGAAACTACAGGAATGAAATTTAACAATGGTACATACCAAAACCTCAAGTACGGTTTCCAACTAGGGAAATAAATTCTCTCATCCTCCGGACCTCCGATCACCAATAGTTTAAATGAATTGGCAAACCCAATTGATGTTAAATCCATAAAATAGTTACCTAAAATTATATACTTCGTTATTATAGAACCCAGCTGAGGCTTAAGCTAAAAGCCTCTGAAAAAAAAAACAGATGATGCAAATGGAATACTAGAAAAGCTACAGAAATTTTTAGTGAAATACTTTCTACCGTTTCGGATCGTTTCAGCAGAGGGCCTTGGAGCAAATTTCGACCAGACCCCGAAGCTAACTGCCGTTTGATTCTTTCCAAGCTATTCTTTGTATCTCCATCTCCCTGCTAGAAAAATTCAAATAAGAACTAAAATTCTTGAAAAAGGGCAGACGTTAATGATTACATGAAACAATTATTCTACTTCGGCAGTTCAATTACATGCTTGGTCCAATTCGTATAGAGAGGGAGGAATGAGTACATACGACAGGAGCACCATTTGAAGGAGCCCGGATCTCCTCACCCCAAAAATGGGGGTAACAAATGACCCCCTGCCACGTGGCAGGGGAGGGGGTGGTGACATACGGGGCGGTGAGAGTATCCCACCCCCATTTGAAGCCATGGTTCGAGGAAAAAGGAAAGAGAATCAATTTGGGGTTTTCGAGGAAAAACGAAGAGACTCAGATGATCGGTTGTGAACGTTAGGTGACCGATTGAATGTTTCTGGTAATGACCTTCGCTAACAAATAGTAATACCACGGCGCTAGGATATAAGTCTGCTTATATATTTCAATCTAATAAAATTTACTCAATATTTGCATAACTTTTCAATCTAATATAATTTATATGATATTTGAGAGAACAAAGTAGTACTCTTTTTTCTCTAATTTTGTAAATTAAGTTGGGGTAATTATCTTCAAAAAAATAAACAAAGAAAGAAAAAGAAAAAAAGAAGAAAGTAAGGAAGACTTGGACTCTTGGATGGAGTAAAGAATTTGTCTAAGAATTTGAGATAGACAAATTGCCAAAGAGAAGGGGAAAAAACAAATTCCTTTTAAGTTTTGCTAAATGATTTTGTTTCTCTCATAATCTTTGTAATTGTTACCCAACTTGATGTCGTTAATGATTACATGTAGCCCTCGTCTTTTTTACATGCGGTAGAAAATTGGTATACTGGTAAAAAAATCATAATTGCTCATAATTACTGCATATTGAGAGTGGTTTAGGTTGAAGTTTGCTAAGACTTTCAAATGCTAAGTAGCATGTAATATTAAGAAATGTGGGTGACGAATGAAGCGAAACAGATTCATCTAATTACGATTCTTATTGTACAC
>AP025040.1:7027467-7043678 GCA_036186865.1 Eustoma russellianum | reverse complement strand
ATGGTTCGAGGAAAAAGGAAAGAGAATCAATTTGGGGTTTTCGAGGAAAAACGAAGAGACTCAGATGATCGGTTGTGAACGTTAGGTGACCGATTGAATGTTTCTGGTAATGACCTTCGCTAACAAATAGTAATACCACGGCGCTAGGATATAAGTCTGCTTATATATTTCAATCTAATAAAATTTACTCAATATTTGCATAACTTTTCAATCTAATATAATTTATATGATATTTGAGAGAACAAAGTAGTACTCTTTTTTCTCTAATTTTGTAAATTAAGTTGGGGTAATTATCTTCAAAAAAATAAACAAAGAAAGAAAAAGAAAAAAGAAGAAAGTAAGGAAGACTTGGACTCTTGGATGGAGTAAAGAATTTGTCTAAGAATTTGAGATAGACAAATTGCCAAAGAGAAGGGGAAAAAACAAATTCCTTTTAAGTTTTGCTAAATGATTTTGTTTCTCTCATAATCTTTGTAATTGTTACCCAACTTGATGTCGTTAATGATTACATGTAGCCCTCGTCTTTTTTACATGCGGTAGAAAATTGGTATACTGGTAAAAAAATCATAATTGCTCATAATTACTGCATATTGAGAGTGGTTTAGGTTGAAGTTTGCTAAGACTTTCAAATGCTAAGTAGCATGTAATATTAAGAAATGTGGGTGACGAATGAAGCGAAACAGATTCATCTAATTACGATTCTTATTGTACACTTATTTTCCACGTTCATCGTGTGTATAACGTACGTTTCTATAGTTATAAAATTTATGTATTATGATCCAATTTTATCTAAAACTTTAATACTTCGATGTACGAGTAGTCTTTCAGGATATAGTTGTTGTATCCTATTGTTTCAACGTATAAATAGGACACTCCCTTAGTAATTGTTTGTCTAAGCTAATTCGATTTGATTAGAGGCATCAAATGTAGGTTCACCTAAGTGGACGAGATGAGATGTCCTTTCTTTTCGGAATCTAAACCTATTAAATTTGAAGTGTTTTCATGTATCTATAGGAAACGTGAGAGAATTATTCATATTTTGCTGGCCAAAATAAAACTTATTTTGAATCACATAAATTACGTTTTCGGTGCATTAGGTTCATACGTTTGCACAAGATCTGAAGAAAGGTCAGATCGCTTCACAATCTGATATACGCAATATCACTCACACGTTGTGTTAAAAGTTGTATTCACGGTTTAAAACCCAGCAACCTTACCAATTGTTCCAATGTCTGTCCTTCTTAACTTGAATCACATACAAACATTTATAGTTTGGGCATGATTTCAGTTTTTTTTGTCTGCTTAACTATTTTTATATTTAACTCAAAGATTATTGCAATGGTACTATTGATTAATGTAGTGAGATGTCATGGAATGAGGTTTTTTTGGGGGTATGTTGTTTGTCTGCAAATTAATGTGGGTGGCATGTCACAACCTAGCCCACCCCCTTCCTCAAAGATTTGTCTGGCTATTTAAAGGTTAAACCCACATTGGACAATAAATAAGGTGGCACATTGCCCCCTTGCATTACAAAAAATTGAATTCAAGAAAATTAAAGAAATATACTAATGACTTAACTTTAAGTACCAAATTATCGAACTCAGTGAAATCATCCTCTAAACCATAGAATTGTTGGAAAATCTTCAAAGAATCACTTCCAATCATCACCTTTTGAATATACACTGCATAGATAGTTGAATTCCCCTTCAGAAGGCATAAAGCTCTACATGCTTTGCATATAAGAATCTTGTCTCGCAAGATTTTGAAGAACGACACATTCCTGCTTGTGTACAAATTTTTTAAAACCAGACCAATGCACCAGACGGGATGAGATTTCCTCACCGCGCGGTGAGTCACCGCGCGGCTGAGGACGCGACACGTGGCAGCAGAGTAAGGGGTGGTGAGGCTGGATGCGGGTTACCCTCATCCAGCCTCACCACCCCCCTTGCTGCCACGTGTCATGCGGTCACGCACGCGGTGAGGGGGATGCGGTGAGGGGATCCTATCCCGCACCAGACTAGGCCATTTCAAACTGAGAAAAACCTAATTTTTGAAAAAACAGAGCAATCTACCGAACCCGACTGATCTAATTCAGAAAAACAAACTGCAAAACCATAGTTGGGGTTCTAAAATATTTTAAAAACACATCGATTTAAATGGAATTGTAAAGTCTTTATCGGCTTGGCCTAACGCATTTTCTCGAAGAAAACATTTATCCGAATTTGCAAGTGTGCAACCCAATCAGAGGTCCACTACAACATACCCACCGGATAGGGCCGTCGGAGGTGAGGTGAACAGGACCCATCTGTCTAATGTTCCGTTGCTCGTCCCTATTTCTAAGAGCCTGTTTGGCTAGATGGACCAGAGGGAAAATCAGCCGGTGAAATGTTCGCAGGAAATGAATGTCTAATCAAGAGTGGAGCAGACTGTTGTATTTTTTTTCTTTTTGTTTCTTGAATAAGAGGACCAATTTAGGTCAATTTTAACGTAGAGCCGTGGGAATTAAAATTTTATTGAGATAAGGATGAGTATAGTCGAGTGATGTAGTCAAACACAGAAATGGGGGGACCTCACCTCTCCCAATAATATCCATTTGTTGCCGAACTCATTATTATATTGTCAAAGACTTCTATGCCTCTTATTTCGTCTGAGATCAGAGTATGCCTTACAAAGGACAATCAATCACGCGACGCCATGTGTACAAAAGGATCGATGTTTATTTTTTCTTTTTTAAAAAAAAGTCTCTTTTGTACACGTGGCCTCACGTAATTAGAGAGTTGTTATTCTGGTCTACGAGACCTCATCCGCTGATTATATATATCACACTTCTATTCGGCTCAGTAAGCACAGGCTGCCACATTCTCCATTTCCTCCTGAAAAACAAAATAAAGATGGTGCAGCAACTCACAGCCACCAGCGCCGCCGTTAACGCCGCCGCAGAGGGGGAGAAAGACTTCAAGCTAGTTGGTTACAAGAATTTCATCCGAATCAATCCCAAGTCAGACCTCTTCTCCGTAAAGTGTTTTCACCACGTGGAGTTCTGGTGCGGTGACGCCACCAACACCGCTCGACGTTTCTCTTGGGGCCTTGGAATGCCGATCGTTGCCAAATCCGATCTCTCCCACTGGTAATTCTGTTCACGCTTCTTATCTCATCCGCTCCGGCGACTTGAATTTCGTGTTTACGGCTCCTTATTCTTCGTCTATTTCAAATGCTGTTTCGGCTGCGATTCCTTCTTTTTCTCTCTCCGACCACAGGGCCTTTACCTACTCCCACGGATTAGCAGTCCGTGCGATTGCGGTGGGAGGTAGGTGATGCTGAAGCTGCCTTTTCAACTGCTGTTTCTAATGGCGCGAAGCCAGTGTTTTCTCCTATTTTGCTTCATGGTTCCACCGTTTTGGCCGAAATTCATCTCTATGGAGATGTTATTTTGAGGTTGATCAGTTACAAAAACCCGGGCACGGTCCAATTTTTGCCCGGGTTTGAGACGATGGAGGATAAAAGCACGTCTTATTTGGAATTGGACTATGGAATTCGGAGGGTTGGATCATGCGGTTGGGAATGTGCCGGAATTGGGGCCAGCAGTGGAGTATGTGAAGAAATTTACTGGATTCCATGAGTTTGCAGAATTTACAGCTGAAGATGTGGGGACCACTGAGAGCGGGTTAAATTCAATGGTGTTGGCTAATAATGATGAGAATGTTTGTTCCCTTTGAATGAGCCGGTCTATGGACGAGAAGAAAGAGTCAGATACAGACGTACTTGGAGCATAACGAGGGAGCTGGAGTGCAGCATTTGGCATTGGTGAGTGAGAATATATTCAGGACCTTGAGAGAGATGAGGAAAAGGAGTGGTGTTGGAGGTTTTGAGTTTATGCCATCTCCACCGCCTACTTATTATAAAAATTTGAAGAGCAGGTGCGGCGATGTGTTGACTGATGATCAAATTAAGGAGTGTGAGGAGTTGGGGATTTTGGTCGATAGGGAATGATCAGGGGACTCTGCTTCAGATATTCACAAAGCCTGTGGGCCGACAGGTAATATCTGATGACTAAAATTTTCCATGTCATATTATCTTTTTCTTTTGGGCTCAACGTGTTATTAGACAAGACAATTTTTGAAATCATAGAGTTGCATGCGTAGATTTTGGGGTTTGGAATAGAGTTAATAGCAAGGTGTGATTGGGATTGCTGATAGCGGGGTGTAATAGATAGAATGATGGTGGAATTAGTAAGGTGCTATACTTGTAAAATCATCTTTTTGAACTCTATCTGTGATATATAGGTGAGGACAATGTGAAGTTGTTCTTAATTCTATTCTCATTGATCTCAGTTGGGTGTTCTTCATAGAAAGATGTATTCAAGGTGTTATACATTTATGTTTCGCTTTTTGCACTTGTACAGTGATTTTTTGGGTAGGAAAAGTGTTAAATTGCCAAAAGTTGTATGTGGAATAATCGTCATAGTCCAGGCTATGTTGTTTTTGTGATCTCAAATATACTGAGCTAAGTTTTAACACAACTCCTATTGTTGATTGGTAAGAGATTATGACAGTTTTTCACACAAACGGTTTTAACCTCATCCACTGTAGGTTATCTTACATATCATTTCAGGTATTGATAGGGTTTGAAATGCCTGTTGTTTAAACTATGCGAAATGGTTTCTAAACCATCGTGATGCTAGGTTACTTCAAATATCCAGCTTTTTAGTCAATATCTTCTTTGTCTGTCTGTGTTGTGGTGTTGCTATCACATATACATGCCACCAGTTTGGAAATAGCCTTTAGAATTACAAGGTAAGACTGTCTAATTTGGCCAATGAGACATAGTTCCTTCCTTGACTTGCAGACTACATGTTTTGTTGCGTCAGAATGTTCGCTTATGATCAATATTGCTTTATTATGTACATACATATAGGATATTGGTCTTGCTTTCTAAATTCCCTTTTCCATGTGTTGCCAAGCAATTGCCTAAAGGAAGATGAGATTTGAAATATGGATGTTATTCTAGAAGACAAGTATGAAACATAAGTAAACAGAACCACTGTTCCATGACAGAATTGGGCGAAAGTTACCTTGAGTAGATTGTTGGATTTGTTCTGCCCATTTGCTTAGAGTTTCTTCAAGTGACATAAATTGGATATGCAAGTTAGACTCTCTGTTTTTCCTCCTTTTTCTCCCCTTTAGATTCTATCCATTTGTGTGGTGGTTTTTATCCAAGTCTTTAAACAAAGGAAAACTACCTTTTCCCCTATGGTTTTCCCCTAGTTTCCCGTTGCTACCTTTGTGTTTGGAAATATATATTTGTTCAGTCTATAAATGTTAAACTACTCCATTCTCGAACAGCCTAATCTTTAAACGAGATAGTAATTTAATATGGTATAAGAGTAAGAGGGTGAATCTTGCCCCTGTTATATGAAAAATCAATATTGTTGTTATTGTCTACTACTGCTACTGTCATTGTTGCTTGTGTGGAAGTCTACATGCAAGAAGGCATGTTAAGTCTTCAGCTGTTCAACTACTCATCTCTCTGACACCTTAAGCTTTAGATGGTAATTTAACAGAGCTCGTTTCATGCTTTTTCTGTTTGGGTTGCTCGGTATTTAGGGGCAGGGGAAGAGTTGGGTCTTGTTGTCAGACTTTGCAGGAAAGAAATGGTAGTTTTCTTTGACGAAGTTGAAGCTGGAGTTGTTTTGTCTTCTGTTATTTATCTCTTATCTAATTTCAGTTAACCTTAAAGAGTAAAAAAGTCAACACACTTGATAAATTTTTAGGGAATTTTCAGACAATGTGGAGTATTCCTTCAGCACTATGCTGGAAGGTAAATTTTTTCGCCTCATGGGTCACCTCAAGGGGCTTACTGCTGTAATCTCAATCCATATTTCAGAATCACATTCATAGTACTTGAATGTCTGCATTTCCCTATGAAGGGAGTGGATCCTTTCCACAAATCGAATTATTTTTGGTTGCCACATTACTTGTTCAAGTTGTGTTCTCCTATTAGTCTCTTTACTATGAATTTTGGTAGCCTCCTCTTTGGAGTCGTCTGCGTTTATGATTCTCTGGTTAGAAATTGACATTTGTCTCCTTAGTTTATTTGGCTACGATGATTTAGCAAAATAAGTAATCACTAGTTTTAATAAACCCTGAGCTCAAAAGTCCATTGCCCTCTTGGAGCTGTCGAAGTGTTTCCATAGTTTGACCAACTCTGTCTTTCCCCGTCAAAGCCAGAGGTTGGCATGTAGCTACCGGGACTATGTTGATATTATACAATGCTATGCTCTGATGCAGTATCTTTACTTTGTTAGACCATTCTGAATGTTCTACCATGCGTTTGGTTTGTTTGACGGGGCCGAAGGGTTGGTTATATGATTAGCGAAAGAGAAACTACATACACATGTGTTTGATTCTCAAATGCAAAGGGTAATAGCAAGCCTATGCTGTCCGTGTACACTAGAAAAGTTAAAGATCCTAACCTTTTTGCCCTATTAAACCTCTGCTGGTCGAATGTCAGTATGATTAAAGATTTGACTCCGTGCATAACAAGAATGACACCAAATGAATGCTTAGATTTTTTGTTTCCCACTTGGACAGGCCAACAATATTCATAGAGATAATTCAGAGAATCGGGTGTATGCTCGAAGACGAGACGGGAAGACCTTATCAGAAGGGTGGATGTGGAGGATTTGGAAAGGGAAATTTTTCTGAGCTCTTCAAATCTATAGAAGAGTACGAAAAACTGCTTGAAGCAAAACACAATGTGCAAATTCCCTCTTCGTGATTTTAAGTTTCCCTGCTATGTACTTATTGCAGAAAAAATATTCAGTAAGAGTAGATGGTATATGGTACACTGGGGCTCTATTATGGATTGCATGTATACTGTAATCTAACCAAAATATGACTCTTGCTTACCGATGAATAAACGATGCTTCCTGTTATGAATATAAATGTCAGTTGCAATATTTTTTTTTTCTCTTTCTTTCTTTTCCTTCTTACTGTTGTATAGTAAATCCCGTACCTTTTTTTTTTTCTCTCTCTTCCACCCTCTATGATGTTTTTTCAGATGAAACGACAGCTTTCCAATAGATAGAATACATGAGAAGATATGCATGCGGATCGTGGAGATCCTTCATAAAGTTATTGTCAAATTTCTCTAAATTTCCCCCAATTAACCATCTCTAAATTTTTACACATAATATTGGACAGGAAATACGAAAACCACCACATTGTACATTTCTTGCGCAATCTTTTTGTCAGACAAAAAACATACTCTAGTCTAAAAAAGACAAATAAACATACTCCAGTCGTGACAGTTGATTTTAAAGAGTATTTCTGATCAATGAACGTTGCACCCGAAATATTTTGGCATTTTGGCATCAGGGAAACATATTAACACATGGTTATACATAATGTCACGGGTAACGAGGGTTTTGGAAAATGTTACTCCATTGTCTTGAAAATGTTGTCATAATTGGTCAAATATTACGCCAGATACTTTCAAGATTTGATTTAATTGATGTTTTGATCAACTATCTATCTTGGCCAACTATGATAATATTTTGGTCGGAAAAAATGACACTCGATTATGATACAAGGATTATAGTGGCTGTTGTGTTGCAAACTTACTACTTTAATGACGATCATTATATTATGTCATTCAATGTGGAGATCATTATGTTATGCCAAGTTGGATATTCACCTGGATCATAGATGATCCAAATAACAACAAACTTTCATCATCATCATCATCCGAACCCAATATATCCCAACGACAGCAAAAGCTATCGTTAGGGTCTGGGGGAGGGTAAGTGGTAGGCAGACAATACCTCTATCCCAAGGGATAGAGAGTCTGCTTCCAATGAGACCTCCGGCTCTACCTGCATAAATGACATGATAATTGCGGTATGTTGTGCTAGTGTGTGAGTGATTAGATTCAAGAAATACAAAGAAAGGCATTTCGATATTAAAATACACATCACTATATATATACATGTAATGTAGAACAATGTAGACATACGCAACCAAGTGGAAAGTTCTGGAGCACACAACTTTGTGTAAACTATTTCTACTCTGAAATATTATAAACAACAATGCATGAACAAAATAGCAAGAATTAAGTCCAAAGAAGAAGAAAGTAGAGCTGGTTTTCATCCACATCACCAGGAATCAGTCACCTTCTATCCACAGTTGAAATAGCAAGGTTTCTTGCAGATAGAGATCAAAATCTTACATTTTAGTATCATCATGAAGTTCCCTTTTGATTATAAAATTTCTGAATATACAAAATCTTTCTCCACAAATTCCTCATCCAATATAAATCTCCTAGAGCTTCTCCGAGTGCTCTGTTTGAAGCCTCAAGTCTTTTTATGTACAAACTCCATTGATTCCATAAGGCCCAGGTGATATATTTTTTCTTGCTGGATTTCCACTTCTGAATCTGTTCAAACTCTCTGGGGCGGTGTTGTAGATATCTTTGCACCTCCATGATTGATGTTGCCAATGAGTTTAGTTTCCCATCTATGTGTTCTACCTCTATGAGGCTTCATTTCTGGCCTTGCTTTTCATTCCAAGACTAAAAGATGACTTTAAGCAAGATGTAATAACTCAATACGAAGATTCTAATGCTGAATTAGGTATCCCTTCTTACAAAAATCCTGTCCCATATAAACTCCTGCCTTCTGTGATGTTTGAAAAATATGGAGGTTTTCATACACTGATACTCAAACGCTGATAGAGATTCATACACGGAAACTCAAAAACTGATACAAGCCTCATACGCTGATATTCTAAAACCGCCGAAGGCAAAGAGAAAGAACAACACACTGAAGTCTTCAACCACGGAAGAGGCTGACAATGGCAAAAAACCTCCTACGCAGATATAGTCAAAAATCCATCCAGCCTGGAAAAATATTGTCACATGAAAATGAGATGGAAAAAGGTACAGGGATAAAAAGAAAATTCCAAAAAAAGGAATGCCAAAGATTTAAAGGAGTACCTTCCATCACATTCACTGAGGAGGAAATCCAAGAACTAGCAGAAAGATTCAAATACACATTGGTCGGCAACTTCTGGAGAGGAAGGCCAACCATGAGTGCAACAAGAAAAGCCATAGAGACAATCGGATTTAAAGGAAACTACCAAGTAGCACTATTAGACAAGTCTCATATAATGCTTCGTTTCCAACAAGAAGAGGATTACCATAGATGCTTCTACAGGGGAAATTGGAATATAATGGGATACGATATGAATGTGACAAAGTGGACAGCAGATTACAGTCCAAATCAAGAAGCACCAATAGTCCCAATATGGGTAACGCTAAATGGAAATGCCGATACATCTGGCAAGAAAAGACGCACTATGGGAGATTGCAAAACTGATAGGAGAACCCATAAAGATAGACAACTCAACGTTGAACCTATTAAGGCTATCAGTTGCAAGGATATGTATAGAGATCGACATAACAAAAGAGCTGCCAAATAAATACACATACAATGTGGCAGGACAAGCTTGATGCAGAGTGTAACTTACGAAAATCTGCCAGAAATACTGGCCTAAAATGCAAAGTATTCGGACATACTGCACAATACTGCTACGGCAAAAAAGAAATGAAGAGATAATAGAGAATCGATGAAACTGAAAGACACAACAAACAAATACAAAACACAAAGAAACTGCAATACACGAAGAAAGGAAAAGACAAAGATACAAAACAGCAGTGGAAGCCAAAGAGAAAAAGAACAGGCAAAAAGGCCTACAAAGAAACATAGGAAGAAAAAACAAATCATATCAGAAAAACAGGATATAACAAAGAGACTAAAAGGGCTAACAGAGACCGCAGAGATACAATAAAAGGCTCAACATAAGCCATGAGGAAAGAAAACAACACAACAGCAAGAAAGAGGACATCTATGCACACTACTCTGAATCAAGACGCAAGCCCAAGAAAGAGAAGGAAAGAAATAACACTAAAGAATGGATAGAGGCAGCGGTAGAAATAAAAAAAGAGGATTGGAGATCAAAAACGAAAAAACAGAAGAAACAACCATAGAAGGAAAAGAAAGAGAAAGGAACAAAGGTTCTATCACATCACCCCACAAAATGAAAAAGAGATAACAAAAAACCCCCACCAGCCCCCATGTGGATGACCACAGAAGAACATCAAAGAAAGCAGAAGAAGGGCAAAGATAGCCACAGAAAGGCTTAAGCCAGTAGCGCAAAAACAGACTAAGACAAATGATCACGCTAACATGGAACGTAAGAGGGATCAACAGCTCAAAAACTCGAGTAAACAGTTGATCAAAAGCAATAAGATACAAAATACTGACAATTATAGAGCCAAAACAAAAGGAGAACAAGGTAAAAAAATACCAACTCAGACTTGGATACTCAAATGCCAACAGTAACTGTGGAGGGAAAGGTAGGGTAATGTGGAATCAAGACTCATTCAGGACAATAGAGCTACAGGACACAGAACAAGCAGTCCACATAAAACTTCACTGGATTGAGCAAAACATACCAATATGGTACACGGCCCAATATATGGGAAAACACACAATAAGAGAAAAGGCGGGTAAGGGACTTATGGAAAAACCTAAAGAAACAAAAGACAACATGAAAGACCCATGGATTCTAGGAGGAGACTTCAACACATATCTCAGAAATAGAGGAACACAAAGGAGCCTCCACACCATCATGGGAATCAATACAAGAATTCCAAGACTTCATAAATCAATGCAGCCTTATAGAAGTGCACACACCAAGGATCAAATACACCTGGACAGACAACAGAAAACTAGGAAGAGTATGGAGAAGACTAGACAGATACTCATAAACGAAGAAAATGCAAGACAAGATGGAAGATACAATAGTAACATCAAACAGAACAACATCGGACCACACACCCACTACTACTGAAGGGACAAATAAAAGGACAAAGAAGAGGAAATCCATTTAGATCATCAATGCGTGGAACACTGCATGAAGATTTTGACAACATTCGTTTACCTCAACATGGAACAGCTACGAAACAATATGAGGAATGAGAGGACTTTACTAAAAGCTACATAAGATAACAAAAGAACTCAAACAGTGGAACAAACAAATATTTGGAAATCTATTCGATGCAGTAGACAAGCGGAACAGGAAGCAAACAGGGAAGAAAAAGCACTATGAAGAAGCATCCACAGAAGAAAACAGAACAAAATACTCAAGAGCACAAGCACAACTAAGAACAGAAAACAAAAAGGCCGAAAGCTACTGGAGACAGAAAGCACATGTAAAATGGATCAAAGAAGGAGAAGCAAACACCAAATTCTTCCACAGCAGAGTAAAGGAAAGAAGAAAAACAAGTGATAAGAGACTAAGGAACACAGAAGGAAAAAAATGCTCCACAGATGAAGAATTAAAAGCTGCAGCAACAGAATATTTCACCAAACTATTCACAAAAGAGCAAACAGACCAACAAGAAGAAATATCAGGAACATCCAAGAATAATAGAAAAGGAAGACAACACAGAGCTAACGAAACAACCAACGATAGAGGAAGTAAAACAAGCAGTGTGGGATTTGGATCCAAACAGTGCTGGACCAGATGGATTCAACGGAAACTTCTACAAACATTTCTGGGACACTATCAAGATGGACGTACTAAAGGCATCACAAGAATACTTTCTAGGATTCCCACCAACAAAGACAATGGCAAGCACCACCATTATCCTCATCCCAAAAACGAGAATCCAAAAACATATGCAGACTACAGGCCAATATGCCTATCAAACTTCATGAGCAAGATAAACACAAGGATCATAGCCACAAGGCTGAACAGATATTACCAAAAATAATATCAGAGGAGCAAGCAGGATTCATGAAGGCAAAGAGATATCAGACCAAATCCTGCTAGCATCAGAGCTAATGCAAAACATAGACAGAAGGTGCAGAGGATCAAATGATAAAAAACTAGACATGACAAAAGCTTTGACAGAGTGGATTGGGGCTACCTAAGGAAATAATGGAAGGTTTCGGCTTCTCACAGTTCTTTATAAGACTGATATGCAACCATCTAGAGACAACACAACTATCGATACTCATAAATGGACACAAACAGAACAGTTCACACCAACAAAGAGGAGTAAAACAGGGAGACCCATTATCCCCATTACTATTCATAATTGCCTCAGAAGGATTCAGTAGAAGCATCAATGCACTACAAAAAGAGAAGGTAATAGAAGGATATTCAGCAGGAAGAGTGGAGAATATACCAACATATTTATGATATGCTGACGACCTACTAATTTTCATAAATGGGAGCAGCGCCAAACCTCAAAAGATTCAAGAATTTCCTAGAAAAATATCAGAAAGCATCAGGACAAAACATCAACTACAAAAAGTGCCAATTCCTGATCAAACACAAAGGTGCCCATCAACAAAAAGTAAGAGCCATACAAAGCATTCTAGAAATGACACAGACACAACAACCAACAATGAAATACCTAGGATGCAACATACACCAAGGGATCAACAGAGCAAATACTACTGCCAACAACCTACTACAAACATTTCGACAGAAAAATAAACACATGGAGGCAACAGATACCTGAACCCAGCAGGAAGGCTGATACTCATAAAACATGTGCTGCAAACAATCCCACTGCACATCCTGGCAGCTGAAAAAATAACCAAAAGGGATTATAAGAGCAATGGAACAAAAAATGGCAAAACTTCCTATGGGGAACAGGAAATACCACTGGAAGAAATGGGAAACAATCACCAAGCCAACTGAAAGGAGGGAGGACTAGGAATTAGAAGCCTAGAAACAATACAAAAGGCATACTCATGCAAGATATGAAAAAAATATCAGCACAAACACAAGCCTATGAGCAAATACAATGAATAGCAAGTATGGAAGAAGGGAAACAATGACAATCAAGCCCTATGACACCCCAAGCTGGAAAAGGATATGTCAAGGTAAACACATTCTGTGCAGAAAGAATACACAGGCACCAGAAAAAATCACCTTCAAAGAAGCATACGAAGACAACAGAGGAAGCAAAACCCACAATGATATCCCCAAATTACTATGGCACAAAAGCAAAGAGGAAGCATCAAGATAATTCCTATGGAAACTATTTAAACGAAAGCCCTACCGACCACAGACAACATATCCAAGTTCACAACAATAAATCCATCACAGATGCCCAATATGCAAAAAGGAAGAGGCCAAACAACAACACATATCCCTACAATGCCAAGAAATCAAACAAATATGGCACTACTAAAAATCACTACATCAGGCATGATCAACGGCCCCCCGCCAGGCAATCACCAAATAAGACAATACCTACTAGCATGGTGGATGCAAGGGATCAAAAACTCAGATGGAAGAGATACTAAAGAGAATATACCAGGGATAATACTATGGAACACATGGAAAGAATACAACAAAATTATCCAGGAAGACAAACAATGGAATCTACAGAAAATACAGGAAAGAAATATCAAAACAAACATCAGAGACTGATGATGCAAAAACAATAAGCGGCACAAAGATAGCATGCACATGCAAGAGCTGATTGAAGCTGGAATTACACCAAAACTACCAAATACAAGCAGCAAAGATACTAAAAATGGAACAGCCACCACAGGAAAGCTGAAAATCAACACTGACAGCCAGCAATAGGGAACAAAACAACAGCAGGAGGACTATTGTGAGAGACTCAACGGAGAGAAATGATACATGCAAATATCATTTCATCTACCAGTCTCAACCCCAATATAGCAGAAGCACACAGTGATGCTATCAATCTATACTACAGCATACACAGAAATGATCAAAGAGGCAGAAATCGAAACAGATTGCAAAGCAGTGGTGAACAAGCTACAAAATAAAAAGAAACAGAAACAGTGCAGATCGAACCGAGAGCAGCAAAAATCCAACTAGAGGAAAGTGATACACAGAACACAGAAACTGATGAGAGGAAAACAAAATAAAAATCAAACACTGTCCAAGAGAAATCAACAGCGTAGCACACAATCTGGCGCAATACGGAATGACAAGAAACAAGCTCACATAATTCACAGAAATTAAAGAACTTCCCCTTATGTGAGAAGCTGCGTACAGATAGACAAGAACACAGCAACTCTGAGACAGAAATGAGAGACAACGCAAAAAAAGGAAGAACACACGAAAGCCAAAAAGAGAAAACCAAGAGCAACAAAAGGCCATCCGGCGAAGAAGAAAAACGAAGAAGAAAGCAAAACAGCCGGATGAAAACCCTAAACAAAAAGAGAATAGATTGCTTCTAGAAATGTAGGTTCCCAATAAAACATAGTCCCAAGAAAACGGTGGGAAACAGCTGGCAACCATGCCGAATATTTTGTAATTTTCTGAATAGCGAAAATAAATAATATGGTGCTTTAATAAAAAAAAATAAGAGATGTAGGGGAGAAAAAGGGGATTATTATTATGACATTCTTGAGGTAGAACCTCATGCTATTGAAGTTATGTCCAAAGATGATTCTATTCCTTCCACCAGGTTACACAGGGGGGCCTATTTTGAAGCTCAAGAACAACAGGACAGAAGCCCGGCAGCAGACAAGATCATGAAATGGCTTGATCTGCAGCCTGATAACTCTGTTGTTTTCCTCTCTTTTGGTAGCTGTGGTTATTTTAGTGAGGCCCAAGTTAAAGAAATTGCAAATGTACTTGAGGGTAGTGGGCAGAGGGTCTTGTGGTCATTAAGGACAGCTGTTGGTCATTATTGTATTTCAAGCATTCAACACCAAGTCACTCACACCTTGAGAGACATATGGTTGGTCATTTATTGTCTCCCCTACCCAAGTCTAGATGTTCATGCCTGGTTTGTGTTTTATGATTGAGGACGATTTCTAAGGCGTGTGTGTATATCGATCTACGTTGCCACACGAGGACACGTGTTGAGAATATTGTACCACATTAGCTATTTGAGAAAAATATATGGTCATTTATCGTATCCTCTCACCCAAGTCTAGATGTTGATGACCGACTTGTGGTTTATAATTGAAGGGGAGTTTCTTAGACGTGTGTATATCAATCCACTTTGCCACGTGAGGACAAGTGTTGAAAAATTGTAACACATTGGCTACTTTGAAAAAAAAAATATATGAATCATATGAGGACGATGTACCAACACACATGGTAATTTGAGTGGATATGGGCCCACCTTCATGTAAGCCAAAATTTCAACAAGTTGCACTTGATATCAGGTTTTTAGTACCTGCTATGACTGTCCTGGAGCAGGATCCTTCCACCTCTTTGAATCTACCCTACTGATAAATCACTTGTCGGTACCCAGACGTGGTTGCGCTTGTTGTTACCCGTTGGGGGTAATGTTCCCATGTCTTTACCCGCATTCAGGTTGACCGCTATGACACCTTTTTTACTCGTATAGTCAGGTTTCGCCCCCTTCACCTAGTTTACTTGTGGAACGCTACTTGTACCACGTATAGCACAAAAACTCCATTGTCTGAGTGTATCGTGATGGTTATCACCCAAGTGTTTCACATGATAGTTGTTGGCTTTTGGTAGACTCTCATCATTATGGAACCCACCAACACTTGGATTTAATTTATTCTGTTAGTTGTGACCCTTGTGATTCATGCACAACAATCGTCAGGTGGCTGTAAACCCGTGTGATTCATGCAATAATTGGATCTGCATGCTAGATTCCCGCTTTGACCCTTACAACTTACGTTCATATAATCTTCCATTAACATTATAGACAAGGCAAACAAGCACATTCCCCGCGCACTCAACAAGGCGTTCCACCATGTGTAGCAATTGCTGTGTACGCCACCGCGGAGGAAAATGCCATAAAATGAAACCATGGAAATGATTGGGAGCCGTCTTCTTATCAGAATTACTAGTTAGCTATTGGAAATAACGCTAAGTGTGAATCAAGTAATAATCAAGGTGTCTTGCTTTTGTTTTTATCCTTCTCTCCTCTCTCTTTGTGCTGGAAATCAAATGGTAATCTAACTTTGCTTTCTACTCTCTTTGCCCAACATATTTTAACTCAAGTTGTCTTATATCTTGAGCTCAATATCATGGCAGTAGATTCTCTAGGTAGGCTCAAGTTTCTTGATGTATACACTATGCATTTTACATTAGCTGAAAAGAAGCCATTCTTTTTTTCCCTTTTTTTTGCTATGTGTTATCCTCGTCTCGTACTGGACTTCTTTC
>AP025040.1:6978241-7000233 GCA_036186865.1 Eustoma russellianum | reverse complement strand
GCCCGTTGGTGTGGACGGCCTGGAGTTCGCACCTCGGTCCGTGTTCTTCAGATCATCCAGGCATAGATTTTTAATGGACATTTTCTTCTCCGGCTCCTGCTGCTCCATTTCTGGATGTCCTGCAAACCTTGATGTATGTCATGAAACAGATCACAGGAGTCACCATGATACACTAACATTTTCTTCACCATGGAATATAAGAGAAGAAATTCTCTCGTCACTCTTTTGATCAAATAGGAAGAGCTCTTTGGTTTCGACGGTACCGAGACCAGAGTCTGTCTTCGGTAAAAGAAAAGATAAAAAGAAAAAAAGTACAAGTATTCTGAAGTTAGTTGCCCAATTTATCTGTTTAATGATTTACATTAAACGCAATAATGGAGACAGTGACAATAAAAAAAAATTTAAAATATTATATTAATTTCCCTGTATATAAAAGGACAAGAAATAAGACATCAACACACGCAACACTGAGTTATACGATATTAGAGGAAC
Source organism: Eustoma russellianum (assembly GCA_036186865.1). Lineage (NCBI taxonomy): Eukaryota > Viridiplantae > Streptophyta > Magnoliopsida > Gentianales > Gentianaceae > Eustoma > Eustoma russellianum. Next base: position 6,999,741 of record AP025040.1, on the reverse strand, counting down.
TAACAGCTAAAAAATTGCATAAAAATATGTACAAACCCCATTATCTATATGTAGATGGATCTTTTACATTACTTCACAAATATATATTCCTACTATTGTACTATCTATACAAGTACATATAGAGCCGGAGGTCTTACTGGAACAGACTCTCTATCTTTAGGGATGAATGTATTGTTTGTCTACCTCTCACTCTTTCCAGACTCTAGTGATAACTTTTGCTGTCGTTAGGATATACTGGATATGATTGTTGTTGTTGTAAAGTTAGTAGAGATCTATGGGACATTGGGATCCATCATTGGCTACTGTAGGAGGAAAACTATGACAAAGGAAAAAAGAAACAAAGGTAACCTTTGATCTTCCTGATTCATAGATACAAAATGAAAAGCAAGTTTCCATCCTACAAGATTATAAAGATCCTGAGCTACCTAGCAGGCAATCAATCACGCGAAATAAATAAATAAATAAATGAATGGATTCATTTGTGAGAACAAGAAAAGAAAAGTCAAGTCAACCAGATTACCACAATCGTCAATCTTTATTTACGATGAAATCCGAGCAAGCAAGTAGTTTACATAACTCAAAGTACACATACAATCCCATGCAATATGGATATTTGACCAAGATAAAAAGAATTCTTACTTACAAAGCTATTGATCATATCAATATGGTTAAAGCTCTTTAAAGATGAATGCATCATTACCTGGAATCAGCTTTATACTACAGCATGTAAGAGAATCTTTTCTTGAGATTGGTTTCCCCTCAATGAAGATTTTGCACAAATGAAGGGAAAAGGTGATGCAGTATTGTCAAATTTTTGTTAATGTTTCCTGAATTTTTGTTATGTTACCTGAAAAACTGATACTCCGTTATTGATTCTGAGGTTATGGTACATCCTTAAATTTACACCATAAATCCCATTTTCCTTATTTAGAATACTAGTGGCTTTGATGAGTTTAGTCTAAAAATAGATATGCAGCAAGCCACCTTTAACTTTCTGTGAGTATTTCATTTTCAAACACCAAAAACCAGTCCTCTCAAAATCTATCAAGCTGATGCACTTCTTTTCTCTTTTGTTTTTCTTTTCACTTATTCACTTGAAGGGTTTTTTTCCTTGTGCCCGGGGGGAGATGAGGGAGGGGGTGGCCTCAGAGAAGTATGATTGCTCCACTATTCTTCACTACTTTTGCATCTGTTATTCTACCTACACAACAGTGGTGATTAGGTGGTTGTTGTCGACATAGGTGGGGGTATTTCAATGTTTAAAAACAAGTGCATACATTTTCAGCATTCTTCCAAGAGATAATCAGTATGGCTGCAGTCAGCTATGAACAAACAAAGCATATCCATAAACAGGCATACCATATTGTTAGCAGGGGAGGTGCCCAAATGAAGTAAACACCTATGTGCTGAGCAAGAAAGGCATTCCAGCAATTACCCATGCTATATCCCTAAAATGTCATAAATGACCCCTTCAATATCTACAGTTCTCTGGTGGGTAGGAATAAGTGCAATAGCTGGAGATCCAGATCAGTGTTTTGAAAGACATGAACCAAAATTATTGCTGAATTCCATGAGGCAGAGAGCTAAAAGGGAGAAAAAGAAAAGCCCCATTTCATTCTGCAATATGTTGCTGCTAAATAACTTTCACTTCAAATTGAACATCATAACTAAATGGAATGGAGCATGAGTCGGGAATTGGTCATAACTCCAGCAGCAGAATTCTCTTTGACAAGCCAATGCATTACAATAATAGTACATATAATAAAGGACTAACAAACGTATCATAGTTTAACACGTGAAGTTCTCCAGAACATCGTTATTATTACATGACAACAACAAAAAAACCTTTCAATTTAGCTAAAGTTCACAAACCCAAAATGCTCAATTGGATAGATTACCCACATTGCTCAAGGAAGCCAGATGGACAGAACACATGGAAATAAAGCAGCAGCAAATCCTGGAATCTTGTAGAAACCGATTAGCTTGAAGCAGTGCATGTGTTTACACCATCTTTACAGTCTTTAGTCAGATCATTAAAAGTCTCAATCTGCTTCTTCCCCCTAAAAAAGACCTCAGTATCAACAGATGCCCTCATGTAGCCATCAAACTCAACAGGGACTCCATTGTTAAGTTTCAGCGTATCTTGGTACCACTCACTGCTCTCGTTCCAGAGGTCGCTATATTCATCAAGAAAATGGGTGGAATACTTATCCTTCAAAGGGTTAAAGAAGCCTTTGTCAGGCTCATTTGTTGCAACATACAGATTTCTTCCTTCATCTATCTTATCTGCCAATGTTGAAAGAAGAGCCTCAGGAGAAGTGTCCGCATCTAGATTTGGCCATAACTCCTTGTTTACGGCCTTCTCTCCTCGCTCAATATGAACGGAGTCGTAATCCCAATTTAACCTTGATGCAATTGCTGACACTATTTCTAACAGCCGTCTAGATTTCCAAACTAGATGCCACGGACGTTGAACAACAGATTCAGTCTCACCCTCACATACCCTGTACCAATAATTATCTGGCTCCACTGATCCAAATTTTCTCATTATTAAAGCATCCTTCACCTTAGACAATTTCATCGGTGTGACTTTAATATCCTCTACTAGATGAAGGGACAATCCATCCCTTCTATGCCACTTTTTCCAGTCAGACCAAAACTGTTCCTTATCTAGTACTGATGCAGACTCCTTCAAATGCTCAAAATCAAAGTAAAACCTGAAGTCTTTCCTTCCTCATCCTGATTGGATGAAGTATAAATCTTGGACAAACAGAGGCTAAGATCCATTACCAAAGTTCGATTAAGGTATTGGGCTTCACCTAGAGCACACATGAAACTCCAGAGATAGTGATTCATGCTCTTGCATCTGTCCCCACCTCCAGAATAAATGAGATACTTTCCATGACTGAAAGAATTCTCAGATTCCACTACAGGAAGTGTGTCATTTACCATTTCTCCAACCTCAGGAAGAACAGTCTGCTGCTTGACTGTCGAGGGTGCCTTCTCAAAACCCTTCTGGTTCTTCTTCTTCTTCCTTGCATTTCCTCCAGAATGATAATCACCTATTCTAACTACACTAAGTGTGCAATTTTCTGACCTAGAAACGAGAAAGCTCCTATAATCTTTATAAAATGCAGCAGTCTTCCCTTCCTTAGGCCTAAACCGCCAGGCCATATGGCAGGAAGTGTCATTGTTCCCACGCACTGGCTTCCCAAACCGATAGAAATGTATGTCCTTAAACTTTTCAATGGCAGACCTCATCAGCAAATGGAAGACCTCAGGTTCAGTACAATCTATGGGCTCATCCCGTCGCCCCTCACAAGCAAGATTATCCTCCTCTATACTCTGAACAAGCTCATGCACTTCATTATCAACATCAGTTATATTTATAAACGTCGAAAATGCTGTCTGATTAACAGCCATGAAGTCTTCACCAGTCTTGACAACAGTGTCATCAGATCTAAATGTGGCATTGGAAGTAGTTGTAAGGAAATTCGTGATCTTTGTTGATGGATGGAACAAAGGGTCTTCAGGTTGATAAGTTGCAGCAATGATAGTGAAAATCAAGACCCCAAGAACAAAGAGAGTAAAACAAAGATTCCCAATCATTGCTAATGCACTGGGGCCCAAGTTTTCTGGTCTAAAACTTCCATCCCTAGAAAAAATCTGCGACCTACCCATCATTTTACAAGATTTCTGAAGCTCAATTAGCAGATAACAAGGCCCAAAAAGGTCAATTTGTATAAACAAAACATACAAAATTTTCCCAACAATTATAACTAAACTCAAAATGAGCACAATGGGGCCTTAGATTTGGATTAGATACAAGTACAGGGCATAAAGAAGAACCATATCAACCGAAAAACAATAAAAATGGTTCTTCAGATCTGGATCAAAGAGAGGAATAAGTGGGGAAATATTAAAGAGGTTCAAGGTAAGCAAACAAAATTAATAATAAATGAGTGGGAGCATGTGCAATCCAATATCTAGATTCAGATGGGCTACCCACCTCCTTACCTCGAACCCTTTTGAAGATTGATTAACAGCTTGGGAAGTCAAGAGATCTGGTAATGATCACCGTCATGAGCGTCACGGAATTTAACACATTGACGACTGATTCCCTCCTCTGTTTTTGGGTTGACTATTTATGACCTGGCACTAACCAGAAGTGACGGTGCGACGTTTACCCCCTTTATTTTATTTTATTTTATATTGTTAGGGTAGATTCATTTGTCTTAGAAAACAGAGTAAATTTCTATAAACAAAAAAAAAAAAGACAGTGAAGGAATTTACCTACTAGTGAGTTTATTGAGATATCCGGCTCTGTATATACATGTATGACGACATAATAATAGGAATATCATGTGCTAGTGTGTTAGTGAAGGAATTTAGTAAACACAAATAAAAATGATTCCGATATTAAAATAGTCATAACTGTGTATATGCACAAATAATGAAAGACAAAGACAAACAAAAAAGTACAAAGTCAACTTAAAGTGTACAAAGTATCTAATCTCTTAAATATACTCTAACCTGTCCCTATATGTATATACATTCACATATACATTCATATACTCATATGTAGGTACTCACAAGCTGACACATCCATATACATAGACAGAAATGTACATATATACATATGTGTATATAATTATGTGACCTATGATTGCGTGTACATTTTTATATTAAATACGATAAAAAATTTCATGCATATTAGTAGACGTACAACAAAAAGTATGACTATTTGAAGAGAGATATTTATACATCCAAAAATATGAATAATGTTTAGATATAGTACAACAACATTGCCAAAAAAGTTCAGTATCTAAATACACTAATTCTTCTCCATAAGATGACAGCATAGAAAAAGGAGAAGCGATGTAATAATTCTCGAATGCACCAAATCGTGTGACATAATAGGTTGAATGATGTCATTTTCCGCCAGCTAACACTTAAATTTTGAATCTTTGTCATTTGGCATAAGATATAATCAGCACGCTAAGTTTAGATAACATTTACTTCTTGTTTGTTTGTCATTGTAACTTTGACCTTTTTTTGTTCCCTTTTCATGATGTGGACTAGGTCTTTTACGAATCAGTCAAATGTAAAGCCCTTCGAAAATACTTCAGTTTTCCATGTGGAACTTCAACAAGGCAATTTTTTACTTTGATAAATTGTTTTTTACTAATCAAATATATAGAACATATGTGATTTTGCATTTTGATAATCACTCATTGTTTTACATATACATAAATTTTACGTAGCATGTGACCGTAATTATTCTTGAAACAACATAAAACTTATGGTTGAGAGTCAACTGTTTTATGGTTCAACAATACGGGTGAGGGTCCATTGAAGGAAACATCCAAACAATTTCCAAAAACTTCTTGTCCATTTCTTTATGTAAATGGCAGGTTCCGCCTGCAAGTCATTTTTCATTTTAATCTCCGCCATGTGATTGCAATGCCGGCTAAAACTTTTTCACTTCGATTACCACAAAGTCGACATATCACACTGCTTTTCCTATTTTAACCCTGTCAAACCATGTAAATACCCAAATTTACATACACGCTCAACTCAACTTTTCCACATATACCAAAGAGAATAACTCAACCTGCATTTATTCTCTCTGCTTATCATGGAAAATTTAGCTATGATGATGCTTACACTTTTCATGCTTGCACTGTCACCGAAATCAGATTATGCCGTTTCCAGTGTTTCTCTGAATAATGAAGCAAAGGATCATGATTCAGCGGCCTCTCCATTGGCAGGCGAGAAATGGGCAGAAGGGCCAAACTCCAAAATGTTTCTTCCTCCCATATTCCTGGCCGGAGAAAGATCCGAATGCTGCGACTGGTGCACTTGCTGTTATTTCCAAGTCTGCTGCTGTGAATGACGATGATGATTGAAATGCAGAAGACATATCACTCAGAAGGTGACTTTGGTCATATTAAAATCGGTAGCTACTATATATACATCTAGTTCCTAAGAAATTTCTCGGACTTCCCGTTCTGATTCTGCAATTAATAGTATCTTGAATTTCACTTAGCCACAACAAATGATTGATTATGGTATTAGAACATTTACTATCTCATAGTTATATTAATCTTTAACTGTAAACATAAGACATTCCTTGTTTTTGTCCCTCGTCATTTCCATGGTTATTTTGCTTTGATGCAAGTTTCTTTCTGTTTACCTACAAACATATATATATGCATACGTACACATGTAGTTATAGTATGAATATACAAATATAGAGATACATGTTTGAGGTAAAATCTCTATCCCTCGGGATGGACTCTCATTCTGCCCAGACGCTTTTTGGTGTTGTTGTTCAGATATACTGGATATGATTGTTGTTGTTATAGAGATACATAGGGGGACCCGAAGTCTGGACTTCAAATCCTTCATTCAGATAATCCTGGAAAGGGCCAAAGATGGTTAAGTCAAATGCTCAAAAAGTATACAAACCACTACGCAAAACAGTTTTCAGCAAGTAGATTTCAGCCTTAAAGGGCCGAATAGACAGACCAGCTAAAAACTTGTAAAGGATAGCAAAATGAGTTGTTGTCAATGTGTGTGTGCAGCTGCAAAATGCAGTGAAAATTATAGCTTTGACGGGTTGATTAAGGTTAAATTATGGCTTTGAAGGGAGTATATTGCAAAGACATATGTGTCCCGGACGTTATATTGCATTTGGTTCTTTATTCACGTGGTAATGGGTTCCATTTCTCTCTCTTTTTTTTTTTTGGAATATGATAGAATAAATCAAAATGACTCATTAAATTGGTTGCGTTTCTTATATTGTGAAGTAGCAGTTGATCGACACACTTGATCATTATGGGTCATCGGGGAACAACCTCTGTGTATTTCTAACGCATTAGTATGGTTGTGTACATCCGACTCTCAAACCCGTCATAAACAAGAGTCTCTAACGCAACGTGGTAATGTTATTGTTTTATTATTCACGTAGTAATAGACCGTTCGAAGTAAAGTACTCTCAAAAAGTAAAAGTGAATGTACGCTAAAAATATGAAAATGTAGAAGCAAAAGAACATAAGAACCACAAGAATTTAGTCTCTCCCATTCCCATAATTCTATCATGTTACCTTTAACGACAAGTTACAACAGCATAAAGGGCTTTACAATATGACAACAAGGAAAGACTCAACAGTCAATATATATATATATATATATATATATATATATATATATGTATATATATATATATATAATCTGAACTACTATGGTATGTCATTCTTTATCTTGCCTGATCCTTCCCTTTCGTTGAAGCATTAATTGATTGTTACATAGCGATTTTTAAAAGACAGTAAATAGTTATCAAAATTAGGGTTCATCTATTCACCCCCTTTGGATTATAAGCCTTTAACTTAGCGCCTAACAAAATCCAGATACAATTATCTTTATGGCTGCCTTGTAAGCCCAAAATAAATACGGAAGCAAATAAAGTTACCTCCGGCCATTGTCGTTTGTAGAAGCCTTCTTCGTGTTGATGTAGTCCTTAGGGTAGTCTTCTAGCCTTGTTCCTCTTGGCTTGAATGAGATGGTTTGATGGACAACCATAGGCTCTTATTTATAGGCTAGGCTAGGGACCCCCTAATCCTGTCTTGATTAGAGTCCGTACCATCACAAACTCTACTGTATGGTGATAATCCCTTACCACCAAGGAGTTGTAGTCAAATACAAGTCTAGGAGATAAGATGACATGGTGATCCACACTATATGTGATTTAAATTAATAAATCACGGGATAAATCTTAAAGATAAACATTACGTCTAATATTTATCCAACATTCTCCCACTTGGATCAAATGTCAACACTAGACAACGCTACACAAGTGACTAAGTAACTTGGCCAAAACAAAAATGTCACTCGAACAACTTGACTACCTCGATCGAAAATATAACACATACGAATCAAGGCGGTTGCGCTCTTAGATTAAACAACGAGCACTCCCTTCCAAGTATTACCATGCATTATACAAACAATCAAACAAAATGAACGACTTATTATAAATCATCTCAATGGGTCCTCGTGTATGGATCAAACAGATCCTAACTTAGATTGCGCAAATAAAATAAACAAATGTCAAACGAATGTCTAGACAATAAGATCAAAAATACAAATCAAGGAGAACCACGTAGTCCCATATTGGCAACATGATCCCCAAATACTTGTATCGGTAAACCTTTCGTCATGGGATCAGCCAACATTGACTCCATACTTATGTGTTCAATCTTTACATCTCCCTTGCTAATATGATCTCTGACCTTCAGATACTTTATGTCGATATGCTTGCTGCGACTCCCACTCTTATTGTTTTTCGCAAAGAACACTGCCGCTTTGTTATCGCAGAAAATCTTAATTGGTCTCTCAACACTATCGACAACTTTAAGACCACTGATGAAGTATTTCATCCAAAGAGCCTGTGAAGTAGCTTCATAGCATGCAATAAACTCAGCCTCCATTGTGGATGAAGCAATAAGTGACGCAATAGACGTGCAATTCTGCATAGCCAATTTCTCAAGTACTTTGATAATGTAGGCCTTCTGAGAAAGACCAAGTATTTTACTTGTTCTATCTCTGTGAATCTCTATGCCAAGGACATAAGAGGCTTCACCCATATCCTTCATATCAAAGTTCAAAGCGAGAAATCGCTTGGTCTCATGCAATAACCCAAGATCACTGCTTGCCAGTAGAATATCATCCACATATAGGACCAGAAAGATATACTTGCTCCCACTCATCTTGAGGTATATACATTGATCAACAATGTTCTCAACAAAACCGAATGAAGAGACTACCTCATGAAACCTAAGGTTCCATTGACGTGAAGCTTGTTTAAGCCCATATATGGATCTATTCAATTTGCAAACTAATTGATTATTCTTGGAATCAACAAAGCCTTCTGGTTGACGCATGTATACCTCTTCATCAAGAACCCCATTAAGGAATGCTGTTTTCACGTCCATTTGATGTAACTCGAGGTCAAAATGAGCTACTAATGCCATGATGATGCGAAATGAATCCTTCTTTGAAACTGGAGAGAAGGTTTCATGGTAATCAATGCCTTCTTTCTGAGTGAATCCTTTGGCCACAAGTCTAGCTTTATATCGTTCGATATTACCAACGGAGTCTCTCTTGGTCTTAAAGACCCATTTGCATCCCACCATAGAGGCTCGGGTTGGTAATGGAACGAGTTCCCAGACCTTGTTTTTAGCTATTGATTCCATCTCTTCTTTCATGGCATTGAACCATTGTGACGATTTGTCACTTTTCATGACTTCTGAAAACGACATAGGGTCATGACATGTTCCAATGTCATAATCAGATTCTTGAAGGTATACTATGTAGTCATCAGGAATTGCTGATTTTCTAGTTCGTATGGATCTTCTCACTCCCACTGGTTCAGTAGGCGTGAGAATAATGGTCTCAATGGGTTCTTGATGCGATTCAACAATTTGAGGTTGTACAGTTTGAGGCTCTTCAACGTGTTGAATAGCATCCAAATTGTCTTTATGTAGGGGCACTGGCATGTCCCTAACTTCCTCAAATCTAAATTCACGATTTGAATCACTCCCACTGACTTCATAATCCTCTAGAAACTTAGCATTTCTTGCTTCAACCAGATATGGAGAGTGTGATGGACAGTAAAATCTGTATCCTTTTGAGTTTATAGCATATCCAATGAAATAACCGCTCTTAGTTCTTTCATCCAGTTTCTTAATGCTAGGGTTGTACACCTTAACTTCAACTGGACAACCCCAAACGTGTAAATGTCTTAAGCTGGGTTTCCAACCATTCCACAACTCAAAAGGAGTGGTTGGGATAGCCTTTGATGGCACCCTGTTTAAGACGTACACCGCGGTTTTGAGAGCCTCACTCCAAAAGGATACAGGCAAATTCGTAGTGCTAACCATACTCCTAACCATGTCCATAAGCGTTCGATTCCTTCTTTCAGCAACACCATTCTGTTGTGGTGAGCCAGGCATGGTGTATTGTCCAACAATACCCTCCTTCCGAAGGAACTCAGCAAATGGACCAATCATTTGACCCTTTTCTGTGTAACGCCCATAATATTCACCGCCTCTATCGGATCGGACAATTTTAATTGTCTTTTCCTTTTGTTTCTCTACTTCCAATTTGAAGATTTTGAACGCATCAAGTGCTTCAGATTTATCAAATAGGAGATAAAGATACATGAATCTTGAATAATCATCTATGAATGAAATAAAATATTTCTGACCATTCAAGCACGGAATATGAAACGGACCACAGAGGTCTGTGTGTATAATTTCAAGAAGTTGTGAACTCCTTTTGGCACCCTTAACGGTCTTGTTGGTTTGCTTTCCCTTTATGCATTCCACGCAAGTACCAAAATCAGTGAAGTCCAGAGTTTGTAAAACTCCTTCATTCACTAATCTTTTCATTCGATCAATTGAGATGTGTCCCAATCGTTTGTGCCAAAGTCTTGATGAGTTTTTGTTGATAATACATCGTTTTGTTGCAGTTTCTGTCAAAAGAGTGTACTCATACATGGGATCCAACTCAAGTTGAAATAAAAAACCATTCAATTTCGCACAACCAACAATTTTATTGCCTAATGAAAGATTCATTACATTCAAATGAGTGTTTGAATCAAAACCTAAAATTGAAAGTCTTGAAAGCGAAATCAAATTTCTAGAAAAAGACGGTACATAAAAAGTGTTTTCTAAATCTAACTGAAAACCAGTCTTCAAAATGAGTCTATAGGATCCCACTCCTTCTACAGTTGAGCCCATCCGGTTTCCAGAATAGATGTTCCGCTCAGTTTCCTTTGGCTTCCTCAGGTTTAGAAAGCCGTGCAAGGTTTTCGAAATGTGAATTGTAGAACCACAATCAATCCACCATGTGTTATCAGAAACTTCAGTAAAATTAGATTCATGACACATAAATGAAAAATTACCTTTCCTTTCCAGCCATCCCTTGTATTTCAGGCAGTCTTTCTTCCAGTGTCCCTTTTTCTTGCAAAACCGGCATCTGTCTTTATTGCCAGTTTTCTTCTTAATGACACCCTTGCCTTTTAGTGCATTTGTCTTAGAATGAGTCGTAAAATGCACAGTCTCAATCGACTCATTTTTCATCCTCTCCTCCTCTTGCACACACATGGTCAGAAGTTCATTAATTGACCAATTTTCCTTATGTGTGTTGTAAGAGATCTTAAATGGACCAAAGTCCGGTGAAAGAGAGTTGAGTACAAAGTGCACAAGGAATGAGTCGGAAATTTCAACTTTAAGAGAGTTTAGTTTAGCAGCAATGTCCCTCATCTCCATGATGTGCTCACGCACACCACGGCTTCTGTCATGGGTCATGTTCGAGAGTCTTTTCATTAAAGTGTTGGCCACAGCCTTATCCGAACTTACGAATTGCTCATCGACAGCCTTCATGTAATCTTTGACATTTTCCAATTTAGGGATAGAACCTCTAATGCTTGGACTTATGCGGGTCTTGATGAGCATCATGCTCAAGCGATTAGATCGCTCCCACTTCTCATAATTAGACACTTCCAAAGGCGTACTCGAATCCGTGGGTTTTGGTGGTTCATCCACACGGAGCGCCAGGTCTAAGTCCATGCACCCTAACGTCAAAAGGATCACTTCTTTCCATTCAGCGTAATTGTCACCAGTTAAGATCGGAGTTTTAGCAGAATCAAATAAAGCAGTAGTGGGAATAACTGCATAACCAAAGGAACATATATCATGCTATGAACATATATAACCAGAATGAATTAATCAATTTAATTCAAATAGTATATTCTAAACCTTCCTGTGGGTAGATGTTGCACTCATGCATAGAATATACTTAAACGATATGAAAATTAAACAACCAAAATATTTCCGTACCTGTGGGCATAGGGAATGTTTATGTTTAATTTTCTTGATCAATAAAATAACCAATTCCCTGTGGGGCAAATTGATTACTTTATTAATCAAAACCATAGGTATGATGACATTTTATTTTCTTTATACCATATAATCTTAAGATGTTGTGGCTAATCTTAAAATTAAGAAAATAATCCTCTATATGTCATCAACATATTTATATAGTGATTCTTTAAAACGATATGAAAATTAAACAACCAAAATATTTCCGTACCTGTGGGCATAGGAAATGTTTATGTTTAATTTTTTTGATCAATAAAGCAACCACTTCCCTGTGGGGCAGAGTGATTACCTTATTAACCAAAACAATAGTTATGATGACATTTTATTTTCTTCACACCGTACAATTTTAAGATGCTGTGGCTAATCTTAAAATTAAGAAAATAATTCTTTATATGTCATCAACTTTAAAACGCTTTATATGACATCAACAAAAGATGAAATCATAATGAAAATGTGAAATGAACCGATTCGGCAATACCCCAGGAAAGATCATGAATCAATTTCCTAGACAGGTATTACCATTCCACGTAAAGTCCCAGGCCGTGCGGTGGGGTCACAGACGGTCCCGCTTAAGTACCGATTTTCTAGACAGAAATTACGTGTACGGTGTATTTATTACACTTTCAATAGTTCACCTTTTGTATTTGCACAAATTTTCTCAAATAGATAACCTCACAATTCTCAACAGATAAAATCACACTGGCCATAAATGTATACAAAACGAGGAGAAAAAACATATGGAGATAAACTAGGATACGGTCACCGCATGTATAGTGATCATACTAAAAAGAAAACAAATTGATTGTGATGACCGAATATATAAATACTGCACATCCCTATATAGTTACCATTCTGATGTACCAATGACTAGGTATTTCAATTATTGAATTTACTTACAGTGAATTTATACTAGCATTCTGTCAAAATTTCTTCCTTTATCAAGTAATGAAAACAAGTTTCGTCCCAAGTTTCAATGTGGGTAAAATCGAACCTCAAAACTCTTCCTGCCAATCTTTAACCTTTTGGCTAATCCTTATCAAAACTCTTAATTTCACCAAGAGCTCAATTAACATCAACATTAATTATCAAAAAGGAACTAAGAAGACAGAGTCGGTCACATTACAACCAGATTCGGAACCCAAAAACAAAAACAAAAAAGAGACAAGAATGATATAGATTAACCAAAGAAAAGGAGAGAAGGATGGTACCAGGTAGATGGGGAGACAGACAGCCGGGGATTAGCAAATTTGTGCCAATTATTGTTAGAACAAATGCTTTAAAAAATCAAGATTTTGCTATTCTGTGTTTTCCCTGTATCTTCAAATAAACGAGAATTTTCTTTGTTTCTGGAGAAGGCAAAGTAGGACCAAAGGGAGAAAAAGTGGTGAAAGTAGAAAAGCTGCAGAATCAGGAAGAAAGCCGATAGTAAACCAGTTTCTACTTTCCCCACTACTTATTTTCTGTTTTGTTTTTTTTTGTCATATTCGAGATAGACCCAGTAATAAATAATTGAAGTTTGATCCAGGCAAACAACTCCAAACATTTTCAAAAAAGTACAACTTCACGCGTATAATTCATGATCTGAAACCAAAAGGTCTTAAGGGATATTGACAAACAGCATTAATCCGTGTTCCTACTTCGAGAAAACATAATCGACTATAGCAATTTCAGCAGGATAACGATACAACCAATTGAATACTGAAGGCCTCGAAAAATATAATCCCGTAACCTTTGAATGATTGAATTGCATTAAAGGGTACGGAAGATAGTTTTCTAAATACAAACGATATGGTCAGAGGACTGCTCTGATACCAATTGTAAGCCCAAAATAAATACGGAAGCAAATAAAGTTACCTCCGGCCATTGTCGTTTGTAGAAGCCTTCTTCGTGTTGATGTAGTCCTTAGGGTAGTCTTCTAGCCTTGTTCCTCTTGGCTTGAATGAGATGGTTTGATGGACAACCATAGGCTCTTATTTATAGGCTAGGCTAGGGACCCCCTAATCCTGTCTTGATTAGAGTCCGTACCATCACAAACTCTACTGTATGGTGATAATCCCTTACCACCAAGGAGTTGTAGTCAAATACAAGTCTAGGAGATAAGATGACATGGTGATCCACACTATATGTGATTTAAATTAATAAATCACGGGATAAATCTTAAAGATAAACATTACGTCTAATATTTATCCAACATGCCTCACATAAATTTTTTTGCGAAAAAGGGATCAATGTTTGTATTAACTTAGCCAAAAATGCCTCACATAACTCTTTTCAGTCTAAGCTTTGCAATGACATTTGATTACTTAAATTGAACTACAAATTTAACGTCTCAAAAAAAAAAAAAAAAAAAAACAGTCAAATTGCTCTGTGCCAATCATTGTTTGAGGTAGTACTAATGTCGCGGTTTTACATTCATTATTGAACACTATATGTCACATGCTAATGTTACTAGAAAAAAACGAAGGGATTCAAGAAAGTCACGCCGAAGTTTATGCAATAATATCAACACATTCTCCTTATATATACCCAACTAAATACACAGAAACTAAATCATTGCCTCATCATATGCAAAAGATAACCAAATAAAGTCTTAATAAATCGTCATATCTTGGTCTTGTAGCTAGTTTTCATGATGGGGTCGTTCAACAGAAGAGCAGCATTTCTGTGCATAACCATGTTTTTGCTGTTTACAACTATGTGTCACGTAGCTGAAGCAAAAACTATTGGAAATCCAACAATGGAACGTAATACTATTCCTTGCAGCAGAACGGGTGGTAACAGCTCCGCCAACTGCAAGCCCGGCGTTCCGGCGAACAACTATCAGAGAGGATGCCTTCCAGAGAACAGGTGCCGTTGTTGCCGCAAAAGTATCTGAAGGCTATATATTCTCCTTTTCAGGATGATTTAGCAGACATTTTTTCCAGTGGACATCAAGAATACAAGAGTGCTGACCTTTTTTTTAAAACATAATATATAGTAACAATATAACAATAATAATACGACAATGATAAGCAAATAAGTGAAAAACCTTAAGCGTAGCATCAGTCTAGCGATTGAGTAGCATTTTTCATACGTTGAATCTCCTCTGTATATAAAAATGAAAAGGATAAGCTAGTAAAGTTTATACAATTTTCTGGAGTTCAAAGACCAACTTGTCATTATTTTTCCGTGCAGCTATAGTTATCGTGGTATAATTGTTACTTCAGCAAAATTGTGCCCGTGTGATTTTTATGTGTGAAGAGTTGAAAGTGATTTGTATACGTTATCTTTTAACAATGTGGCCAACATAAGATACAAAATCAGTGTTAATTAGGTATTATTACATACGTACATAGCTATACCACTCACTGAAACACGTTTCAATTGTCCTTTTTGGTCCGTCCTTATTCATAGAATTGAAGGTTTATGACCACCTACAAGTACTAAATGAGAAACTATAAAAACAAATATGTTATTTATAAACGATAACGTTGGCAAGAGTTTGTGCACGGCTGTGTCTGCGTAAGTACGTATGTTATTGTGTATATATGTATGTAAATAGATACACATACATACACGTTGTATGTATATATATTTGGAACTATAAATGCTTTTGATGTTTTTCTTTGATGAGGGAGTGGGTTCTCCCCCCACCTGTACCAGAGGCCTCTTAGCCAGGTGAGATGTAAATCGAGGGATGTGCTCCACCGGCAGCCCTGCAAAGGGGGAGGACACACGAGACTCAGCCAGCCCAGAGGCAACCCTTGTAATATTTCAACAAGGATTGTCTCCACACGGACTCGAACTCGGGACGTCGGGGTTCTAGCCCCAATCACCTTTGCCACTTGTCTTGAGTCGAAATGGTATTGGTAAATTAAAAATATTTCACGGCCTTGCAATTTATTAAACAAGTCCAAAGGTTTAAAGGAAAAATATATAAATAGGTTTGAAACCTAGCCTCCCACCACTCAATGGTTTTATGGCATTTTCACTTCGTATTTCCTTTTCAAAATAAAACTCTCTTTCCATTTTTCCTCTCAATTTTGGCGTGCGAGGTCATTAACGTTAAGAACAATTAAAATTTAAGTACGACCGCCAGGGTTTCTGGTGTTAACCAAAGTATATTGGCCTTTAAATGCCATCTTCCTGCCTAAGCAACATATCACTAGCCGTTTCATGGTAAACAGTCAAATATACGTACAGTATTTTCCAGGCATTAGTGAGGTTAATATTGGCAACTCTGTCAATAGCTTTTCAATCGTCAAAAGTCTATTGGCACTTGTCGTTCCATTAGAACATAGATTTTTTTCTTAGGATTTGAAAGAAAATGAGCGATCTTTCTGTCGACTTGGATAGAAATTAATTCAATGCCACCAACCTTCCGGTTAGTCTATGAACCTCTTTTATGCTCTGAGGTGGGTGCATAGCCTTTAAAGCTTCAACTTTACTTGGGTTAGCCTGAGCTCTTTCTTAAAAATTATGTATTCCAAAAATTTTCCACTGCGACCTCAAAATGCACTTTTTTGGGGTTTGAACTCATCATGAGTCTTTGAGGATGGTGAGCGCTTTCCTCAAATTCTAGATATACGCATCAAGGATACTACTTTTGATAAGCATATGGTCAATGTAACCGCCCAGGATTCTGTTGATGTGATCTTTGAAAAGAAAGTTTGCTAACCTCTAATAGATAGCTCTCGCATTTTTAACCCAAGTGCATGCTGATGGAGCAATAGGTGTCGACATCTATGTTGAAAGAGATTTTACCATGGTTTTATTTGGCCATGACCATCTGATGATAGCATTTGAAAGCGTAAAGGAAGTTGAAGACCTCATGCCTGATTGTTAAATCCACCAATCGATCAATTTTAGACAGTGGATAACAACTTTTGGACATATATTGTTCAAGTTAGTATGATCTATATACATCCTTTAACTCTTATCTACTTTTGGCACCACCACAAAACTGGCTAGTCGATTGAATAAAGGACTTCCATAATAAATTTGAGAGTAAGCAACTTGCCAACATCTTCTGCAATTATCTTATTTCTCTTAGGAGCAAAAATTTTTTATTTTACTTAACTGGTCCACATTTGGGTCAACATTAAGTTTTTACTACGCCAGAGATGTTGTAATTCCTGGCAAGTCCTTGGCTGCCTAGGCAAAGATAATCGCAAACTATTTGAGTAAATTCTAAAGTTGATTTAATAGCTCAGTCGACATCTAAGATTCAATTTTGGTTACATTGTCCGGTCTCTCCAAATCTAAAATAAAATCTTTGACATCAATACAGTCTAGTTTCTCTTTAGTTGGAGACACAATGTCATCGAAGCTGACCTGTAGCACATACAATTCTCCTTTGACCAAAATTGTATATCAGGGTTGTGCCACTTGTAAATCTCCATGCATGGTTACTACCCCATCTCGGGTTAAGAATTTCAGAATGACATGCAGTGGAGATACAATTAGATCCAAATCAATTAAGGACAGCCTGTCGAGAAGAATATTATAGGCCGAGATCTCTTTAACAACAAAAAAATCTACCCATAAGGTCTTGGACCTCATGTATTCACCAATTGTCACTAACAACATAACCAAGCGCGCTGGCTGAACTGCTGTCCCAAAAAACCCAAATTGTGGAGTCAATACAACACGTAATAAGTTGTCTTACCACTAAAATGCTTGAAAAATATTATGGTACATAACGTTGGTTGAACTGCCTATATCAACGTAAACCTAGCGCACTTTTACGATGTTATCTGAGGCAAAATTGGTATTTTGGCCTGTAAGTTAACTCATGTGTCAACTTGACTTTCTTTTGGGATGATTTGTGTGAACTTTCTACAACCCAAGATCTGGCATCGACCTCGTCAGAAAAGGTCAACCAGAAATCGTGTAAATAACAACATTAAATTGATGTTGACCTGCAGTGGACAGAAGGTTAGTCGATCATACAATCGGGACTTAGGATCGCAAAACTGTTAGAGGTGACCTCTCTCATTAAGATATTCGATTGCACGTGTCAGCTGCATGTAATTTTTAATACATGGCCAATATCATGATGGTACTTTCATTGGAATTTTTTTACCTCAACCCTGCCAATAGTTGCGAATTCTCCCACAACCTATCTTTTTCTATTACAACAAAGATCATTTCTCTCAAGAATAGAAAACCTTTCTCGGCCCTATAAAGAAGTTGTGTTTGCCTTTTGACTTTTTGTTGCTTCTTTTTTAGAATTAGCTCGACCAATCTTTCGGTAAACCTGTTATGGTATGTTTTGTATATATTTTACATGTTTGTTATTATGTTGTAATACAAAAACCTACTAGATATGCATAAGACAAAAAATATCATAATATCATGTTAGCCGTCTGATTAGTGAAGTTCTATCCGGTTTAACTAACTGCCACTGATTCCAATTAAAAACCCAATTCCCAATGGCTGCAAGAATGCTACTTGACACCAACGCTAACTTCTTGTTTTTGTCTTTCTCTATCTGTACCATGGAAATTAAAGCTGGCCTGTAGTTTTGGGATTTGTGTATTTGGTCTCTACTCTCGCGAGCTAGCTATTTACCAGACAACTTCATGCACTCTTCTGGAACTTCTTTGCATGTTAATTTTGCTTCAGGACTAACTAAATTTCCCTCAAGTTTGCTCTGAATCTTAAAGAATTTGTTTTTATGCTGTGGGTGCTTATGTTGTCGGAATTTTCCTGAAAAGACAATCAAAGAAATGTAACTACTTGCTGTCCTGAAAGAAAGAACATTTGGATTGTGAAATATGTCATCTAGCTCAGGTACAAAAGAGCCTATTTGTTCTAAGAGCAGCTCTGCTAGATCAGGGCATAGGGCCAGAGTGGTTGCTCAAGCTCCAGTTGATGCTAAGCTTCATGCTGCTTTTGAAGAATCTGAAACTGGATTTGATTATTTTACATCAGTTAACACTTCTAGCAATGTACCACCTTCAACTGTATCAAATTATCTTCGGAAGATTCAGAGGAGTTTGCTAATACAACCTTTTGGTTGTGTGATTGCCTTTAATGATGAGAACTTTACAATACTAGGTTACAGTGAGAATGTACCTGAAATGCTGGATTTCAAACCTCAAGCATTTGCAAGAATCCAACAAAGAGAAACTTTGCTTTTTGGTACTGATGTTAGGACTCTGTTCATATCTTCAGATGCTGCTGTGCTGCAACATGCTGCCAAAACTGAGGAACTTACCTATGTCAATCCGATTCTGCTTCATTGTCGAACTTCTGGTAAGGCTTTTCATGGCATTTTGCATAGAGTTGATGTTGGACTAGTCATAGACTTAGAGCCTGTGAGTCCTTTTGATGTTCCACTAGCTGTTAGCGCGTTAAAGTCGTATAAGCTAGCTGCCAAAGCCATTTCTAGATTGCAAACTCTGCATAGCACGGATATATCGTTGATATGTAATGTATTAGTTAGAGAAGTTAGAGAATTAACTGGTTATGACCGTGTTATGATTTATAAGTTTCACGAGGATGATCATGGTGAAGTCATAGCTGAGAACCATAGGGCTGATCTGGAAACATACCATGGTCTTCACTACCCAGCTACTGATATCCCTCAAGCGTGTAGATTTCTCTTTTTCAAGAACAAGGTCCGGATGATATATGATTGTTCAGCTATACCTGTTAAAGTAATTCATGACAGTAGATCCGCCAAACAACTTAATCTTTGTGGATCGAAGTTAAGAGCTCCTCATGTTTGTCACGTACGTTATTTGGCAAACATGGGTTGTATGGCTTCTTTGGTGATGTCATTGACTGTCAATGATGAAGATGATGAAATGGGAAGCGACCGGAAAAGGGAAGCAAAACTATGGGGGTTAGTGGTGTGCCATCATATGAGTCCTAGGTTTGTTCCACTCTCTTTAAGGTATGCATGTGAGTTATTGGTCCAAGTTTTCAGTTTTCGTGTTCGTAAGGAAGTAGAGTTGGCTCCTCAGATGAGGGAGCAACGTATTCTGCGCACTCAAACTTTACTTTGTGAACTGCTACAAAGAGATGGCCTATTGGGAATCTTTAACCTGTCACCAAATCTAATGGATCTTGTGAGATGTGATGGAAGTGCACTTTACTTTAACCGCAAGTGTTGGTTGCTTGGTGTCACCCCCACAGAGGATCAGATCAAAGATATCGCCGAATGGCTACTTCAATGCCACGGCTGCAGTACAGGATTAAGCACTGATAGTCTAATTGAAGCTGGATACTCAGGTGCTTCTGATCTTGGTGATGCTGTTTGTGGAATGGCAGCAGTAAAATTTACCGCCTCGGATTTTCTTTTCTGGTTCCGTTCCCATGCTGCTAAAGAAATTAAGTGGGCTGGTGCAAAGCATGATCCTGGTGACAAAGATGATGGAAGGAAATTGCATCCAAGATCCTCATTCAAAGCATTTATGGAGGTGGTCAAAGGTAGATGCTTGGGTTGGGAGGATTTTGAAATGGATGCAATGCATTCTTTGCAGCTTATATTAAGAGGCTTCCTCCAGGATGACCAAGTCCTTGGTTCCAGGTCGACTGTAAAAGTTCCAGCTGTGGATAATTGCATTGAGAAGTTAGAGGAACTGAGTATAGCGACGCGTGAAATGGTCTGCCTTATTGACACAGCATCTATACCAATATTTGCGGTAGATGCGTCTGGTAACATCACTGGGTGGAACAAGAAGGTTGCTCAATTCACTGGGCTGATGCTACACGAAGCTATCGGTATGCCATTGCTCCGCCTGGTTGCAGATGATTGCATTAACGTAGTCAGCAATACGCTCTCATTGGCTTTGGAAGGTAAGAGTTTTCCATAGTTTCATATGGTTGTGAAAGTTTGCTGGTTAATTTTTTATTCATTAGTTATTCTGGTCAGTTTTTGTCTCATGTTATTGGTGTTGATCCATTTTAATCTTTTCCGACATGCCAATCCAGGAAAAGAAGAAAACGGGATTGAACTGAAGCTAAAAAGATCTGATCTCCAGGAAAGGAAGGACCCCGCAATCGTGGTTGCAAACTCGTGTTGTAGTCGAGATATGAAAGGGGATGTCATAGGAGTTTGCTTTGTTGGGCAAGATATAACTGAGAAGAAACTGATCATGGGCAAATATGCCCAAATCAAAGGTGATTATGCTGGAATTATGCGAAATCCTTACGCACTTATCCCTCCTATCTTTATGATTGATGAATGTGGTCGATGCTTGGAGTGGAACGATGCAATGCAGAAGGTGTCTGGGCTTAGAAGGGAAGAAGTAATTGATCAAATACTTCTTGGAGAGGTCTTTACTGTCAGTTCTTTTGGCTGTCGTGTGAAAGATCATGACACGATGACTAAGCTGAGGATTTTATTGAATGGAGTGATTGCTGGTGGTGACACAGATGAAATAGTGTTTGGGTTCTTTAATAAGCATGGTAAATATGTTGAGACATTAATCTCTGCAAATAGAAGGACAGATGCTGAGGGGAGGCTAACTGGGGTCCTGTGCTTTTTGAATCCCGGAAGTCCTGAACTTCTGGGAGCAATGAACTTACAAAAGATATCTGAAATAGCTACAGCTAATACCGCCA
>AP025040.1:6936650-6976650 GCA_036186865.1 Eustoma russellianum | reverse complement strand
GACTGAGTCGCTCAAACTTGACATCCTTCTTTTTAACATCAATGAGATCGTTAGCTCTTCTATCTTACAAACTGATGCCTCTTTCTCATTCTCTATAGCGGAGTATTTTTCTCCTGATTGTAAATATATGTTCTCCAATGTTTCAAGTCTTATTTGAGTGCTCACCAGTTCATAAGCCAAATTATCCTTATTGCCGGCAATAATGCCTTTCTCATTTGCAAGTGACTTAGCAAATCTTCTAAGGTACACGACTTGGTCTTCAAACGTTGAATTTCAGTATGAGCATCAGAAATGGAATTCTCAAGTACAACACTTTCTTCCGATATTCTTTATATATTATCAATTGTTTACTTCAGTTCAACTGCTAGGGAAGCCTTCTCGTCAATAAGAGAAGTTCTCTTGTAGTAGAGATTTATAAGATTCTCCCGGAGCTTCTATATTTTTCTATAACAGCTTCCAATTCTACATTTAAATCTGTTAGTAAAGTCTCTAATATAGAGTTTTTCTCTGGAAGCTGATCTAAAATTACCATCTTCTCCAGAGAGCACCTTCTTATTCTTTTCCCTTTGGCATGTTTCAGGGGGTTAAGGGTGTGATTTAAAACATAAAGAGGGCAAAAGGTGATTAGCCCTATTTAATTTCAAAAACAGGATTGTATATAAAAATAACTTGTAAAACAGTTTAAATAATTTCATACATATTTCTGGAAACAGTAAGTGTGTGTGTGTGTATATATATATATATAATGATTGAAAATAATTTAAATATATGTGTGTATAATTCCAAAAGAAAAGTAATTTCAGAAACCGTTAAATATTTATTTATATAAAATTCAGATAATGGAATAAATAAATAAATATGTATTTGCAATGTTTTTTCTAAATTGTTTAATATATAATATGTAATGCTGAAATCAGAAATATGTAAATACATATGTATTGCTGAAATTCTGAAAAAATATATAAAATATCTCAAAACAGTTTAAAATTTATTTATATATAAATCTAGAAATAAAAAATATTTATATGTATAAATTCAAAAATAAAATATATTTGTATGCATATACATACAATTTCAAAAATAGAATTATATCTTTAAATAAATAATTTTTAAAATCATTTAATACCTATTTACATAAAATTCAGAATAAATAAATGAATAAATTTTAATAAATTCGAAAGTAAATTTATATGTGTATATATATTTAATTTGAAAAACAGAATTATATATGTATAAATAATTTCCAAAACAGCGTAATATAAATTGGAAAAAACCAATATATATATATATATACATATATATATATATATATATATGTAAACATTTTTGAAACAGAATTCATATGGCTATATATATCTCTATATACAATTTAAAAAAATAATTTTATGTATATACATGTGGCAATTTCAATATGAATTACGTACATAAAATATGTTTACCAAAATATCAACCTACGTACATGTATATAATCCTAGTAGTAGTAAATTACACACACAACATAATCACATTCATAAACTATCAAGTTTTCAAATCAAAAGAAAATACATTCATAGAACACATAAAATAAACTCAATAAAATTAGTGATAGAAATTTCAAGTAGAGGAAGAGGGTGCTTACCTTAGAACATCAAAAGAATCACAAGTAAATAGGCAAACCAAACATATACATGCATGCTCTCGTGATGCATGCTCATTTGAAAAACCATGACACACACGCAACAACGTCAAATCATGCAATATGACATATAATTCTATCCGAAAATAGTTTATATGATTGTATATATTTTTATATCTAAAATTAATATAACTAAATATTTAATTCTATTTAAAACAATTTATATTTATGCATATACTTAATATACAAAAATAACATGACTGTACCTAAATAAATTTTATTTAAAAACACTTTATATAATTAGCATATATTTAAGTACGAAAATTGACATAAACATATACATAATTCTTCAGAAAATCAGTTCATATATTTATACATATAATTAAATACGAAAATCACATAATATAAATCTATAATTCTAAAAAACAACAATTTATTAAATTAATATATATTTAATCTGAAAACAGTTTTATATAGCCTAATTTATGCAAAACAGTTTATATAATATATTGAAAATAAAATCTGGAAAACAATAAATGTAAATAAAATCGTACATATATATTACTTTGAAAACAGTGAAAAAAATGAAAATAAAATCTGGAAAACAATAAAGTGAAATAAAATCTGCAAAACAGTTTAATATATATATATATATATATATATATATATATATGTATATATACTTATATATATATAATCTGAAAAACAATAAATGAAAATAAATCGTATATATATTTATATATAATATACAATTTTGCAAACAGTAAATAAATACATGTAAATATTTCTGAAAATAAAAATATATATATGTATGTATAACTATATTTCAAAACAGTTTATTACATATATCTAAATCCAAACTGTAAAAACAGTTTCCTAATTTTATAAGCATATTTATTGAATATATAAGAGCAGTATATATGTGTATATTTATAGTTTCAGAAACAATACATAATTTTGGGTGTATAATTCTAAAAAAATACAACAGTGTATATATACATATATGTATGTATGTATGTATAAATTCAAAATTATTATATAATGTACAATATATAATCAAAAACAGAATTTTTTATATATAAATCACATAATATAAATCTATAATTCTAAAAAATCAACAGTTTATTAAATTGATATATATTTAATCCAAAAACAGTTTAATATTATTGCCCTGTAGCGAATTTCACCCTTTGCCCCCCTTATGTTTTAAATCACACCCTTAACCACCTAAACTATTCGACTGATGTGGAAAATGCCATTTCAGACAAAATTTGGCCGGAACAGAATGACATGCCAATTGCTCATGCCACGTGGAACCAATTAATCGTGTGTCACTCTTCAACATCCCAATTTCATCTATGCCTTCTTCCATCTTCTCTACACCCTCCTCAATTTGGTTACCTCTTCCAAAAAAGGGTTAACCTCCTCAAGCAGCAGTTTCATCTCCCTTTCCATTTCAAACAATTGTAACTGAGTCGCTCAAATTTGGCATGCTTCTTTTTAACATCAAGGAGATTGTTAGCTCTTATATCTTACAAACCAATGCCTCTTTCTCCTTCTCCAGAGCGGAGTATTTTTCTCCTGATTCTAAATATATTTTCTCCAATGTTTCAAGACTTATTTGAGTGCTCACCAGTTCATAAGCCAAATTATCCTTATTGCCAGCAATAATGCCTTTCTCATTTACAAGTGAGTTAGCAAATCTTCTAAGGTACACGACTTGGTCTTCAAACCTTGAAGTTCAGTATGAGCATCAGAAATAGAATTCTCAAGTACAACACTTTCTTCCGATATTCTCTGTATATTTTCAGTTGTTTACTTCAGCTCAACTGCTAGGGAAGCCTTCTCGTCAATAAGAGGAATTCTCTTGTAATAGAGATTTATAAGATTCTTCCGGTGCTTCTATATATTTCTATAACAGCTTCGAATTCAACATTTAAATCTGTTAGTCAAGTCTCTAACATAGAGTTTTTCTCGAAAAGCTGATCTAAGATTACCACCTTCTCCAGAAGAACAACCTTATTATTCTTTTCCCTTTGGCATGTTTCAGGGGAGTTAAGGGTGTGATTTAAAACATAAGGGGGGCAAAGGGTGGAATTCGCATAATACAGGAGGGCAAAAGGTGATTAACCCTATTTAATTTCAAAATTAGGATTATATATAAAAATAACTTGTAAAACAGTTTAAATATTTTTATGCATATTTCTGGAAACAATAAGTGTGTGTGTATATATAATGTCTCAAAATAATTTAAATATATGTGTGTATAATTACAAAAAAAAGTAATTTCAGAAACCGTTAAATATTTATTTATATAAAATTCAGACAATAGAAATAAACAAATAAATACATATTTGCAATGATTTTTCAAAACAGTTTAATATATAATTATGTAATGTTGAAATCAGAAATATGTAAATATGTATGTATCGCTGAAATTTTGAAAATATATATAAAATTTCTCAAAACAGTTTAAAATTTATTTATATATAATTCTAGAAATAATAAATATTTATATGTATAAATCCTAAAATAATATATATTTGTTTGCATATATATACAATTTCAAAAGCAGAACTATATATTTAAATCAATAATTTCTAAAATCATTTAATACTTATTTACATAAATTCTGGAATGAATAAATAAATAAATATATAAATTTGCATAAATCCGAAAATAAATTTATATATGTGTATATATATATAATTTGAAAAACAGAATTATATATGTATAAATAATTTCCAAAACAGCGTAATATAAATTCTGAAAAATCAATATATATATATATGTATATATATGCATATGTAAACATTTTTAAAACAGAATTCATATGGCTATATATATATCTACATACAATTTAAAAAAATAATTTTTATGTATATATACATGTGGCAATTTAAAAAATAATTATGTAAATAGCGTATAATTATGAATTACGTACATAAAATATGTATACCAAAATATCAACCTACATACATGTATATAATCCTAGTCGTAGTAAATAACACACACACAACATAATCACAGTCATTAACTATCAAGTTTTCAATCAAAAAGAAAATACATTCATAGAACACATAAAATAAATAAACTCAATAAAATTGGTGATAGAAATTCCAAGTAGAGGAAGAGGGTACTTACCTTAAATTGTAGGGTTGTCTAAATTTTTTTCCTTTCATTTTCTTCTTCCTCCAAAATCTTCTTTCTCTCATATTCTTTTCATTATTTCAATAATTGTAGTGTGTGTGTGAATGATGTTTGGCCCGTCAGAATAATGTGAGGGGGGGGGGATTATACAAAAAATATTTTACTTTCTTAAAGAGGGGAGAGATTTTTTTGCTGATGATAGGAGTGGGGGAGAAATAAGGAGTAAAAGGTGGTTAATCGGATTATATTAATATTATTTTTTCCTGTAAGGTACATGTATATTAATTTTTTTTTCATTTATTTTTTAAAAAAAAATCACATTTGTTGCAACAATCTACCCCCTTTACAAAAACAGTTCATATTTATGCATATACTTAATATACGAAATTAACATGAACGTATATATATAAATTTTTTTAGAAACACTTTATATAATTAGCATATATTTAAGTACGAAAATTGACATAAACATATACATAATTCTACAGAAAATCAGTTTATATATTTACAGAGATAATTATATACGAAAATCATATAACATAAATCTATCATTCTAAAAAATCAACGATTTATTAAATTGATATACATTTAATCCGAAAACAGTTTAATATAGCCTAATTTATGCAAAACAGTTTATATATATATATATTAAATACTGAAAAAGAAAACAGTATATATATATATATAAATCCAAAAAAACTATATATATATATATAAATTATTTCTAAAACTGTGAAAACAATAAACTAAAAATAAAATTTGGAAACAAATCGTATATATATTTGTATGCATATATATACAATTTCAAAAACAGAATTGTATATTTAAATAAATAATTTATAATATCATTTAATACCTATTTACATAAAACTCTGGAATAAATAAATAAATATAAATATATATATATATATATATATATATATATATATATATATATAACTTGAATAAATCCAAAAATAAATTTATATATGTGTATATATATGTAATTTGAAAACAGAATTATATATGTATAAATAATTTCCAAAACTGTGTAATATAAATTCTGAAAAACAAAAAAATATATATATGTGTAAACATTTTTGAAAGGAATTCATATGGCTATATATATATATATACATATACAATTTAAAAAAATAATTTTAATGCATATATACATGTGGCAATTTCGAAAATAGTTATATAAATAGCATATTATTATGAATTATGTACATAAAATATTTATACTAACATATCAACCTACGTACATGTATATAATCCTAGTAGTAGTAAATTACACACACGCATACAACATAATCACATTCATAAACTATCAAGTTTTCAATAAAAAATACATACATAGAACACATAAAATAAACTCAATAAAATTGGTGACAGAAATTCCAAATAGAGGAAGAGGGTACTTACCTTAGGTTGTAGGGTTGCCTAAATTTTTTTTCCTTTCATTTTCTTCTTCCTCCATCTTCTTCTTTCTCTCCTATTCTTTTCATTATTTCAATAATTGTAGTGTGCGTGTGAATGGTGCTTGGCCCGTTGGAATAATGTGAAGGGAGGGATTATACAAAAAATATTTTACATTCTTAAAGAGGGGAGAGATTTTTCGCCGATGATAGGAGGAGTGGAGAAGAAAGATAAGGAGTAAAAGGTGGAGAGTGGTTAATCGTATTTTATTACAATTATTTTTTTCTGTAAGGTACATGTATATTTATTTATTATTCATTTATTTTTTAAAAAAAATTCACATGGGTCGCAATAGTCTACCCCCTTTACAAAAAGGAGGGGAGTGATGTGGACGTCACTCAGTAAGTACCCACCTATACTTAGAACAGAAAAATATACGAAAGAAACATGGGAATAAAATAAACGAATAAACAGCAATAAAAGACATACCCACTACTTGTTCGCAAATAGTAATATCTCCTAAAGAAAACTTAAGCAATAGAACATCAAAACAATCACAAGTAAATATGCAAACCAAACATATCCATTCATGCTCTCGTGATGCATGCACATTTGAAAAACCATGACACACGCAACAACGTCAAATCATGCAATATGACATATAATTCTATACGAAAATAGTATATATAATTGTATATATTTTTATATCCGAAATTAATATAATTAAATATTTAATTCTATTTAAAAACAGTCATATTTATGCATATACTTAATATATGAAAATAACATGAATGTATATATAAAAATTTTATTTAAAAGCACTTTATATAATTATACGAAAATTGACATAAACATATACATAAATCTTCAGAAAATCAGTTTATATATTTATAGAGATAATTATATACGAAAATCACAGAATATAAATCTATAATTCTAAAAATTCACAAGTTTATAAAATTAATATATATTTAATCCGAAAACAGTTTAATATAGCCTAATTTATGCAAAACAGTTTATATAATTATATATTATATATATATATATATATATATATATTAAATATTAAAAAGGAAAACAGTATATAAATTTATATATATATATCCAAAAAAACTACATATATATATATTATTACTTTGAAAACAGTGAAAACAATAAACTAAAAATAAAATCGTATATATATATATATATATATATAAATTACTTCGAAAACAGTGAAAACAATAAACTGGAAAACAATAAACTAAAAATAAAATCTGGAAAACAATAATTGAAAATAAAATCTGGAAAACAATTTAATATATATTTCTGAAAATAAAACAATTTACGTATTATATATGTATAACTATATTTCAAAACAGTTTATAATATATATCTAAATCCAAAACTGTAAAAGCAGTTTTCTAATTTTATAAGCATATTTATTGAACATATAAGAGCATTATATATGTGTATATTTATAGTTTCAGAAACAGTACATAATTTTGGGTGTATAATTCGAAAAAAATACAGCAGTGTATATATAATAAACAAATATGTGCGTGTGTGTGTATAAATTCAAAATTAATATATAACGTACAAATATAAAATCAAAAACAGAATTATATATATATAAATAACTTCTAAAACAGTTTAATATATGTATGTATATGTAATTCTAGAAACAATCAGTATTTATATATATAAAAATCCTAAATTAATATATATATATATGTGTGTGTGTGTGTGTATTTAATTGGGTTAATCACCTTTTGCCCTTGGTAGCGAATTTCAACCTTTGCTCCCTTTATGTTTTAAATCACACCCTTAACCCCCAAAACTATTGGACTAATGTGGAAAATGTCATTTCAGACAAAATTTGGCCGGAACAGAATGACATGCCAATTGCTCATGCCACGTGAAGTCAATTAATTGTGTGTCACTCTTCAACTGCCCATTTTTCTCTATGTCTTCTTCCATCTTCTCTACCCTCTCCTCAATTTGGTTTACCTCTTCCAAAAAAGGGTTAAGCTCCTCAAGCAGCAGTTTCATCTCCTTTTCCATTTCAAACAATTGTGACTAAGTCCCTCAAACTTGGCATGTTTCTTTTTAACATCAAGAAGATCGTTAGCTCTTCTATCTTACAAACTGATGCCTCTTTCTCCTTCTCCAGAGCGGAGTATTTTTCTCTTAATTCTGAATATATTTTCTCCAATGTTTCAAGTCTTATTTGAGTGCTCACCAGTTCATAAGCCAAATTATCCTTATTGCCGGCAATAATGCCTTTCTCATTTACAAGTGACTTAGCAAATCTTCTAAGGTACACGACTTGGTCTTCAAACCTTGAAGTTCAGTATAAGCATCAGAAATGGAATTCTCAAGTACAACACTTTCTTCCGATATTCTCTGTATATTTTCAGTTGTTTACTTCAGCTCAACTGCTAGGGAAGCCTTCTCGTCAATAAGAGAAGTTCTCTTGTAATAAAGATTTATAAGATTCTTCCGGAGCTTCTATTTTTTTCTATAACAACTTCGAATTCAGCATTTAAATCTGTTAGGGAAGTCTCTAACATAGAGTTTTTCTCGGGAAGCTGATCTAAGATTACCACCTTCTCCAGAAGAGCAACCTTCTTATTCTTTTCCCTTTGGCATGTTTCAGGGGGCAAAGGGTGGAATTCGCATAATACAGGAGGACAAAAGGTGATTAGCCCTATTTAATTTCAAAAACAGGATTATATATAAAAATAACTTGTAAAACAGTTTAAATATTTTTATACATATTTCTCGAAACAGTAAGTGTGCATATATATATATAATGTCTGAAAATAATTTAAATATATGTGTGTCTAATTACAAAAAAAAAGTAATTTCAGAAACCATTAAATATTTATTTATATAAAATTCAGATAATAGAAATAAATAAATAAATAAATATTTGAAATGATTTTTTTAAACAGTTTAATATATAATTATGTAATGCTGAAATCGGAAATATGTAAATATATATATTGCTGAAATTCTGAAAATATATATAAAATTTCTCAAAACAGTTTAAGATTTATTTATATATAATTCTGAAAATAATAAATATTTATATGTATAAATTCGAAAATAATATATATTTGTATGCATATATATACAATTTCAAAAACAGAATTATATATTTAAATAAATAATTTCTAAAATCATTTAATACCTATTTACATAAAATTTTGGAATGAATAAATAAATAAATAAATAAACATATAAATTTGAATAAATCTGAAAATAAATTTATATATGTGTATATATATTTAATTTGAAAAACAGAATTATATATGTATAAATAATTTCCAAAACAACGTAATATAAATTCTGAAAAACCAAAATATGTATATATATATATATATATATATATATATATGTAAACATTTTTGAAACAGAATTCATATGGCTATATATATATCTCTATATACAATTTAAAAAAATAATTTTTATGTATATATACATGTGGCAATTTCAAAATTAATTATATAAATAGCGTATAATTATGAATTACGTACATAAAATATGCATACCGAAATATCAACTTACGTACATGTATATAATCCTAGTAGTAGTAAATTACACACACAACATAATCACATTCATAAACTATCAAGTTTTCAATAAAAAAGAAAATACATTCATAGAACAAATAAAATAAACTCAATAAAATTGGTGATAGAAATTCCAAGTAGAGGAAGAGTGTACTTACCTTAGATTGTAGGGTTGTCTAAAAATCACATTGGTTGCAACAGTCTACCTCCTTTACAAAAAAGGGGAAGTGGTGTGAGCGTCACTCAGTAAGTACCCACCTATACTTAGAACAGGAAAATATACGAAAGAAACACAGAAATAAAATAAACGAATAAACAACAATAAAAGACATACTCAATACTTGTTCGCAAATAGTAATATCTCCTAAAGAAAACTTAAGCAATAGAACATCAAAAGAATCACAAGTAAATAGGCAAACCAAACATATACATTTATGCTCTCATGATGCATGCTCATTTGAAAAACCATAACACACGCAACAACGTCAAATCATGCAATATGACACATAATTATATCCGAAAATAGTTTATATAAATGTATATATTTTTATATCCGAAATTAATATAACTAAATATTTAATTCTATTTAAAAACAGTTCATATTTATGCATATACTTAATATACAAAAATAACATGAATATATATATATATAGATTTTATTTAAAAACACTTTATATAATTAGCATATACTTAAGTACGAAAATTGACGTAAACATATGCATAATTCTTCAGAAAATCAGTTTATATTTTATAGAGATAATTATATACGAAAATCACATAATATAAATCTATAATTCTAAAAAATCAACAGTTTATTAAATCAATATATATTTAATCCGAAAACAGTTTT
This sequence comes from Eustoma russellianum, assembly GCA_036186865.1. Classification (NCBI taxonomy): domain Eukaryota; kingdom Viridiplantae; phylum Streptophyta; class Magnoliopsida; order Gentianales; family Gentianaceae; genus Eustoma; species Eustoma russellianum. The sequence goes on along the minus strand of AP025040.1, from coordinate 6,966,080 downwards.
ATATAGCCTAATTTATGCAAAACAGTTTATATAATTATATATATGTGTGTGTGTATATATATAAATCCAAAAAAAAACTATATTATGAGTTCTTATTGGTAACAAGAAAACTGGTCTGGTCTTCAATTTACAAGAAATGATTGCATAATTATGAAATCCTTCATTAGATCTCTAAATTCATAGGCAAAAGAGAAACAGGTTCATAATGGTATGCTATCTAAACTAAATTGACCTGTCAACACCGGAATTAAACCAACATAAATGGACCGAGAGTTAATTTTCTAGTACCGGACTTACTTGCAAGCAAGCTCCTTAAGACTTTCATTCCAACCTTCAAGATGCTGATCTAGAAGAGCTTGTGTTTTTGCATTCATCTGGAAAACATTTGGTGATCCAAGTATCAACTCTAAAGTCACGACACCCACACTCCAAACATCGTACCTATCCACCACAAAAAAAGATGAGTCCAATAAAAGAAGGAAGTTGAGGGTAGAAAAAAAGAAGAGAAAAAGAGAACCACAGAAAAACATGGGGACCCCCACATTGCATAAGTTGAGTGAATTTTCAAATATCAAATCCTGATAAAAAAAAACCACATAAATAACCCTAGCTGATAGTACTTCATATATGACAACGAACTAGGAACTTGAAGAACAGATAATCCCAACATATAGCAAGGGAAATTGCTATTACCACCCATGAATTTTGCTTATCCATCCAGTGCAAAGAGGGGTTCGATAAGAATAATACAAGATGAAATAAGTCGCAAGCTACGTTAGTTTGTTTCCATCTACTAATTATACTTATCCACCCCATGCAAATGGACAAATATGCAAATTCATGGGTGGCAATAAACACTCTCTATTATAAGCATAACAGAATAAAGATTTTGGAAAAGTGAAGCAACCTAATTTTACAACAAAGTGTTTTGGACCTGATGCGAGCTGGCAGTGAGTAAAGCTTCTTGAGGAGCATACTCAGAAGTTTGTTCAGCTCTGATAGTATAACGGTCGGGAAAAAAATAAGCATTCTAGAAACTCAATGAAAAATATTTGTAAGCATTTCATTTACACAATGAAAACTTGCAAGAGACGTATGTATGAGTCAACAGAACAATGTCTAAGCCTATGACAAAAAGATCAACTCTATCATGTCACATTGAGCCTGCCTATGACAAAAAGATCGGCTCTATCATGTCACATCAGCCCACAGGCTCAAAGGATTGGTACGAGAGTATATAGAATTAGTGGACCGCAGCTTTAGAAGTTGTAGAGGGCATCAACAAATAGGTATAGACATATATTATCAATGAGCATGTATTTGGACAATAACTTATCCTCCACTTCTATTAAACTTAACCTCCACTTCTATTGGACAAAGGCAGAATACGATCAAGCATCATAAAATAAATACATAACAAGCGAAGAGGATTGAAAAATAAAACATGTGTCATACTCCCCTAAGATGAGTTCAAAAATGTCATTAATAAGAGCACAATGATTGATAGGTCATTTCACCTAATTCTCTCATGATTTCTCATTCCACTAATCTGTTAATACATATTCATACAAGACATAGACTGCCCGTTTTCTTTTATTAGCATCAGGTGTTCGTCAACACAAAAACCATTGAAATTAAGACTCGAGTTGAGAGAAAGAGCGCGAAGCCATCGAGAGGGCATTCGCGAGTTGAGGAAGATTGGTTGATTATAGAGCTAAGGCGAATCAAAGGTTTGTCCATTTGATTGGGCATAGACGAGCCTCGACTAGGCCAGCATTAATGAAAAATGACAAACGTTTTCCATCACACCCGTGAATCAGACTCTGCATCTCTATAGACAAAAAATTACCTAAGCACTATATGGCAAAAAGCCAGGGACAAAACTTAATATTTGAAACCGAAAGGATCTTCCTGTAAAATGCGAACCTCAAGGACGTGCAAGTCTACACATTCATTGATAGGTCTAGGTAGGATACAAGTATACTGTGATAGAATAGTCCAAACAACATTACCTTGAAGGTCCTGCAAAGCCATCTAGGTGCTTTATGGTAAATTCATCCAAATGCGCTACAAAAATCAATGACGCACCTAATTGTTACATAGCTCAAAAAAAATAATTAATACACTTCTAGCTATTAAAAAGATGGCATACATTGCACCAAGACAAAGAAAATATCTTCAACCATGTGTAAACAATTACTCAAGTACACCATGTAGACCCGTTTCCATGCGAACAAAATTTCTAGAAGAAAGACTATGCAGTCAAAGATAGAAAAGATTGACAAAATAATCAAGCAAGAGGGTTGAATATAAGTTCAGTTTAAAATTAATCAAGAAATTAACAATTGAATCATAAAGTAAAGCATCACCCTCGTACATTTTAAGCTTGTAAATTTTGTTCCCCATTGGATGACTTCTCAAGCATCTCCCTAAAGTTTGATCTTCAATACAGATGACCATATTCTCTAGCAACCGAAAACCAAAAAATTATAAGTTAGATTTAAGCTGGGCAAACTCAAAATCAAGTTGCCTATTTGTGTACATCATAAACAAAAAGACAAGCTCCTTAGAGAGTCAAACAAAAGGAGGATATCAACAATGGCCTCACCAGGTTTAATATCCATGTGTTATATTCCGGTCATGGCATGGCTTTAGGGCCATCAACTGAGGAAAAGTAAAACATAAAGAAAGTTAATTTCGAACATAAGCATTTTCAGATTAAGAGGAAAACGAATCCAATGCATTATATTATCTCGTGAAATACAAGCCATATCTCATTGGATCTTGATTCAAATGACTCAACAAATCTCACAATGTGGTCCAAACCACCATCATTTACAGATCCCAACAATCCTTTCCAGGATGATACATTTTCTGAACTCCAATAGTTCTCCCTTTGCCGGCGAATAGACTTACTTGAATTTAGATTACGAAACTTACCATCTTGAAGTTTCAGCGAATCAAATACTCCAGTTGATGGGAAACCTCTAAGGAAAGTGGACGCCTTCAAGAAAAGTTCACCAAAATACTTTTCTCGTAGCCCACTTAAAATAGACAGCAGACCCTTTTTCTACCTGATGCAGTAGCAAGTCATTCATAAAAATAGTTAACCCAACAAGCAGACAAAAACTATATAATAAACCTTTTTCAGATAATTTTGCAAGCCAATTTATAGCAGTATCCCGAGGACCTCACAGGAATGTGGTGGTTCATATCTTGAGTACTTAAAAGGGCACCATAATTTGGTGTACGTCATGGTGATAATGGACAAAAATAGACTAGAGAGATTATTGGATGCTGATAGGGCAGAATGAATACCTCTACAGATGCTTTGCTACATTCTATTGTGTTTGTTTAGGGAAACTTGGTGTTTTGGAAACATAAGAAATAACAAGTGGCGTGTAGGTCTTTCTTTTTCTTGTAAGTCAAGTGATGTAAGTCAAGTGGTGTAGGTCAAGTGCTAAATCAGAATACTGAAACATGTAAAACCATACCACTAAAAACAATTGTGCTTCAATTTTCTCAAATGGTCCAAAAAAGCCAAAAAAGTTAAAGACTCTTTTCATTTTCAAAACCATACCACTAAACATAATTGTGCTTCAAATTTCTCAGGAAAATATAAGAGAAAAGACTAAAAGATTAAGGAAGAATAATTACTTTAGTCTGCTTTAGACTAAACATGTTGCTATCAGGAGGTATGTCAAAAAAGCTTGTTTTTGAATAAAAGGAGGCACATCACTCAACGAGAATCTTTGATTTTGGCAACGGCCTTCAGACTTTTTTGCTTGAACTTGAACAATTCCACAAAAAAGCCAGCCAAACTTCACCATATGCTTCACGGTCATACCTCTTCTTCAATATGTACCTAATCAAACATAAAAGATATCTGAGCATAACCAAAAAAAAGGTGCAGCATAGAAGATTTTAAGAATGATAAATCCTACGGACTATGGATAGGCACATAGCTTGATGAAACTTCTCCAAACTAAAATATGATCGTACTTAGTGCTACAAATCTAGCAGAAGACAATCAAAATTCAGCGACAGTAAAGCATGCAGGAATTATGTTAGGTTCGTAAGCAGTCCACACAATGCACCAACACCACTCAGACGCTCTACGCAGACTAGCCACCCTTGAGGTTACATAACATGACCAGTTTAACTCACTCAAACATGCTGACAAAATAAACATGTAAGCCAAAAGAGAACCCATTACAATAATCTTGTCATTCCAAGGCACAAAATCTATTTAAACTCTTATAGACAGAGAGATTTTCTCACACAGGCAAGGAACAAGATGCTTAATATATACATTTAAATGAGATAAGATTTTTAAACAAGTTTAAGAAGTGACAGGAATTAGAGCTGATCTTGCGCATGTTATGAGGCAGTAAATATGAAATTCATAAAGTCAGGTAAAACTAACATGTGTGTATATATTTATGTCTACGTGCACACACAAACACGTGTCTCTGTGTCGGTACATTTATAAACATATGTCGTTGTGAGTTTTTCCTATGGAAGTACAAATAAATCAAATGAACTCCTTGGATCAATAAACAGCAATTAGTGTCATCAAAATGGTTCTAACAAAATGGTTGTTGATGATTAAACTTGTTATTTCTGAGCATTTTTTACCCATCTGTCATCAAAATGGTTGTTGATGATTTCCATGAATACACAAAATTATCTCAAGTTATCTTTCTTGGAAAAAACAAAACGAAAGAAGAAAAGAACCCAGAGCTTTTTTTTTTGTAATTAACCACCAAAGATTATATCTTCATGAATCTAACAAACATCTAAAAATGGAAAACTAACAAAAATTTTACCACCACCTTCATTGGTTGGATCATTATCTCCACTAGCTTCACTAAAACTGATGGGAACTGAAGACAGATGGAGCATCCGATCCTGTCTTGATCAAAAAAAATTCATGATCTTCAATACACCGACATGCAAAATAATCTACTTTTTCTTTTGAATGAAATTTGAATCGTAAATTACAAACAAGGTTGGCTAACGCTAGTCAAAAAAATGGAGAATAGACTCACAAAACAACCCTGCCAACAAACTCCCACCAACATTACCAATAATATACTTTAGAACTTCATTTTGCTAGGAACACTATAACAAAACAAAGACATGAAGACAGAAAACTCTCTGCTGAACCCTTCGAGACAAGGACATGAAGACAGGAAACTCTCTGTCGAACCCTTCTTAATGAATATCAAGTTCCTAATAATACTTTTCCCCTCCAAATCATGAATTTTTTCAGTGTTAGTTTAGATTTACATCTAAATATATCCACTGTTAAGATATCAGAAAAGAGCGTTATATCCAAATTTTACCTTAACACGGTTGAATTATAAGTACACAATGTTGAAAATATTAAAGAGTATCGGGAATCACCATGCTTCACCCAAGACAATTAATGGTAACCTATGCAACTTCAATTACAACAGGAAAGCACAAACTTTTAAAGAAAAGCAAAAAAAATGAGAATACAACAAAGGAAACACCATAGCAAAAATATTGAAACAACATTTTCCTTTAAACTGAAAACGTGAGACAACAAATATCACCATTTAACTTCAGCCAAGGTTATTAATATATAAGTGATACGTTGAGGAAAAGGACAACTGACCATTTCATCGTCTATAAATCTTCAGCGTCTAATCAAGAAAGTAAACCCACACAATAAAGATAAAGGATAATCTGTTTTCACAATTCCAACATCAACTTTAAAAAAGAAAATAAATGTCAATATTGGAAAACATGTTACCTCTTTAGTATTCGACCGAGATAATAAGAATCCATACACTCTAACAAGCCACACGTCGCATCAGTCCTCCACCAAAATTTAATTGTAGCCATCACATATTCACTGTCCACTTGGTGGTACCTGCGTAATGAAAAATGAATGTTCTTGAGTATTATGGTAATCTTTTAAAATGCACAAAAGAGCATATGATCAGACAGACACAATTTGAATAGCGGTCTTACATCCTCCTGGAATGACTAATGCAAGCCCAGCCAGTAATGTGACCTTCTGTGAATAGTCTGAAAAACATCTGGATCAAGGGTATAAAGAGAAGTCCAGTGAAGTCAAGTCAATGTCAAAGAACTCAGGAATTTTAATAGGATTTAGAAACCAAAATCATCATAATTATAACTTAAGAGAGTCTTTTGCTCTGTAAAAGACTAAGATCCGTACCTGTGGTTTGATGCTTCCCCATATATAGGACACAGGTACAAGAATGGGCTAGCTGAAGGTGGCCATAAGAGAACTTGAACCAAAAACAATTGAATCGGTATAAGAGCATAAACCATTACTTGAAAAACTATAAATTATCAGACCAAAGATAATAGCATGCATAACTTGAGCCACGACGATTTGCATTAGCAGAACAAATCACTTCTTTCTTAAAAAAAGAATAGATTTCTAAGACAATTGTACCTAGTTTACATCCTGACTATGCATAAAAGATTATGGTGCAGATCATAATGAGTGCTTGACCTAGTATGAAAACTGTTCATCCACAAATCAACAGATTGAATTGTCATTCTGTTGAGAAAAGGAGCCTGTATAAATCAGCAAGGTTAAACACTATTCCATGGTTAAGTATTTACTAGGTAGAGTTCAAGAGCACACGAAAAGCAGTAAATGGTGAATGTACCGCTTCAATATCTTCTCTCAAGCTTTCCCGCTTAACTTTTTCATTAAGAATTGGCACATAAAACCAATAATCTAAGTTCATAAAGCATTCCATGAACGATAACAAAACCAATTAACAACTCTTAATGTTCAGGAAATCAAATTTAAACTGTTGCAATGAAATGTATTGATAGCCAGAGGACATGCTACAATAACTATCAAAAAAATACAAATTAGAAGTTCAAAAGCAGAAATCTTATCGTTTAATTATTAAATTTGCACCTATGCAAGATAAATTTGTTGACGACAATCAAGAGATTCTGCATCTGATTGTTCCTCTGATTCAAGTGAACTGGCTTCAAGGTAATGTTCATCTTGAAGGACGCCTCTGCAATATCCAATAAAAGTTAAAAAGAACATGGATACTTAGCATGATTCGCCAAAAATACAATGCTTCAATATAATAACTTGAAAAGGAAAAGGAAAAAGGACCTGATAGTAGGATATGGATAACGTCCATACCCTTTCATGGTTCCAAGTATCACCATAAAAAAATTGTTGTTGAATGAGACTCATCCCCAGAGCGAGCAACACCCTTAAAGCTTCATCAAATGCATTCCTAGCCGTTGAAACTCGATCACCAAGTCCCTATAAAAATACATGTTGAAAATCTAGTATTAAATTATAGTACCATTGGAATAGTGTAGACTTGATGTATTTTTTAAGTTTTTCTCTTTTGTTACCGTTAATATAACCGTTGTATTCTCCACTCTATAAAAAGTGAGTTTACTGTAATACTGAGGTGAAGTGAATAGTATTGTTTTATCTAGATTGATACATATCACATTTTCTCTTTATTTTTTATATGGTATCGGAGCATACAGAGCACATTTTATTCTACTTCATCTTCACTTGTCGTGTAAAGAACAGAGCTTAAAGGTCCAAGAAGGCTATTGCAGAATCGTGCAGAAGAAAGGAAACCAGAAAGAGAAAGACCCAAAGAAGAAGAAAGTACGAAAAGAGGTAAAAAGAAAGGTGCTTTGAAAATGAAAAACAAAGTAGTCTTGAACACGAAAAGAAGTAAAACACGGAACACGAAAAGAGGTAACGTGTCCTCTTTCTGCTAAACTTGTCTCTTCTGGGTTTTTTGAAAGTCTGTCCACTTGTTACAATCAATTATATTTTCTCTCAAAAGATAGGACAATTGTCCTCGCTATGTTAAACTAATAAAAGTTTTTAACAAAAAGGGAAGCTTTTGCTTTTTTTCCCGTGAATGACCTCCACTACTTTAAGATAATAATTGTTTTTTAACAAAAAGAAAGTTCCTGCCTTTCCCATAAACGTGACTGACACCCATCTCCAACATTCCTTATATCTAAACCTTTTACACCTTTCTAAAACCCTCTACACTACTACTCAGATATTCCGTTTCTCTCTAATTTATCTTCATCTTGAATCTTCTCTGTTTCTGATTACTTTTCCTGAAAAATAAACATGTCCTCTATAAATACCCTTCCTCTGCTTGAAGGCCTGAACCTTCCTCATCTATTATTGCTGATACTCCAATGACTATGTCATCGAACACACTTGATGGGAATTCTATGATGATCACTAACTTGAAACTGACCAGTCATAATTATCTTGCATGGAGTAAAGCAGTTGAAATGTTCATCATGAGAAGGGAAAAAGATGATTACCTCTATGGGAACATGCAAATCCCGCAAGTAACTGATCCTAACTATCGTCAATGGAAGATTGAAAATGCTATGATCATGTCATGGATGATCAGCTCCATGACTCCAGAAATATGTAACAACTTCATCCTATACTCTACAGCTGCTGAAATCTGGAAAGCAGCAAAAGAACTATATTCCCAGACGGACAATGTGGCTGAGATCTATGAATTAGAATCTCAGGTAAATGAAATAAAACAAGGTGAGCAATCAGTTACCACCTACTATTCTCAACTTACTCAGTTATGGCAACAGATTGACACCTATGAAACCCATAACTGGGGCTTACCAGCTGATGCTATAGTGCAGAAGTTCTACAGCCTAAGACATGACATAATCTGCTGAATTACTGCTTTTCCCCTCTGGCATAGGAGGACGGACCACGACATGCATGGTTATGATACCTCTTGGAATTTCTGCCATAGGAAGTCTTGATTCAGCCAGTGATTTGTTGTTTTCAAGTATCTTTCCTGCATTTATTAGCTTCATATCATGTATGGTCCTCGGTCCATTCTCCCTCTCTGCCAAACAAGAGAAGTTTCACCAGTCAATAGACCATTGCTCAAGCATCAACTTCAGTTCTTATTAAAAACAAAACGAACACATCTTTTACTACTATAAAAGAACATGTATAGAGACAGCTGCCTAAAGGACACTTTATATGTACAATGAGACAGGTTTTAGTTCCCCGGGATTCTATATACCACCTTCAACCCGTTAGTTCCCCTAAGTGGATCACTGATGCCATAATTGCCAGCATATATCAAATCCATCTGTATTAAATCAATCAACCACGTATACACGTCTTAGATGCAAAATAGATTGGTAAACAAAAAAGAAAGACAATAATTCTATTTAAGACCCATAAACTTTTCTTATTCTCGCAAATACCCCAAATAATCTTAATAATGTAAGCATTATTCATCAATCTGAGTCTGTTATCTCAAGGCCCCTTTTTCTTTTGGTTTGCATACTGAGTTCCAATAAACATTTGTCTTACTAGAGTTGCTCCAAATGAATCTTCTCAATATCCTTTTAATTTCTCCGATAATTTCACATGACAAAAAAGTATGATATGTCTAGTACCTGCAGATAACAGGTAGGACAGAGTTTATCAAATGTATTCTACCAGCAAAGGAAAGTTTGAATGCTGTCCAACTTTTGATTTTCTTATTCAGGTTGTAGAGAAATTCAGCATACACTCAGTAGGTTAATCTTCATGCAATTAATGGAATACTTGATTAGTAGAGCAACCCATAATGTCTGAGAGCTCTTTTTTTTCCTTCAGTAACACGAGCAACAAAAATCTCAAACTTTTGCAAGTTTGGTCCTAACCCAGAAAGTGATTGCATTTTTGTTAAGGAGTCCTTTATCAGTTTAACTGAAGTCACATTGGCATTTGTAAGAATGAAGAGATCATCAACAAATGTCAATGAAGTTAAAACCCATCTCTCACATTTCAGTGATAGTTGGAGTGCTCTACCACCATCTTTTCCTTCAATAGTTGTAAAAAGTCTTCTATGACCAGAATAAAAAGGCAAAGAGAGAGAGTCATTTTGCCTTAATCCCCTTGTAGAATTAAAGTGACCTATCAGGAAACCATTTAAGTTAATTGAAAACGAAATAGTGGAGGTACATAGGTGCATCAAGTTCCTATACTTCTCTAGAAAGTTCATGCTTTTGAGAATCTCCATAAGGTAGCTCCAATTGACAGTGTCAAAAGCCTTGATTACATCCATCTTGATTACGCAAGCCCTTTGGACCATTGGGCTTCTTATAAATTTTCACTATCTCAAGCATTAGTAGGATGTTGTCTTGAATGTTTCTACCTTGAACAAACGCGAACTTATTCTCATCAATTAGGAAAGAAGCAAAGGCATCAACCTATTTACCAACACTTTTGAGATGACCTTGTAATTGACATTATACATAACATAGGCATGAAATCCTTTATATTGAGTGCAGCATCCACCTTTGGAATGAGTGAGATGGCAGTGGTATTCATAGGGAAGTAAATGAAATCTTTGTTTAAGTAGAGAATAGCTCAGTGAAATCTTCCCCCACCAAAGCCCAATGTCAATGAAGAACTCAGCAGTGAACCAGTCAAGGCCAGGAGCATTGTCCTTCTTCGTTGATAAGAGAGCCATGAACCCATCAGGGCTAGCGCATCTTCCTTGACTTCTTTCGTAATAAGAGCCTGTAAAGAACTACATTGAGTAGTAGTTAGAGTTTTTCCATTCCAATTCTTTTCTGGGATAGGGCAGTGGATTGGTTCTTTGAATAAGTTCTCAAATAAATCAGTATCCATATTCTTCAGCGTGCTGCAGTCTTCAATCATCATAACTTGATCATCTTGAAGCCTTATTATTTTGTTTCTGGATGTGTGAGCTTAGATAGACCTATAGAAGAAATGGGTGTTCTGGTCCCCAACCTTCATCTATTTGATTCTTGAATTGTAGATAGATTCCTGAAAACCTAGTGGCTTTGTGTATTTTCGAAGTGCAACCTTTTCCTTTTCTTAAAACAGGACATTATGACAATCATGTTGTACATTCTGTTGTGCAATCTTAAGCGTTTGTCTAGGAATTGCCACCTTTTCACTTGTGTTTCTAAATTGTTCTTTGTTTAGGCTCTTGAGTGGTTGCTCCAGTCTCTTCAATTTCTTGGTGAGTCTGATCAACGGTTTTCCAACCTATAGAGTATTCCAGCTATCACTTAGAATAAACATAACTTTGGGTGGCACATTCATGAATTTGAAGGTTTACGCATAAACTTTTTACCCCATTTGCATAGAAAGTACTCCAGGAGAGTAATCAAAGACTGCTTGGTGTTTCATAATCTGTTGAAAATTTGAGAAAAGAGATCTCATGCCTCATTGCATAACATGTAGTATAGATCCTCTTTTCAGCGTCTTGTTTGTTTAACCAAGTGAATTTGAAACCCCTTAATGGTATGTTGAAGAGGTCCTTTTGTTGAATACATTCAATAAATTCAGCCACTGCATTCTTATATATCTTCTTTTTTCCCTTCTTCCCTTGAGCATTTAGTACAATGTTCAAGTCTCCCATTTGTTTCCATTTTCAATGGAGTCAATGACACATCTCTTCCTTCAATTGGAATATGATGGAATAAAGGAAATGGCTCACTAAATTGGATGCGCTTCTTATATGGTGAAGTAGCAATTGATCGAAACATCTTGACGCAATTTTCATTATAGGTATCGGAAACCACTTGTGTGTTTCTAATACATATGTATGGTTGCGTACATCCGACCCTCCATACCTCGCCATAACGGAAGCATCTAAGGCAATGGGGTAATGTTGTCGTTGTTCAAGTCTCCCATCATAATCAATGGAGATCTATCATACAATCTCCAATGATTCTTTAATTCTTTCGAGAAGTCTCTTCTTAGACTTCTCTCATTATGACTATATACCATGGCTACAATGAATTCTTCTTGCTGGGTAGTTTGGTCTTCAAACTACATGTGGCATATTGTTCCTCGCAATGTAACATTTTTCTTTAAATAAATTAGGATCTCAAGCGAATCAAATTCTTGAAACTGAGTTGGGCAGAGTATTATTCACTAGCTCCCAGTCTTTGAAACATTCTTATCGAACATCTCAAAGTACTTCTGCCGTACTTTTACTTCATTAGACCCATAACACCTATTTTCTTCTCTCTAATGTAGGTACTTACTACTTTCTGCTTAAAAAAAACTTTAAACCCTTATATTCCAACAAGCAAGCTTTAGCATCATCTGTATTTTAGGGGCCTTCCTCTCCCCCTTGTTTACTCTGTGGGTTATTATTGTTATTTTTCTCCCTTCCATCCTTCCTGGTTTTTGAGTCAATTCTCTAAGATGACTTGAGAATACCGATGTTCCTACCTTTAAGAGAAGATCCCCACTTTGTTCTTTGTTCAATTGCTCTTCACGACCATCATTCACATTTACAGGTAGTGAAGACACTTAGTCAACCATTATGGCTTCCTCAGTTTCGTCTCCTTTTCAGACTCCTCACCTACTGAAGAGTAGTCTGGGCATTGAGGCCTATTTACTTCCAAACCAATGTCTTGAACCTAGGAGGTAACATTTACATCCACAAGTGTTCTCTGTACATATTTTTATAAGTGTGTTCTACAACTTCACATGAAAACAACAAATTCCAGCGCCCATACAGTCATACTAGTATGCATAAGGTGAATAGCCACTTCCAAGAGAAAAAAACCATCCATAATAATGAGGTCTATAAACTTTCAGGACATATATTTTGTAAGGATCTGATGAGAACATATCAATATCCAAATAACATAAAGATTTGAAGATTATTTCTTCTTGAATTTTATTGGTCAGCTTCTTTCATCAAACAGTTCAAACAAGGCATACCTACATTTTGCTGCGGCAGCTTTTGGAACGGTGGATCATATATAAGTAGCAATAGGCCGAGGCTAATGGATCAGCAATGCCCGGTATCATCATAACCAATCGCTGAAGGTTTTTCACATGATGATCTATGAGGAACCGCCAGCTGGCAACAGGGCCAACTCCAAATAACTAATATAGTGTGTGAAATTTACAAGAGAAGAGTTGCTAACAGATCCAAAAGTAAAAACCAACAGAAACAGCAATACAGTCTACTATGAAACTGAAGAATTAAGCTTTCTCCTGACCAGGACGTACATGCTCATACAATGACAAACGATTCTTTCTACCAATGTAACAACTTCTGATATAGTGTGTACTTTTCAAAGTGAGTTTCTTGTAGGGCAAAGAAGCTAACATAAAAGAGCAACCTGGTCACCTAAGACATTGAAAAAAACAAAACTTTCCAACCACTAGATCCTACTTTTTAAAGGACAAACTTCTCGATACATCTTTGACAGAAAAATGAAAATTTGCAAGCTTAGAATATACTTTTAACCTTTTCTGCCCAGGAAGAGATTAATCAGAAACTTCACAAGAAAACTGAATGAATATGTGCAAGCAAACAATTGATTAATTTTAGCTATTGAAAAGGAAATAACGATAAGAGCTTTACATGCGTGGAAGAAGTTCACATATAGAACCAATTCTGCAGAACCAGTTATTGCAAGTTTCTTTGGCATATTCACATATATAACTAGCGTCAAAATTCTCTGCCAGAAACCAAGAATGATAACATGTCAGAAATAATAACGGAAAGTTTGTTAAGATGCAACAGGAGAGCACCACATGTATTGGCACTAAAGTAAGGCCAAAAATAAATCAGTGGCCACGAAATTGTTCTATGGCACAATGTTTTGGCCACTAAACTACTTTTTGTCATGTACTGATCACATGACAACAAAAAATGAAGAATGTAGCTACTCTGTCCATTTCCACCATTAAGTCACACAAATGCGGATTTCTTCTCTCTTTTTTGATTGAAATACAAGTATTTCATTAATTATGTTCTGGCCTCAGGGGCGTATACGAAAAGATCTGCATTGTGGGGGGGCAAAAAAGAAGGAGGTAAAACCTCCACAACTAGCCTTCTAGAAGAAATGGTTACAGAGCTACGCTTATTCCTTTTCTGCTAAGCATATAAAGTATGCCATAGGAAGGGTAAAAGAAGGAGAATGTTGAAGCTCTGCAACAACAGTTCACAGATGAGGGGAGTAGGAGCATTATAAAATCAGACATCGTTACCAAACCTGGCAAAGAGCAAATAAAGGTGTCATCTTCTGCATATTCAGCATTCTGTCTGATTCGATCCCACACCAGGTCACCCAGTAGATTCATCACATCTGTAGCTAGAACAAATTGGTGTAGCGTAGAATTGCATTATAGATGTGTCCATCAGAAGCTTAGCTACCTAAGAAGGAAGATAGGAAAACATTTAAAAACACAACAGCCCATTATATAGAAAATCTCAGCTATGAACTTACCCTATTGCTTTATCTGCCAAAAGATCAACATTCAAGCCTTTAAGTAGTTAAATCTAGTTACAAGTATTTGGCGTTCATCAACATCAAAGTCCTCTAGCAATTCCGCTTCCATAATAGTTACTTAAGAATGTTAGAGGAAACACCAAGTTCGTAAAAGGAACCCAATTCTTCTGGTAATTATGTATGATCAAATATCAAAAAAATAAAAATTATTGAAACTGCGAAGAGGAGAAACAGAGCATAGTAATGCCACCACCCACCCCAAAAGAAAGGTTGAAAAAAACAAAAGAGCACAACCAAATTATTCAGATTTGGACAAGAAAGAAATATGCCATAAAAAAACTTCAGCAGATATTGCTGCTTCAACATAATATCTGGTAGCAGTTGTTCTAGCATATTCTGTTTTACTCCACTAGCCAGTTTTTGTATCAACTGAAGAAAAGACTCCCACTTGAACATCCAACTTCCGCCTAAACCATGACATGCAATATGATTATCCTAATAATAACAGTAAATGATGGATAAAGTCCTTGTTGTTGGTTTATCATCAAGTTTTCAGATCTTGTTAGAACTTTTCCAAGTTAAGCGAGATAAACATCATAATGCAAGATGATTTGGGAAGTTGGAAAAGTAAATATCACCTTGTTAGACAACTTCAAAGACGTTACCCGGTCATCATTTTTCCAGGAATGAGTAACCCTGTTTTTCAAGTTCAAGTAAACGAGAGATGTAATGTAGTCCCTGCTGACTTATAGTGTTAGCGTCTTCTTCAGCAATTTTTTGTGACCGTCGTAGTTGGTCTGAATGTGCATCGGCTGGAAACTTCTCATATGCTGCATACATTTTGTGCAATAAAGTTATCAAAACAAGCAAAAAATTAAATGTATCTCAAATTAAGAGAAGATAACCTGCGAATGTACAGCTAGTTAGGAAGGCATTCTTAAAAAACCATGTCGGAACACATAGAAAGTAATGGAAAAATGCAACCTCAGGCACACTTTCACATTGCTTAACATCTGGATGCAGAGAGCTGTGTAGTTAAAATATAAAGAATCCAGCTGCACCATACCCTCGACACTATTCATGATTGAACTAGATATCTGCAAAGGAAGAGACTAGAAACTTATAGTAGGAACCAAACTGAAAAAATCCAACTAAATTAATTAAGGAAGTTGGGTATTGATAAAGGTAGTGAATCACTTAAAGAGCATAGATAGGGAGAATCTGCATTAACTTTGAAGTATGAGCATGCCTTAAGGAAAATAATATAAACAAGAAGGTGAAGAAGACTTAACATGGCTTAATAATGCACTCACTGAGGATACGGTAATCGCCTTATTTGCAGGAAATCTCTGCATCAAAACTCTCTTAAAAGAAGTCCATTCCTCAGAAGGATGTCGAACTTCAATATCTATCAAAGGTTCAACATCAAAATCTGATTCTTCAAACTGAAAACCCTTGGGAGACGTTACTACCTCCCCAATGTATCCCGATTAGTGGATCAATGATGCCAACCTTCTTATGGTCTATTTACCATTCTCTTTAGTTCCCTAAGTGGATCACTGATGCCATAAGTGCCAGCATGTACCAAATCAATCTGTATTTCAATCAACCACGTATCACGTCTTAGATGCAAAACAGTAGATAAACAAACTGATGCCATAATTGCCAGCATGTACCAAATCAATCTGTATTAAATCAATCAACCACGTATACACGTCTTAGATGCAAAACAGATAGATAAACAAAAAAAAGACAATAATTTCTGGGCAATGCCACGCATGAGGAGAAGAACATATGATAAATCGAATCACCAGAGTTACTGGATCAAATGCATGTTTTCAGGTGACCAACTATTTACCTTTGCCTTCTCGCCTTTGTATCAATATAATTTTAAAATAAAATAAAACAAAACAATACAAGCTAACAGAAGAAGTTGAGGATGTGCAATCCAACATCCAAAAGTTGCCAAAAAAGAAGTGCAATCACCCATCTGTACAGACATTCTTCTAGTCCGCTGGATTCTGACAAAGCAGACTCACTTAAACAGTAAATTGAGAGCACAAGAGATAAATAGAACAAAGATAGAAACGAAACTTGGTGCGGAAAAACATTCAACACATTAACAGTCAATTGAAATAGTTCTACTATATCCATCAAAACAGCAAGAATAAAATAACGATACAAAACCCATTAAACAATTCAATAACACAGAATCTATGGCGGAGAAACCTAAAAACTACAAGAATTTCTCTCAATGCAATTTCCGATCAAAATAGTGATACAGGCATCATATTCAATTATACTTTCATATTTTTGCAGAAACTTCATAAGAAAGAAAATGAAGCAATCCATTCTTGCAGACCAATTGGAGGCCATATAAAGGCATGCATGAAAAACATCAACATTAACAATCAAGAGCCAGCAAGAGTTTTAACAAAGAACCAAAATTAAGAAACGTGAATCAAGAAACAAAACCCATGTTTGATTTCACTTAGAAAAGACGACTATAATAGCTGGTAGCAGTTATTCTAGCAGATTCTGTTTTACTCCACTAGCCGTTTTTGTATCAACTGAAGAAAAGACTCCACTTGAACATCCAACTTCCGCCTAAAACCAAGACATGCAATATGATTATCCTAATAATAGCAGTAAAAATGATGGATAAAGTCCTTATTGTAGGCTTATCATCCAGTTTTCAGATCTTGTTAGAGCTTTTCCAAGTTAAACAGCATAATGCAAGATGATTTGTGAAGTTGGAAAGTAAATATCACCTGTTGTTAGACAACTTCAAAGACGTTTGCCAGGTCATCGTTTTTCCAGGAATGAGTAATTCTGTTTTTAAGTTCAAGTAAACGAGAGATGTAATGTAGTCCTGCTGACTTATAGTGTTAGCGTCTTCTTCAGCAATTTTTTTGCGATCGTCGAGTTGGTCTGAATGTGCATCGGCTGGAAATTTCTCATATGCTGCATAAATTTTTGCACTGAAGTTATCAAAACAAGCAAAAGTTAAATGTATCTCAAATTAAGAGAAGATAACCTGCGAATGTACAGTTAGTTAGGAAGGCATTCTTAAAAACCCATGTCGGAACACATAGAAAGTATTGGAAAAATGCAATCTCGGGCACACTTTCACATTGCTTAACATCTGATGCAGAGAGCTGTGTGAGTTAAAATATAAAAGAATCCAGCTGCACCTAAACCCTCGACACTATTCATGATTGAACTAGATACCAGCAAAGGAAGAGACTAGAAACTGTGAGTAGGAACCAAACTGAAAAATCCACTAAATTAATTAAGAAGTTGGGTATTGTAAAGGTAGTGAATCAACTTAAAGAGCATAAGATAGGGAGAAATCATCTGCATTACTTTGAAGTATGAGCATTGCCTTAAGGAAAATATTAAACAATAAGGTGCAAGATTAACATGGCTTAATAATGCACTCACTGAGGATACGGAAATCGCCTTATTTGCAGGAAATCTCTGCATCAAAACTCCTCTTAAAAGAAGTCCATTCCTCACAAGAATGCGAACTGCAGTATCTATCAAAGGTTCAACATCAAAATCGATTCTTCAAACTGAAAACCCATAAGAGAACGTTACTACCTCCCCAATGTTACTGGATCAAAGAAGATCGCAAATGTTGTCGGCTTATCATCAAAGTTTCAGATCTTGTTAGAACTTTTCCAAGTTAAGCGAGGATAAAAGCATAATGCAAGATGATTTGGGAAGGTGGAAAAGTAAATATCACCTTGTTAGACAACTTCAAAGACGTTCCCCGGTCATCGTTTTTCCAGGAATGAGTAACCCGGTTTTCAAGTTCAAGTAAACGAGAGATGTAATGTAGTCCTGCTGACTTATAGTGTTAGCGTCTTCTTCAGCAATTTTTTAGTGATCGTCGTGTTGGTCTGAATGTGCATCAGCTGGAAACTTCTCATATGCTGCATAAGTTTTGTGCAATAAAGTTATCAAAACAAGCAAAGTTAAATGTATCTCAAATTAAGAGAAGATAACATGCGAATGTACAGCTAGTTAGGAAGGCATTCTGAAAAACCATGTCGGAAACACAGAAGAAAGTAATGGAAAAATGCAACCCTCAGGCACACTTCCACCATTGCTTAACATCTGGATGCAGAGAGCTGTGTAGTTAAAATATAAAAGAATCCAGCTGCACCATACCCTCGACACTCTTCATGATTGAACTAGATATCTGCAAAGGAAGAGACTAGAAACTTTGAGCAGGAACCAAACTGAAAAAATCCAACTAAATTAATTAAGAAGTTGGGTATTGATAAAGGTAGTGAATCACTTAAAGAGCATAAGATAGGGAGAATCTGCATTAACTTTGAAGTATGAGCATGCCTTGAGGAAAATAATATAAACAAGAAGGTGGAAGAGTTAACATGGCTTAATATGCACTCACTGAGGATACGGAAATCACCTTATTTGCAGGAAATTTCTGCATCAAAACTCTCTTAAAAGAAGTCCATTCCTCAGAAGGATGTCGAACTGCAGTATCTATCAAAGGTTCAACATCAAAATCTGATTCTTCAAACTGAAAACCCTTGGGAGACGTTACTACCTCCCCAATGGATCCCATTAGTGGATCAATGATGCCAACCTTCTTATGGTCTATTTTACCATTCCCGTTAGTTCCCCTAAGTGGATCACTGATGCCATAATTGCCAGCATATACCAAATCAATCTGTATTAAATCAATCAACCACGTATACATCTTAGATGCAAAATAGATAGGTAAACAAAAAAGAAAGACAATAATTTTTGGGCAATGAGATGAGAAGAACATATGATAAATCGAATCACCAGAGTTACTGGATCAAATGCATGTTTTCAGGTGACCAACTATTTACCTTCGCCTTCTCGCCTTTGTATCAATATAATTTTATAAATAAAATAAAACAAAACAATACAAGCTAACAGAAGAGGTTGAGGATGTGCAATCCAACATCCAAAAGTTGCCAAAAGAAGAAGTGCAATACCCGTGTATAGACATTCTTCTAGTCCGCTGGATTCTGACAAAGCAGACTCACTAAACGTAAATTGAGAGCACAAGAGATAAAAAGAAAAAGATAGAAACGAAACTTGGTGCAGGCAAAACAAACATTCAACACATTTAGCAGTCAATTGAAAAGTTCTACTATACCATCAAAACAGCAAGAATAAAAATAACGATACAAAACCCATTAAACAAATTAATAACACAAAGAAATCTATGGGGAGAAACTAAAAAACTACAAGAATTTCTCTCAAGCAATTTCCGATCAAAATAGTGATACATACATAGATTCGATTATACTTTCCTATTTTTGCAGAAACTTCATAGAAAGAAAATGAAGCAATCCATTCTTGCAGACCAATTGGGACCATATAAAGGCATGCATGAAAACATCACAATTAACAATCAAGAACCAGCAAGAATTTTAACAAAGAACCAAAATTAAGAAACGTGAATCAAGAAACAAAACCCATGTTTGATTTCACTTAGAAAGACGACTATACAGTAAAACAAAAATGAAAAACCTTGGATGACGATGACAAACCAAATACTAAGCTTGGGGTTGGAAGGAAGAAAAGATTTCTAATTGATAGAAAGAGTCCGGCAAGGTGATTGTGGCGGTCGGGGGCGTGGCGTGGCGGTGGCGGGAGGCGGATTTCCGATGAGTTTTAAGAGGGATCAGAAGCCTCTGATGTATACAATCAAAATCTTGATTTGATAAAAT
This sequence comes from Eustoma russellianum, assembly GCA_036186865.1. NCBI lineage: Eukaryota > Viridiplantae > Streptophyta > Magnoliopsida > Gentianales > Gentianaceae > Eustoma > Eustoma russellianum. The sequence goes on along the minus strand of AP025040.1, from coordinate 6,946,044 downwards.
GCTTTTCTTGGGTATACTTACCTCATATTGGAGGAGAAAAACGTGTCAGTTGCAGAGAAAAATGAGAGTCCGAATGAGTAGAGTGAAAAGAAAAGGTGATAATCATGGCTAAATATTTTCTTAAAGAGCATAAGATAGGGAGAATCTGCATTAACTTTTAAGTATGAGCATGCCTTGAGGAAAATAATATAAACAAGAAGGTGCAAGAGTTAACATGGCTTAATAATGCACTCACTGAGGATACGGAAATCGCCTTATTTGCAGGAAATCTCTGCATCAAAACTCTCTTAAAAGAAGTCCATTCCTCAGAAGGATGTCGAACTGCAGTATCTATCAAAGGTTCAACATCAAAATCTGATTCCTCAAACTGAAAACCCGTAGAGACGTTACTACCTCCCCAATGGATCCCATTAGTGGATCAATGATGCCAACCTTCTTATGGTCTATTTTACCATTCCCGTTAGTTCCCCTAAGTGGATCACTGATGCCATAATTGCCAGCATATACCAAATCAATCTGTATTAAATAATCAACCACGTATACACATCTTAGATGCAAAATAGATAGGTAAGCAAAAAAGAAAGACAATAATTTTTGGGCAATGCCACGAGGAGAAGAACATATGATAAATCGAATCACCAGAGTTACTGGATCAAATATGTTTTCAGGTGACCAACTATTTACCTTCCCTTCTCGCCTTTGTATCAATATAATTTTATAAATAAAATAAAAAACAATACAAGCTAACAGAAGAGGTTGAGGATGTGCGATCCAACATCCAAAAGTTGCCAAAAGAAGAAGTGCAATCACCCATGTACAGACATTCTTCTAGTCCGCTGGATTCTGACAAAGCAGACTCACAAACAGTAAATTGAGAGCACAAGAGATAAAAAGACAAAGATAGAAACGAAACTTGGTGCAGGAAAACATTCAACACATTTAGCAGTCAATTGAAATAGTTCTACTATACCATCAAAACAGCAAGAATAAAAATAACGACACAAAACCCATTAAACAAATTCAATAACACAAAGAAATCTATGGCGGAGAAACCTAAAAACTACAAGAATTTCTCTCATGCAATTTCCGATCAAAATAGTGATACATACATCAGATTCGATTATACTTTCCTATTTTTGCATACTTCATAAGAAAGAAAATGAAGCAATCCATTCTTGCAGACCAATTGGAGGCCATATAAAGGCATGCATGAAAAACATCACAATTAACAACCAAGAACCAGCAAGAATTTTAACGAAGAACCAAAATTAAGAAACGTGAATCAAGAAACAAAACCCATCTTTGATTTCACTTAGAAAAGACGACTAATGGAGTAAAAAACAAAAATGAAAAACCTTAGATGACGATGACAAACCATACTAAGCTTGGGGTTGGAAGGAAGAAAAGCTGATTTTAATTGATAGAGAGTAAGAGTCCGGCAAGGTGATTGTGGCCGTCGGGGGCGATGGCAGTGGCGGTGGTGGGAGGCGGATTTCCGATGGATGTTTTAAGAGGGATCAGAAGCCTCTGATGTATACGATCAAAATCTTGATTTTATAAAATGCTTTTCTGGGTATACTTACCTGGAGAAAAACTTGTCAGTTGAGAAAAATGAGAGTCCGAATGAGTAGAGTGAAAAGAAAAGGTGATCATATCAATCATGGCTAAATATTTCTGTAAATATATTCAAGTAAGAATGTCCAAAATAGCCTATATCGCTGACTTGACATAACATTGACACAGAAACTACCAAGATACTGTAAATCAAACGCCCTTGTGAGAATTCGGAGAGACGATCGAGAGAGGATGAGTTCCTACTGGTAGTGGATGGAAAGAATGTGCCGTTTCCTCCGCCTTATAATCACGGCGTCTGAATTCAAACGCCATGAGAAGGAAGATTATGTCTAGAATGCCTATCAATTGATCTAACAGCGAAAGACAGGAAGAGAGATTGCGTTTATGCCCCGAGACGGAGGCGACTAGGGTTTTAAGATCGTTGAGCAGCTCTATTACATCTAGATTGACATAGTTTCACTGGCAGCTCTCTAAGATGATACACACACATAGATATATATATACACACACACACATATATATACACACAAGTGTCTATGTCGGCTCTAGCTATCTGGCAAACAAGAAGGCAGTGAGTTCGAAAATGATAAGATCGTTCATGTCAAATATGTCATCCTAACCAAATATATATCTGCCGTTGACGGCTATTGTTTGGAATAATGTGTCTAGCTGAGACGATCCTCCACGTATGCGTGTCGAGAATGACCATGTAGTTGTAACACGACAAACTGCGAAACATATGCATCGGCATGTTGTGGCTCTCCAACAATGAATTAAATGAATGACACGGTTATGCAAGCAAAACAACTAAATAACACTATTTAAGTACTTATACCAGTTCATACTATCCAACAAGTAGATACTAATTAAATGCTACTATATGTTCAGACAGTTAATTAAAAACAAACAATAATTAAATACAACTATAGGTTCATGCAATTGTAATAAGTAAAACAATAATTAAATACTAATATACGCTCATGCAATCGAAACAAGTAACTAATAATAATTGAATACTACTATATGTGCATGCAATCAAAAAATTAATACTACTTTTGTCATGCCCCGTATTTTCCGCATCCGACGTTAAATAGTTAGGAGCAACTTAAAATACAAGTTTATTAATTATATATGTCAACGAGGCTTAGCTAAATGAATTGTAGGTGAAAATAATCAAAAAATAAAATTAAGAAAATTAGGCCAAAATACCGAAAATGCCCCTCCCCGCTTAAATGTTAGGGAGTTACACAAGGAGTACAACTCCCCATTAGGCCACTAAACCGTCGGTTAAAAGGCCAAAGAGAGGGGAAAAACAGCTGAGACAAGGGAGAGAAAAAGAGGAGAAAAGGAAGAGAAAAGAGAAAGAAGAAGAAGAAAGAAGAAGAAAGATCGACCAACCTAGGCCCAATCCTTTCCGAAATTCTATCATACACTCGTAAGACTATCTTAAAACAAAGACGAGTAATCTTTCTATACGCTTTATGCAAAAATTTGGATTCAACGTGCCATATGTTATTTTAAAGAGAATTTGGATCACACATTGGTAATCTTGATTTGTTTATGTTAAATGCTCTACTATACGTATTTCTTGTTCTTGGTTGATTAAAGCCATGTTCTTTGGGCCAAATTATGAGAATATCTATGTTGTGCTTAATTGTTGATAAACATGCCCTTAAAGTGTTATCTTTGGTGCAAATATTGCTTTGTGATAGTTTATCATGTTTTCCAAAGGTTGTCTTACATGGTTTGAGAAGAATTTGGGTAGGTTTGAAGAGTTAGATGATTTTTGCTGCAAGTTTGGTATGGGGTAGAAGATTGATGATACATCCGGAAATATGAACATTAGAAGGCTTAAGGTTGATGCCAACTAATAGGTGTAAGGATCAAAATGTGTTATTGTGTGTTGTGCATGATAGATTTAGGTGGTAAGATTGAATTTGAGGTGTTAAGAGGAAAGGGGTGAAGGAAGGGAGAAGATGAATAGAGGAAGTTACTGCAGAAATGCAAGTTTTGGAACCGTCAGCGCACTTCGAACACCCACTTTAGGCGCTCAATGTCACATTAGGCGCCTAAGATAGGCGTTCGATGTGTCATAGTGCATTCCATAACACTTCGAACACCTCATAAGGCGTTTCATGTCACAGAAGGCGCCTTATGTAGGCATTTGATATGTCACAACACATTACAGAACACTTCGGACACCCATAAGGCGCTTCATGTCACGTAAGGTGCCTTATGTAGGCGTTCGATGTGTCACAGCACATTCCAGAACACTTCAAACACTAGTATAGGCGCTCCATGTCACCTTAGGCGCCACCTGAAAGCGTTCCAAGTGTTCTGGAAGTCCCTTTTGACACATTAAGTGCTCCATGTGTGTGAGATACCTTATTCTCTTCTATTGCTCATAAAATACAAGTGTTTTGAAGTATGCTTGAGTTGTAAACATTAAGTGTGGGATGAGTAAGGTTAAGTATGAATCCGAAGTTAATTTGAAATACGAAAGAGCATGAAATGGTACGAACGAGGTGTGCTTGAGTTGTAAACATTAAGTGTGAATGAGTAAGGTTATGTATGAATTTGAAGTGAGTTAACAATACAGAAGGGCATGAAATGGTACGAATAAGGTGTGTTTGAGGAAGTATGAATGAGTAAGGCTAACTGTGAACTCGAGATGATTTTTGTAATATGAAAGGGCATGAAATGGTACGAGCAGGGTGTATTGAGGTTCAGAACTTTGTGCTTGATATGTAAAGTGTGTGTGCATGTTTACACGTTCGATATGATGTTACATGAGCATTCTGAATCACGACATGAACACTTTGCATTACAACATGAGATTTGTTTTGCGAAAGAACATGTGTTTGCAAAAGAAGATTAAAGTTTTCGAAAGACAAGTTTGGCTGATGTTGATCGCAGGGTATAAAAGTCACATCTGCTTTAACAGGATATAAAGCGTGACCTATGCATCAATAGCAGGGTATAAAGTTTATGTTATGGGGCCGTGGACCTTTCAGCACGGGGTATAAAGTTTGTTTTGCTGCTGGTTGATCGCAGGGTATAAAAGTCACGCCTGCAGTGGCAGGGTATAAAAGCGTGACATGTACATCAACAACAGGGTATAAAATTTATGATTTGGGGCCGTGGATCTTTCAACACGGGATATAAAGTTCTGTTTGATGCGTATTGATCACCCACAGGGTATAAGATAAGAAGAATTGTGAAAAGTTTTGTGAAATGACACGCGTGACACGTTTACGAAAGAAGGCATATGCATTGTTTTGTTTAGTTCATTGTGTGGTTTTAAGGAAGTACATGCATAATGTGACATGAAGCATAAGATTTGACATGCAAGAAATGACATTCACATATGATCTGTTTATGTAGTATGTTTAACTTTACAAGAATAAGTTACAATAATCAAACAAATAAATTACAATAAATAAATAACTCAAAATAGAGAGAAGCTTGTGCCTATCACCAGGCACATTTTATGTTATGCATTGATTTCGACAAAACTTCGTTGTATTTTAGAATTATGAAAAAATAAAGTAAAAAATGAAAGGTACCTTGCCTTTCAAACCTAAATTGTCAGAAGTACAGCCTTTTTGGTTCTCGAGAACAGTCGCCACTAATATATAAAATCTATTTGGGATACATGCAATATATAAAACCTATAAAGCTTCTCCAGTAACTATTCCCCGTGGAAGTACGTGGAACTATGGGAATTAGGATCCCGAAGACATCACAGGAATGTGGTGGTTCATATCTTGAGTACTTAAAAGGGCACCATAATTTGGTGTACGTCATGGTGATAATGGACAAAAATAGACGAGAGATTTTTAGATGCTGATAGGGCAAAATGAATACCTCTACAGATGCTCTGTCTATTGTGTTTGTTCAAGGAAACTTGGTGTTTTGGAAAGCCGTGTAGGTCTTTCTTTTCTTGTAAGTCAAGTGATGTAAGTCAAGTGGTGTAGGTCACGTGCTAAATCAGAATACAAGGGCTCAAACAACATGTAAAATGATTTGGATCAAGAAGATGCTTGAAGATGTTACAGTTAAAAAACAAAATATAATGTTATAACTTCTGTAGAGGCCGATAAATTATGACCCAGCCATACATAACACCAAGAGATTGGTAAGAAAATGGTCAACAGGCTATGTGAAATTGAGAGACAGTAACTCTCACCCGGTGCGGTGAGGGGATCCAATCCGCCTCCCAAGTGACATAACTGCAACATCGTTTTTCTTCCTTCTTATTCACCAACACTTCACCTACCACTGCACAGCTTCATTTTTGCTCAGTATCCTGACAAATGAATATATTTGATCAGAAAAATGAATACATCACAAGAAAATACAAATGTAAAAAACTCACTATCATTATTTCTTGCAAAGAAGAGATCATGTGATGAGTTGGGCATTGAGATTGAAAGCTGGATTTTGTAGGATGCTCCATTTCTTGACAATTTATTATCATTGTCATTACCATCAATCCAACAATCTTTGTCGCCCATAGGCCATTCATCAAAGAAATGGTGCGTGACTTTTCTTGTGTTGAACATCTTTCTCCATAAATTTCACAACATGACATTCTTGGCATTGGCATCAGAATACAGCAAAAGTAGTCATGACTCTTCTGCTCTCTGAGTTATCATCAGTGCTTTGAAGCTGAAAATGAGAATGCCCAGATTATGAATATTAGTTCCTAATCCAATTATTTACTCTATGATCCATAAAACTCAACTTAGTAGCAAGATAAAAAGGATTCTGACTTTCTGATGGTATGCTTTCTTCCCTTTTGCAAGCTGAAATGATTCTGCTGTCTCGGAAAATATATATACTGGCATCGTTAAAAATTCTGAATGTGCAAAGGGAAAACAAGAAAACTAGTCCAAGCCTTACAACTATCCACGGATTTTGCTCTTCACAAGCAGCACACGGTCAAAGCATAATAGCATCTGCTTGGTTCTAAAAGAAATAAAAAAAAGTTGAGACAATACCAAAAGCTGAATCTGAAGTGCTACATTCTCAGTCCAATTCCTGCAATTTCCACGAACATACCCATGGGGGCTACCAGGACTTGGAGATTTGAGAACTTCGCCATTGCCTGAGCAATGTCCGTATGAGACATATCAAGATCTGAGGCATAAGCTTCAACCCAATTCTTGGATTCCTCCCCTGCTGTCATCTGCTGATCAACAAAAAGTAGACCCCTGCTTTGGAGAAGGCTGCGTAATACAGCGTGCCATAACTTGATCCACGCCCTTCATAGTCCATTCTCATCCCAGGCTCCTCAAGCAACGCGGCTAATATCTCGCTCAAGGTTGTTGTTGATGACGGTGACGTTGCTGCAGATGGTGATGGCGAAAGATATGGTGATAAAGATGGAGACACTGAGGTTTGGTTATCGCCGCATTGTGTTCTTAGCTGGTTCAGAAGTCAGGATCAATGGAGGGATCAGGCTTATTAGTCCCATGGAAGTTATAAAGTAGAGCATAAAGAGCATCCTCACATTTCCGTTGCCATAGCAGTATAGACCCCTGAAGAAACTTTAGCATTGGATCTAAACAACATTATCCGCGAATAATAAAAATAATCGTCAAGTACTATCATATCAAGGAAACCCAAATAATGTCAAAATTTCTTTGTTTAAGGAAGAAAGACAACCCTTTTCAAGTACAATGTCTCCGATGAGAGACTTGAAGGAACAATGAATGTAACGTATCTTCAAGAACTAATAAATCAAGAAAAAAACAAAACATGCGTAGTTTATTTTATGCAAAGAAACAAACACGACCCATTCAGTTACAATGTCTACCTAGAGAATCTTGAAGGAATTAAGTATAAAGAAAACCTCTACAAAATAAATTCCACGAACAATGAATATAACTCATCTTCAAGCATTACTCCCAAAAAAGCAATGGCCTCTGCACTTGCATCCGCAAAGCATCCTCATACTGAAGCAATTGAACCGGAGACACCATGCTCGAATCCTCCGGTATTCCGGCCGGCTTCTCGCCTGACCGTTTCCTTCTCATCCTCCACATCGTTTCATCTCTTTCCTATTACCCTTCATCTACTCCAAACACTTCTTTAAAATTCTCAAAAATCACATTTTCTTGGGAACAAATTCCAGGAATCTCCAAGCAAGAATCTCCCAAGAACAAAGACTCCACCAAATTTTCGGTCCGTAGTGCATATGATCTGCAATTCTATTACCAGCGCGATGACGCGGTCCGAGAGAGATGGAAGCGAATTTTGGGCCTTGAAAGGCCCCCTGAGAGGTAACCTCTTCTTATGGAAGCTAAAACATAATATTATCCCCTCTTTGAGTTTTTTTGTTGAGACGCCACTTGACCAATGAGAGCATGTGTCCGATCTGTGGCCTGAATGGGGCAGATGAACTGCATGATTTCCGGGATTGTAGTTGGACAAAGAAAATTTGGGAAACCTTAGTCGAGCCTACGTTATGGTCCGTCTTTTTTGGTCAGCCGACTGTGGCTGAGTGGGTTGATGTCAATCTCCAGCGGAATTTTGGCATCTTATCGACGGATCAGCATTGGGGGTACACGTTCCGGGAAGCAGCGTATGGGATGTGGCAACATCGGATTAATGCAAGACACTTGAGGTTCTGGCAGGAGATCCCACCATACCATTTTGTACAGACCATCAAACATCGGGTCCATGTTTTGTTGAAATCTGTTTAAATTTCTTGTATTTTGTAGTTTTTCAGGGACCCCCCTTCCCCCGAACTACCTGTATTTTGCATCCTTTCTGAATGAAATTTTGATCGTCTTTCCCCAAAAAAAAAAAAAAGACTCCACCAAATTTCTTCACATCCAAGTTTCGAAATCGCAAGAAGAGGAATCGACATGGATACCTTCTCTTGCTCTTACTTAAATTTTAGGTTTCTTACTAATCTCACCCTAATTCCTTTAGACTCATGTATATATAGAGAACAATGTGGCGGTTATATATATATTTACCATCTATTTTATTAATGAGTAAGTAGGATGTTTCTATGTCAGTTTGGAGTGGCCTAATAAAATAATTATTCAAGAAAACATATATGTATTTTGGAATGATAGTCTTGCTGTTTTGTGCATACGATGAAGGTGTGTATTATCCAATATATACATAAAGTTAGAAAATAGGATAACATATTTCGATTTTTGATAAGAACACGAAATATAGAATTTGTTAATTTTAAAGTATTGTTAATCTATACAGATATGAATATGCATTTTACAACTATAGTCTTAATATTGTGTGCATAAGGTGAAGATGTGTATTATACAGCATACACGTAAAATAGAAAATAGAATTTCTGTTGCATGTATTTATTTGTTATAATAATATCAATTATCAGCCCAAAAATGAACTATTTATAAAAGTTAAAGCTAGAAATTTGTTATTAAACATACATGAATTTGTGATTGTATATTTATGGATGTACATATACAAATAGTCTAGATATTTTAAATATTCATTGTAATTATTTTTATGTTGAATATATAATTAAATTAAGTAGTAGTATAATTTGACCAAGTAATGTCTAAGTGTCGAATAATCAATTAGTCCAACAATAGAATATTAAGTTTAGCAACTATTTTAGAATGATAGTCTTGCTATTCCGTGCACACGATGAAAGTGTGTATTATCCAATATGCACAAAATTAAAAAATAGGATTATGTAGTTAGATATTTAATAAGAACACGAAATATAGAATTTATTGATTTAAAAGGCTTGTTGGTTTATACAATATAGAAATAAATATATTTTACAATGATAGTCTTAATGTTATGTACATAGGGT
>AP025040.1:6910053-6936550 GCA_036186865.1 Eustoma russellianum | reverse complement strand
GATTCACTTCTGTCCGAGAGAAACCTGCAATCAAATAAGAAACCCTGCAACCTAGAAATTCTCCCTTGAAGGGAAAAACAACTTGGAAATCTTCATTAGCAGATAACAAAAACCAAAAATTTTGAACAATACAGGAAGGGTATGCACAACAGTTTTCAAAAACTTGTTAGTATTAACAATCTTGAAAACCATATAATTATGTAACAACCATATCAGAATGTAGTCATGTAAGCATTTACAAAGGTACCTAACCCAAACAGTAAACCTGACATCTAATGATATCATGCGCGGTTCTACTTATTGATTAACTCAAATAGAACCTACGGCCATAACTTACATAGAATATGAGCTTAAGGAGAAACCGATAACGTACATTGTATAATATGAGCACACTTTAAACTTAAATACGTTTTTTTCTTTTAGGTTATTATTATATATATATTTTTTAGTTGAAGGACAGGCGGTACCATTCGGGATTTTATTTATTATATAGCCCTCACTTATGGCGGAGGAATACCGTGGTTACATAGTAGCCCTATAGCAACGGGAGACTCTCCCAAATCCAAAATAAACAAAGTAAATACATAAATGTATGTGTGTGTGTGTATATATATACGTGTGTATATATATATATGTATGTATGTATATATGTTTACACACACACACACACACACACACACACACACACACACACATATATATATATATATATATATATATATATATATAGTGGCGAATGAAACAAAGCAGATCCGTTCACATTATCAAAGGTTATTGACTGAGTTTAAATTAAGCAAAGGGATCTTCCTGGCCTTGCTCAAAATGTCAAGCTATCTCTACAAGAAATTGCAACCAGAGCATTCGGTTGTAATTTTAAGCAGTAAGCAAGCATACCAGTGATATTTTCTATAATTCCATTCTAATTTAGCTACTTAAGAAATGAACCTATTTAAAAAAACAACTATTAGTAAGAAGTAAAAATATGTAAGAGTATTTACTTAGCATTACTCTACATGCAAAGAAATTGAAACAAATCAACAGCTGCAAGATTACAATATTAGCAACAGAATAAAAGTCGGAAGCAGGATAAAATATCAAGTGAAAAACAGAAGAGCAGTAACGCAGTATGACTCAAGTTCGACCTTCAATAACACATATACCAACGACTAACATATTTGCAGATACCAAGCAATCATGCAACCCAAACATGCATATCTAGTTCAGTGTTCTTAGTTAAAAACTATAATTTATAGGTCTACCTATGTGATTACTTATGCCATATCCTATTTTTCTTGTGTACTGCTAGTTTGCATGTTACCAGAAACGTATCAACACAGGAATAGATGTTACCAGAAACGTATCAACACAGGAATGGTTGAGAATTCTATGCTCAACCACCACAATAATGCTGAAACATTGAAGACAATTGTATTATATGGAAGCAAGGCGTAATTGCATGAATGACAGGACACAGATGGTATGTACAACCATAACCACTTAATTGTTTTAAAGCAACAGATAAAGCACTTTGTACATGTAGAGACACCAACACATCTAGCACATATATGAATAAAACAACAAAATTTTGCAGTAGAGAGATATTATCCTGGATCAGCACCATAAGGTTAATTCGACAGGATTTGAAGTGACACAGCACATTACAAATATGAGACCACATTCATCTTAGAACCTCTCATTTACAAAACATATATGCATATATCAGACATCTAAGTATTAACAATACTTAGCTAAGATGAAAACCCAAAATTCAAACTTACGCACAGATTGGTCCAAGAAACCACATACATTAATCACCATTTTTTAGACATTTTGGACAATTAAGCATGCTAGGAACTCCATCGAGACAATGCTACCATGAGACAATATGTAAAATTGGGAAATTACACTCCACGTGGAAATAAGGACATGTATGGCGTCAAATAATAATAGCAACTCAGGCCTCAACAATACTTGGAATGACTCAAAGGAGTTCTTACAACACTGTCCTTGTTCATAGCTCAGAGGGACCCTTGTTCATCCAAACAATAATTGGCAACAATGGCCACAACAATAAAGGAATGACTCAGAGGAGTCCTTGTTTATGACTCAGAGGAACAATACAGTTCTTCTTCATAGCTCACAGGGACCCTTGTTCATTCAGACAAAATTGGCTACAATGGCCACAACAATGCTGAAAAAACACATCCAGTTCAACAATAACAGTGTGAGGAAAATCCCTCATTCCTTAAGATGCAGAAGAACCTCATCCCTTGAGGAATTCTCCTTCCTTTCCTTTCAGTCAACTGAGCGAGCCTCAACACTAAATTTAATGGGACCTCATCCCTTGAGGAATTCTCCTTCCTTTCCTTTCAGTCAGCTGAGCGAGCCTCAACACTAAATTTAATGGCACTCGGCTTATGGCTGACCAACTATACACATGGCACACAACCTATAACCGGCCAACAAACAAAGGCAACTAAAGCCTATATTTAAACAGGATGCCATAACAAATGCCTTATGCCAACATGAAGGTGCTCCCAAAAAACTTTAGCTTTTTCAACAACAGGATATACCAAGAACTTTCCAAATACCATATTTACCATTAATATCAAAACAGAAACATTTTTCTTTTGAAAAAGTTTCATATAGGGAAACATATATATTTTTTTCCTTTTGGGAAAAACAACAAGACAGGCTATTTAAAATAGTGAGTAACCCCAACAAGAGGAAATTGTCCCAGAATATTTCACTTACAGAACATGCCATGACAATATACCCATTTAGCATAACATTATTTTGAGAAGAATTTCATTCTATTACAGAACCACCAGAGGGAGAAAAAAATTTGCACCCATGAATATCAACGAGTACAACATCAACACTTTCATATACTTTCAAAAGACAATGGTATGAAAACAGACCATTCAATGACACATATCATAAAAATTGATCTCAATCACCTTTTAGATGGAAGAGCAAGCTCAAGCTTTTTCAGAAAAAAACTCTTGGAGGAAGAACACCTGGAGACCATTTAAATGTTAACAACTTCATTGAGGACACATAAGATTCCCTCCAGAGGATAATGGGCAAACATGGGACAAGATTATAGAATATTATTTACAGAACATGTTTTAATAGTAATAAGAAATACTGTAAAACAGAGATCAAACAGAGATATCCCAAAAACAGAACATGAATGATAAGAACAAGGCAGTAGACAAGATATATAAAGGTGGACAACACACTCTTCGGCTACCATGCCCAGAAATTACTTGTTTGGGGAACACTTGCCCATAACACAATGCTAATCATAACACATGCTCCCCCTCAAGTGATAACTGGGCACTTTATAACTTAATCGATGAAGGATTTCATTAGAAAACAAATTCATGTGACCAATTTATCATGAATCGTACACCCACTTCTACATATAAACAAACACTTGAAGTCATAGAAATGAGTTTATAAGAGGGTGAGAAGGAAGATTAACACCTGATTACTTGGAATTAGACATAGGTTGAACCGAGTTACTTTTTAAGAACAATGGAGGATGGAGCACCAATGATGTTTCAGTACTGTACAGTCGACAGAGGCCACCAATGAAGTTTCAGTACTGTACAGTCAACAGAGGCCTTTTGTTGAACAGCTGGTAAATGCATCACCTTGATGAGCCATACTTGATTACAATCAATATACCGCAGTATAGAACAATCATGGAAAAACAGCATCACTTCCTCACCATCTTGCTGCTTCCCCTGACTACAATCATTATAAGTACCAATAATCCGAGACATTGAACATGAACAGAGGAGGTTTCAACAATCAATTGATAGAAGAGTTTGGAAAACAGAACTGAAAACACATAAAGACACAATCTGAAGATGAAGAAAAATTTTCCAAACAATGAACCCGAATTCCAGTTTTGAAATTGAAAACAAATAGCGACACAATCTGAGGATGAAGAAAAGATTTTCCAAACAATGAACACACTTTCCAATTTTGGAACTCAGTTACATAGGTGGAGGAGAATACTTTTCTTCCCTCACACTCTGATACCATGTTGGAATTTGACTTAGCAATTGCATTTGAAATGAATCGAGACCTTAAATGGAAGATGCAATGGAGAACACACCAAGAAAACTGGATTAATCAAACAAATGCTGAAGATGAAATCTGAGACATAGAAGGAAGAAGAAAACATTATTTACTTCATTTAGAATCACAATTTTCCTACTCAATCTTACAGAGATGATAGCGGAAAGAAACCATATATAGAGAACGCAGCTTCTCCTTGTAATAGTGCCGTTGGAATTCTGGCAGAAATGTTCTGGCACCAACTGTCAAAATATAAGCACTGTCAAATAGTCACAAATTGGATGAAAATGCCCCTTCTCTTAAGTTCACTTGTGTGAACTTTAAATATACATATTTATGTATTTACAGGTGTAGCGTGCAATTTATATTCTATTGCATATATACGAATGTGTTACATTTCTCTTCTTCGTATGGTCTTTGAGTTTGAATATAATATTGGTCTGAGCCCCGTATGATAGGCATATATCTCAATAAAAACCTAATGAGAGAACCAACCGTTACATAGACTAGTATGCTGCATTAAACGACAACAAAAAAAACACAAATTAGAAACTAAGTATGCTGCATTAAACGACAACAAAAAAAACACAAATTAGAAACTACCGTTCAATACAGGAACATTACCAAAACATGTAAACAGGAAAACTAGCATTACTCCGGTCATATAAGGCCCCCTCCAGTTCAAGACCAATATTTAAACACAGAATGATCGTAAAATCAGCATAAATAAGAACCAATTTTTCCTAACGTATAGAGGGCATCTGAAACTGCTGGTATGCTTCAGTTCCAAATTCCAGTTGTAACTCAACTGGAACACTCACCGTGTGTTACTAGGCTGTCATCATTTTCAGTGGAAACATCTTCACATGAAGCCAAGCACCTAAGCAGCCTCCTTGACTTTTCCTTGGTATCATGTCACACTAAAAGCACCAAACAGTCCAAGCACGCACACCCCATCAAGCTAGCATGACCCCAAAAGAAAGGTTGATCGTCCAACAAGACATTACCCAAGATTTTAGTAACAAAGGCAGTCCCATTGCAGATGTACCAGACATGTATGTGATCAGAAAGTTCCATCAATAAAACACGAAGCAAATCCAGCAAACATGACGGAACCAGAAGATTCCAGAAGGCTGCACAAAGCAGGAAGAGAAAGGGAAGTGAAAAATCAGTTGCCAAAGGGGTCGCTCTTTAAGGGCTATCCAGGAAAATTAAGTAAGAAGCACACACAGAAGAAGTCAATCAAACAAGAAGGTTCAAAATGGTGCAATGTTCGAGAGTGAAAAGATAGGTGTCTAAAGACTAGATGCAAAACCTCTACAAGTTCATTCACTTCTTTCATCTTTCATCTGCAAGTTCAATTAGCTTCTTTCATCCATAAGTATGTATAAGTTCGCTAACCACACAAAACAACAATACCATGTAAACATTAAATAAGACCAACATACACTTATACTCTCATAACAACCGTCCTCATAAACAGAAACAATTCAGAAGAAATACGAACCCAATCTTTCATACCAAACAGACATTCATGAAACAACCAAGCAGATCAAAAGAATAATTTTCCTTGAGCGCACTTCAAAAAGATGACTAACACAGCACACACAAGCTTCACTGTTCAAAATCAAAGATCTATTCCTCGTCAGCAGAATTGGACTGAACTCCTCATAGATTCCAAGTTCAATCAAACAGCAGCTGCAGTGCAGATAAAAGGAGGTGATTTAGCAGCCCAGCGCATCCGAATTACTAAGAAAGAAAATAAACCAGAAGAAACACTTCTAAAATTTAAATGACTGAGCCTCCGATTTTCCAGCAATCGACAACCATGCAAGCCCAACACTGAGACGAAAACAGAAAAGGAAGCAACCCAACATTGAGACAAGACCAGAGAAAGAAGCAACCAACACCTTGTCCATCAGGCCTGCATAATATATTCAACGCATATATCCAACAAAACCCTGTTAATTAACAAAATGCAAAAACACAAAGTAGGGTAGCACTGATAACCAAAGCTAAAAAGATCACTTACACCCTCTAGCCTTTCAGGCATCTCATAAACCAACAAGAAGCCAGCTGCAGAGACAAATAGGAAATATATAACCAACATGTCTCCAGACTAAATTTTTTGGTGGGGAACTTGGTTAGTCAGAAGAAGAGGGGGAAAAATCCGAGACTCATCCTCATTTCTACCAACACTCAATACTACCAAAGAACCGCAGAGAACAAAAGGGAGAATAAAATTGAAGATCAACTTTGAAAGGAGTTATGATTCAGTCTCTTTTCCATTTGCTCATTTGTCATCTAGCTCGCTGATTGAAGTTAATGAAATTAATTATGCTAAAGCTCGTTAACTCAAGTCTTTAGAGGCGTATACGTTTATAAGAGAGAAGGGAAACCCTGTTTATGTTTCTCAGGTCTCAAAAACTAGGGACAAAACAAGGGACAAAACAGCTGCTGCACCTCTGATCTGCAAATTTGCAAACTATAGGGAAAAGGATATTTAATGGAAAGACTAAATAAAACCAGCTAGATCTCACTCATGAACAAGAAGAAAGCCAGGAAGGGAATGTGACATGTCTTCACAACACCTTTTCTATGTATAATCTTCCTTGGGATAACTGCAACAAAGATGACCACCAGCCAATGCCAAGTCCTAGAACATATGAAGGCACAGCCAAAAACTAGTATAGACCCATAACATTAAAAAAAAAAATCATCAATACATGGCTTCCACATGCAACTGAATGGACAACCAGGAATCTCGATCCGCTTTTAAAAGAAGGACAAAAAGGGGGGAAATTTTGGATTTAGAAAACCCCAAAATCCAGAATAGCAGGAAAGAAACGAACCTATGGACCTTGAGATGGCCCATCGTTATCCAACGGACAACTGTTAACTAATAGATCACTGCCAACAAAACCATAAAAAGGAACAAATTACCGGAAAACCCCTGAGAGATACTCCTTAAATTCTAAATTCTACACTCGGAAGACTGCAAGCAGAAGCCGGACGTTGAACAAACTTGTATGTTGCAACAACCAACAAAAAAATGAAAGAAGTAGAAGAGACCCCCTGCTGTTGGATAACACTAAACTTATAAACTTACTAATCTTAAACTAAACATATTACGTACACATTATTAGTCCAAGGGTAAGAAACCATACTGAATCAAAGCTCATACCTTTGAACCAAAAATATCCCACCATAAATGGAAAAGACTAACCTGGATGACGTGATTCTTGAAGTTGACCCCTTCTTTCTCCTTGCGACTACGGTATTCTACATATAGTACACTGATGAGGTATGCAGTCCAGCTACCCATAAGACCGTAGAAAATCTGTAGGAGCACCCCAGATACCATTCCCAATTGGGAGAAAGAGTATGGCAGAGTCAAAAGCACTTAGCCACCTACAAAGTAAACACAATTAGTAACCACTTCTTTAATTGATTTCATATTTATAATACAAAAGATTATGAACAGTTGGTGATGTTAAAAATATATACTTGATTGGAGGCACAACTGAACCAAGCATCCCAAACAGAGCCACCATGCCAAAGAAAGCTTTTCATGCTTAAAATAGAGTGCCCTTCTTCTTCTTTCCTCTCCTTCTTGCCCTCTGCTAAAATCTCATTGAAGGTTGAGACAATTGATTCCTCTGCTGCTTGCTTCTTCGGCAACATTCTTTTGGATTCTTTTGCTAATGGGAAACGTCTAAAATTCCAGCGAATCCGACAGTTAATAAGACAAAGCATTCCCGCAACCCCCTAGAAAGTGAAAGCGAAGAAATTCCCCAGATCCAGCAAAATAAGAAAGGGAAAGAAAGAAAGATGATCCCCCCAAGAAAGCAGCTTAAACAAATAAAACCAAAATGGAAATGAGACTAGAAGAGCATCCATACACTCACTTTCAGTAAAAAGAGATACTAGTCAGTCTTGAGAAGTCTCTTTTTACATCATCCCCAAGAAAGGCAAATTAAAATAACTTCTAAAATATCATCATCCCCAATCAAACATTTAGATACACCATACTGGCCAAAGCGCCTCCACGTTTCTTCCTCGATCCTATCCAAAGAGTAAAAGATTATCATCTCTAATCAAACATCTACACATGCGCCAAATAGCCAAAGCAGCCTCTTCTTTTTTTCCTTACCCGTTCCAATTAGAAGGTCCAACTGCAGTTACACCTACACCTTAACGGCGGCCATCAAGATTATCACCACGACATTTTAATTAACTATCACAAATGCAAGATGTTCTAATCAACATTCTTGAAAATCAAGAGGGGGAAATCCAAAATTCTAAATCATCAAACGAATATCAAGAGAGGAGATTCATACATCATGGCGATGAACCGAACACATACGATAAGAGAATTTATCATCAACAATGAAACAATTACACGTTAAATAATCAAAATGAAGATCAATAAAAAATTTATAGCCACCAGGAATGAAACAATTACATGCAAGATATTTTAATCAACATTCTTGAAAATCAAGAAGGGGAAATCCAAAATTCTAAATCATCACACGAAAAATCTAAATCGTCAAACGAATATCAAGAGAGGAGATTCATACGATGAGAGAATTTATCAACAATGAAACACTTACATGTGAAACAATCAAAACGAAGATCAAGAAAGAATTTATCGCCATCAAGAAGATCGAGAAGAGGATGATCAACACACATCATGACGATACACGGATTTGATAAGATCGTACCTCTCTCCCCAGGACAATACAACCGTTATTTGTTCAGGAAATTCTCCACGATGAAGAATATTTGGATTGCAAACAGAAGAGTGGAGGCGTATTTATAGACAATATTGGGAGACTAGGTCGGCCGAATAAGTCGGTTGCGTCAATCTGGAGGTTTCTAATCTATTCTTTCCTTACGTGCTTTGAATCTAGTAATAAATCGGATGTTAAAAAATCTAATAATAAATCAGTGTTCAAAAGGAGAAATAAAAATTAAGAAGTAATAAAACTACTACTAACAGCCTTTGCCCAGTCAGCATGAACCATCAGAAGAGACAATCAGCCAGAAGTGCAGAGAAGACAAATGATGTCGGGCGCAGAGGAAAGAAGAAAAAAGCAGTGAAGAGATATCCCATCACCAGCGCTGCAGGGCGTATGAATATGTATGTATATTTACAAAATGAATTTATGCAATACAAACGTGAACAATACGAATATTTGTATATAATGTGTATGTGGCCCGAAGTCCCCATAATGTATGTACGACCACCATCTTTCTCAATACTCCCCCTCAAACTAGGTGCATAGATAGATGCAACATAGTTTGAACCATACGAATACGTTTCCAGGGAAGCACCATCGATGCAAACAGCTGTACTGATCTTCAACCAGATGAAATGTGGACTTTAGCGGAAACATCATCACCCCTAACTTCTGAGTTTGGAACCCCCTTTTTATACCTCGTCCTGAAGTCCCTGCAACTCCTTAGGTGTTGAAGCACCTGCAAAAGGGAAATATTTCTGCAGTACTCTTGAGGTCTCCTGCAAAATTCTGCTAATGAAGCAACCATGCAAATAGAAGTCTGCAAAGGAAAATAGTCTCCAGGTCTCCTGCAGAACGATCCCAATGGAGTAACCCTGCACCTGCAAAACAAGATTAGAGAACAACAACAAAAAGACAACTCTGCTCCTGTGCCACCTTATTTTCTTGTAGCTCTTCAACCTACAAAATAGAAGTCTTCCCCTGAAAAGAATCACAACTTGAAAGTTTGTTAGCGTATAACACATGTAGAATCAAAATAAAAGGAAACAACATTCATGCCCCATGCAGATTTTTTGGTTTAAAACCAGCCACTCTAAAGACGTTAATCAAGGTATTATTCACTACCTGACAGAAGATTTAAGGATAAATAAGGTTAGAACAGTGTCAAAAACAACCCATACCACATACAGTAGTGACTGAGCCTACGATTTTCCAGCAATCGACAACCATGCAAACCCAACACTGAGACGAAAACAGCAAAAGAAACAACCCAACATTGAGACAAAACCAGAGAAAGAAGCAACCAACACCTTGTCCATCAGGCCTGCAAAATATATTCAGCGTATATATCCAACAAAACCCTGTTAATTAACAAAATGCAAAAACACAAAGTAAGGTAGCACTGATAACCAAAGCTAAAAAGATCACTTACACCCTCTAGCCTTTCAGGCATCTCATAAACCAACAAAAAGCCAGCTGCAGAGACAAATGGGAAATATAAAGCCAACATGTCTCCGGACTAAATTTTTTGGTGGGGAACTTGGTTAATCAGAAGAAGAAGGGAAAAAAATCCAAGATTCATCCTCATTTCTACCAACACTCAATACTACCAAAGAACTGCAGAGGACAAAAGGGAGAATAAAATTGAAGGTCAACTTTGAAAGGAGTTACACCTACGCCTTCACGGCGGCCATCAAGATTATCACCACCACATTTTAATTAGCTATCACAAATGCAAGATGTTCTAATCAACATTCTTGAAAATCAAGAGGGGGAAACCCAAAATTCTAAATCATCAAACGAAAAAACTAAATCATCAAACGAATATCAAGAGAGGAGATTAATACATCATGGCGATGAACCGGACACATACGATTAGAGAATTTATCATCATCAAGAATGAAACAATTACACGTTAAACAATCACAACGAAGATCAAGAAATAATTTATCGCCATCAGGAATGAAACAATGTAGCAAGATATTTTAATCAACATTCTTGAAAATCAAGAAGAGGAAAATCCAAAATTCTAAATCATCAAACGAAAAACCTAAAGCGTCAAACGAATGTCAAGAGAGGAGATTCATACGATGAGAGAATTTATCATCAAGAATGAAACGATTACACGTGAAACAATCAAAACGAAGATCAAGAAAGAATTTATCGCCATCACGAAGATCAAGAAGAGGATGATTAACACGACGATACACGGATTTGATAAGATGATACCCCTCTCCCCAGGACAATACTACCGTTATTTGGTCAGAAAATTCTCCACGATGAAGAATGTTTGGATTGCAAACAGAAGAGTGGGGGCGTATTTATAGACAATTGGGAGACTAGGTCGGCCGAATAAGTCGGTTCTGGAGGTTTCCAATCTATTCTTGCCTTACGCGCTTTGGAATCTAGTAATAAATCGGATGTTCAAAAATCTAATAATAAATCATTGTTCAAAAGGAGAAATAAAAATTAAGAAGTAATAAAACACAAGAATAAAATACATAAGTTTTTTCTATAAATACACATGCTTATCACTGAACAACCTTATAAAAAAGTGCATTTTATCATTGTCCAACAAGACAATAATTGATGAAAACAAATAAAAACAAAGAGTAAAATTAAATATAAATAGCATTCATGTTTGACTTATATTAATCTTCGACCTTTAAGTAACGCAAGGCTAGTCTATTTTATATCCAGAGAGAGAGCGTAGACTACTATATTTTATCTTTCACTATGCGGTTCTAAGATTCTAACTCGTTGGACTTATTTAAATGTCTCCTGATTTAGAATCATATTCTTGATATAAAACATGATTTGTTATCCTCTATCGTATATCTATTAACTCGTTTTATTTATATGTAAAACATCATCATTATAATTATAAATTGCGATTATAATCAAAAAGCTAATTAAAACCTTAACGTTTTAAACACATGACGTTATCATGATTACAATGAACCAAATAAAATAACATTTGGTGAAAACTAGACAAAATCCGCAACCACATTGGGATGGGCTAAGGAGAGGCATTGTACCGAACATTTCTTCCCTATTTGACGAAATATAAATGCATTAAATATAATTAAATATTCACATATGTAGCATGAGGATGATAGTAAAAGGATTTTATTTTATTTAAAATGTCTCTTCATTTAAAATCATATTCTTGATATAAAATATGATTTGTTATCATCTATCGTATATCAATTGACTCGTTTTCTTTATATATAAAACATCATCATTATATGAAAATTAGGTGAGGTGAGACATTCTCTCTTTTTTTTCCCAATAAGAAGCTTCACCTTTTCATTCATTCTCCACCATGAAGAATGATCTTTTGAAGACAAAACGACAACCCTTTTCCCCCGAAAACAAAATGATAGCTGGAAAAGAACATCTAATCCAACGAAAAAGAAACATTTCAGAACATTTTCATGTGTAAATTAACCCATCCCCTATATCACTTTTAGCATTCAACTTAAAACGCGTGAGTCTAATATACTAAAACGCCCTTTAACTTGTGTAAAATGAAAAAAGTTATGGAAGCAAAGAATTCTTGAAATGTCATGGTGAAGGTGTTGTCTAGAACGATATATGTAAAATATGGAAGACATCAACATTTATGCCAGAAGAGCAATGCGAAATGTTTCAATGACGCTCGAGTTTTTGACGCTATAAATACGCGGCCAGTAATTAGCTGACATGTGACAGATAGTATTTTTAGGTTTTTTTTTTTTTTGCTTTTTCTATTTGATGCAAATTATGAAAAGTCATTTTGTCCCTGCCCAAATAATTTTATCTCTGCATCCCGTGACTCTCTTACTCCAGCGAAACCCATCCCACCTCCGGCTGCCGGCGAAACCCACTTCCTCCGGTCACAGCCACTCTCTCCGGTAAGTCTTTCTCTTGATTCACCCAAACTTTGCATATGGAAACTGATTCCAAGTATCAGTGTTTATTTTTGCTGCGGTGCCTTTTGACTCCCTGTCTCCATCTCCAACTTTAAAAATTAAATCAAACATATAAAAGCGAGAATTAATCAGAGGTTTTTGTATTTCTCCTTTCCTGCGGTATTTTGACAAAAACATTAACAGAGCTTACACAGAGGAAAGTTCCAGGATCCAAGTATCAGTGCAAGGCCAAGGGGCTCTTGCAAAACTTGCGCTTTGGGAGGGAGCAAAACCAGTGGCAGGGAGCAAAACCAGTGCTGAACGAAATTGATGTCTTTTTCATGTCCATGCTTCTTATCCACTCGCCAATTCATTTTCTGAACCGCTATCAGTGTGAATTCTTCATGTAGATGTTGATTGACAACATCGGTCAGTTGTTGACTAATCCTACGATAATGTTCTATGAAAGCACGGTGTTCGAACGTACATTTGTCTACTGGACTTACCAATTTATGAAAATTAGGTGCATATCCTTATTGGTGGTGTTGATCCTCTATTGAGGTCTTTTACAATGTTTTGAACACTAAAGGAGTTGATAGAATTTGAACACATTATAGTGACTGAAACCAAATTTAAGTAAGCATTTATTGGAGATAATTATCTTTTGACCATTTATGGTTAGACGAATCATTCCCAAGACCCTCTATAGTTTATTTTCAACATTTCCTTTTCTTTTTTTAACTAAATTAAAAAGTCAATATTCCATCAACATTGAGATATACACGTGTTAAATCAATCTGAACGATTACTTTTGATGTTGTTGAGATATACTTGTTATGTATTGTTGTTGTTTGTTGAAGTAAAGTAAACTAATAGCAATCAAAAATTTAAACAAAATAAATAAAAATAAAAAACCATTTACATAAATGTGAAGTTCTGAATTGTTATAAAAACGATAAAATAACACTCCAACAAGTAATTTGTATACTACTGATAGAATAATTTAGTTCAGAACATGTTGTTGAGTCAGTTAGGTTCTATTAGGATGGATGAATAGAATAATGGCGGTTTTGCTTGTTTTAAGTTTTTACTTCTGCCCGTAAATTCAAAATTGTGCAACAAATATTAAAAAAATATATTCAAGTAATAGCATAAGTTATGTACTACCAATTCAATATATATTTACACACATATATATAATCTCTAAGAAATTCCATACACAAATTCCATGTACAGCTTAATTAAAATTGTATTTGAAGTTAAATCAGAAAATTTATCTGTGTTTTTTAAAAGATGAAATTACATTTCACAACTAAACTATGCTAGTGTTTTCACAAAACATTCAAACATAATTTACTACAATTTTATTTGAACCTTCTTAAACAAACTCACAAAAAGCTAAATGGCCTTTGATGGTAGATTGTCACCTCCAACTGCTTCTTCCTCCGTTCCTCCATCCGCGCACGCTGCCCTCCACCTTCCCATTCTCTCGCCTCTCTTAGCGTCGCATCTCCCTTTTCTTCTCCCTCCCTTCTTCTTCCTCCTTCCTCCCTTCACCTCTGCACCGCCCTCTTCCCCACCACCCTAATCCCACCAATATTTTTTCCGTCACACACCGTCACTACGAGAGTGCACGAATCATCTTCAATGACCAAGATATTTAGGTTCTTTACAAGACATCATATAACAAAATTAGAACTTCTGCAGATCATTTTATAGCCTTGAATCATTTTATAGCCTTTTACTACCGACTCCAATCAAACTTTTATTTTCGGAATTCTTTCAAAATACCCAATTTCATCAACTGTGTATGAGTAGATATCTCAAATAATCGAGACAAGCTAAATAAGACAACTAAGAATCATATATTAATTTTATGTTTTCACCAAGCCTGTTTTTACATCTGAAGCATTAAAATCTTCTCTTGGTTGTGATACATTGTTCCGAAAGCGCATGTGACAACTATGGTTAATATTGTCAAAGAGAAAATATAATTTGATCTGCACTTTTTTTTAAATTTGTTGTCCAGTTTGAATTTTCGTCCTGAAAACCTTTTGAAGGACGTAGTTATGTGGTCACAAAAACGTACATATTCTTTAAGAAGTAGAAAATACTATACATGATCACGAATAGAATATTCTTTAATATGATATTTAATCATTGTAACGTATTTTTTAGTATAATATAATTTATTATTAATATATTCATGTTGTGATTTTTTTTTGTATACTGAAAATATGCGAGAAAACAATGCTGAGTTAAGAGTAATGTTAGAAAATGTGTACTGTTATATACAAATGGTGGTCTAAACCATTATATGAGTATGTATTGTAATGTTTGTAAAGTAAACTCGACATTTAATGTTAAGTAATCCTCCAATTACAGAAAACTTTAATCATATTATTCACACTTCCTGACATGCAGATAAGTGATTTAGAGTTCAGTTATAAAATACAGTTAGTTTTTAGTGTTCCATGATTGCTATGCATTTCATGCGTGTTAGATTTTGCTGACAAGGAATTTCGTATCTTAGGACTGCATGCAGAAGTTCCATATAATTGCACCCAGGAGGAGCATTGCTAGGTTGCCTCAGAAATATAACAGGTAAAAAGTGAAACAGCATCCTGTAGATGGCATGATTGAAGGTCTTGTGGAATGGGTGCTCTGAATATGGTGTTGAAGCAACTTAATTGAACCTCCCAAGGTCGAATCTTTACCGCTGTCAGATAGCAACACACTACATATCTCCTCAGCCATCTTTGAATACACCACCCTGAGAAACGTGTACAACTGTATTCAGAACTAGGCCATTATAAAGCTACCATACTCAGGAGACCATGAAATATATCACAACAGTGAAAAGGATACTAGATGGTGTTGTAACTGTTATGCCAAAAAAGA
Source organism: Eustoma russellianum (assembly GCA_036186865.1). Lineage (NCBI taxonomy): Eukaryota > Viridiplantae > Streptophyta > Magnoliopsida > Gentianales > Gentianaceae > Eustoma > Eustoma russellianum. The sequence continues at coordinate 6,920,919 of AP025040.1, read as the reverse complement.
GTATAAGGAATTCGACTTCTTGATTAGAGATCATCAACTAATGAAAAGCATTTCAAAAAAGAGTCTTTTGAAATGAAGATATTGTTTGTTTGTCTCTCACTTTCTACAGAGTCTAACGATAACTTTTGATTTCGTTGGTATATACTGAGTATGTATGTATATATAATTCTAAAAACTATCAGTATATATGTATACACACATATATATACACATAAAAATCCAAAAATAATACACATATATGTATCTATATATTTAACCGGGTTGATCACCTTCTGCCCCCTGTAGTACGCGAATTTTCACCCTTTGCACCCCTTATGTTCTATATCACACCCTTAACCCCTCCGAATTATTGGACTGATGTGGAAAATGTCATTTCAGACAAAATTTGGCCAGGAACAGAATGACATGGCAATTGCCTATGCCACGTGTTGCAAGCAAATGTTACGTAGAGTCAATTAATTGTGTGTCACTCTTCAACTGCCCATTTTCCTCTGTCTTCTTCCATCTTCTCTATCCTCTCCTCGATATGGTTTACCTCTTCTAAAAAAGGGTTAAGTTCCTCAAGCATCACGTTCATCTCCTTTTCCATTTCAAACAATTGTGACTGAGTCGCTCAAACTTGGCATGCTTCTTTTCAACATCAAGAGAGATCGTTAGCTGTTCTATCTTACAAAACCGATGACTCTTTCTCCTTCTCCAGAGCGGAATATTTTTCTCTTAATTCTGAATATATTTTCTCCAATGTTTCAAGTTTTATTTGAGTGCTCACCAGTTCATAAGCCAAATTATCCTTATTGCCAGCAATAATGCATTTCTCATTTACAAGGTACACGACTTGGTCTTCAAACATTGAAGTTCATAATGAGCATCAGAAATGGAATTCTCAAGTACAACACTTTCTTCCGATATTCTCTGTATATTTTCAGTTGTTTACTTCAGCTCAACTGCTAGGGAAGCCTTCTCGTCCATAAGAGAAGTTCTCTTGTAATAGAGATTTATAAGATTCTCCCGGAGCTTCTATTTTTTTTCTATAACAGTTTCCAATTCTGCATTTAAATCTGTTAGTGAAGTCCCTAACATAGAGTTTTTCTCGGGAAGCTGATCTAAGATTACCACCTTCTCCAGAAGAGCAACCTTCTTATTCTTTTCCCTTTGGCATGTTTCAGGGGTTAAGGGTGTGACTTAAAACATAAGGGAAAAAAGGGTGGAATTCGCATACTACAGGAGGGCAAAAAAATAACTTGTAAAACAGTTTAAATATTTTTATACATATTTCTGGAAACAGTAAGTGTGTGTATATATATATAATGTCTGAAAATAATTTAAATATATGTGTGTATAATTCCAAAAAAAAAGTAATTTCAGAAACTGTTAAATATTTATTTATATAAAAATCAGATAATAGAAATAAATAAATAAATATATATTTGTAATGATTTTTCTAAACATTTTAATATATAATTATGTAATGCTGAAATCAGAAATACGTAAATACATATGTATTGCTGAAATTCTGAAAATATATATAAAATTTCTCAAAACAGTTTAAAATTTATTTATATGTAATTCTGAAAATAACAAATATTTATATGTATAAATCCGAAAATAATATATATTTGTATGCATATATATACAATTTCAAAAACAGAATTATATATTTAAATAAATAATTTCTAAAATCATTTAATACCTATTTACATAAAATTCTGGAATAAATAAATAAATAAATATATAAATTTGAATAAATCCAAAAACAAATTTATATATGTGTATATATATTTAATTTGAAAAACAGAATTATATATGTATAAATAATTTCCAACTAATATAAATTCTGAGAAAACAATATATATATATATATATGTATATATATATATATGTAAACATTTTTGAAACAGAATTCATATGGCTATATATATAAAATTTTAAAAAATAACTTTTACGTATATATACATGAGGCTATTTCGAAAATAAATATATAAATAGCATATAATTATGAATTACGTCCATAAAATATATATACCAAAATATCAACCTAAGTACATGTATATAATCCTAGTAGTAGTAAATTACACACACAAAACATAATCACATTCATAAACTATCAAGTTTTCAATCAAAAAGAAAATACATTCATAGAACACATAAAATAAACTCAATAAAATCGGTGATAGAAATTCCAAGTAGAGGAAGAGGGTACTTACCTTAGATTGTAAGGTTGCCTAAATTTTTTTCCGTTCATTTTCTTCTTCCTCCATCTTCTTCTTTCTCTCATATTCTTTTCATTGTTTCCATAATTGTAGTGTGTGTGTGTGTGTGAATGGTGCTTGGCCCGTTGGAATAATGTGAAGGGAGGGATTATACAAAAAATATTTTACTTTCTTAAAGAGGGGAGAGATTTTTCGCCGATGATAGGAAGAGTGGGAGAGGAAAATAAGGAGTAAAAGGTGAGGAGAGGTTAATTGGATTTTATTACTATTATATTTTTCTGTAAGATACATGTATATTAATTTATTATTAATTTATTTTTTTAAAAAAAAATCACATGGGTTGCAATAGTCTACCCCCTTTACAAAAATGGAGAGTGATGTGAGCGTCACTTAGTAAGTACTCACCTATACTTAGAACAGAAAAATATACGAAAGAAACACGAGAATAAAATAAACGAATAAACAGCAATAAAAGACATACCCGATACTTGTTCGCAAATAGTAATATCTCCTAAAGAAAACTTAAGCAATAGAACATCAAAAGAATTACAAGTAAATAGGCAAACCAAACATATCCATTCATGCTCCCGTGATGCATGCTCATTTGAAAAACCATGACACACGCAACAACGTCAAATCATGCAATATGACATATATTTCTATTCAAAAATAGTTTATATAATTGTATATATTTTTATATCCAAAATTAATATAATTAATATTTAATTCTATTTAAAAACAGTTTATATTTATGCATATACTTACTATACGAAAATAACATGAATGTATATATATAAATTTTATTTAAAAACACTTTATATAATTCGCATATGTTTAAGTACAAAAATTGACATAAACATATACATAATTCTTTAGAAAATCAGTTTATATATTTAGAGAGATAATTATATATGAAAATCACATAACATAAATCAATAATTTTAGAAAATAAACAGTTATTAAATTAATATATATTTAATCCGAAAACAGTTTAATATAGCCTAATTTATGCACAAAAGTTTATATAATTATATATATATATGTATATATTAGATACTGAAAAAGAAAACAATATATAAATTTATATATATATATAAATCCAAAAAAACTATATATATATATATATATATATATATATATATAAATTACTTCGAAAGAGTGAAAACAATAAACTGAAAATGAAAACTGGAAAAGAATAAACTAAAAATAAAGTCTGGAAAACAATAAATCGAAAATAAAATATGGAAAACAATTTAATATATATTTCTGATATTAAAAAATTTACGTATACACATGTATAAATATATTTCAAAACAGTTTATAACATATATCTAAATCCGAAACTGTAAAAACAGTTTTCTAATTTTATAAGCATATTTATTGAATATATAAGAGCAGTATATGTGTGTATATTTATAGTTTCAGAAACAGTACATAATTTTAGGTGTATAATTCTAATAAAATATAGCAGTATATATATATATGTATGTATGTATAAATTCAAAATTAATATATAATGTGCAAATATATAATCAAAAACAGAATTTTGTATATATATAAATAATTTCTAAAACAGTTTAATATATGTATGTATATATAACTTTAGAAACAATCAGTATTTATATATATAAAAATCCTAAAATAATATATATATATATATATATATGTGTGTGTGTGTGTGTATACATATATGCATATATATGTCATATATATATATATATATATATATATATATATATTTAATTGGGTTAATCACCTTTTGCCCCTCGTAGCGAATTTCACCCTTTGCCCCCTTTATGTTTTAAGTCACACCCTTAACCTCCTAAACTACCGGATTGATGTGGAAAACGCCATTTTAGACAAAATTTTCCTGGAACAGAATAACATGCCAATTGCCCATACCACGTGTTGCAAACAAATGCCACGTGGAGTCAATTAATTGTGTCACTCTTCAACTGCCCATTTTCCTCTATGTCTTCTTCCATCTCCTCAATTTGGTTTACCTCTTCCAAAAAAGGGTTATAATCTCCTCAAGCAACAGTTTCTTCTCCTTTTCCATTTCAAACAATTGTGACTGAGTCGCTGAAACTTGGCATGCTTTTTTTTAACATCAAGAAGATCGTTAGCTCTTCTACCTTACAAATCGATGCCTCTTTCTCCTTCTCGAGAGCGGAGTATTTTTCTCCTGATTCTAAATATATTTTCTCCAATATTTCAAGTCTTATTTGAGTGGTCACCAGTGCATAAGCCAAATTACCCTTATTGCTGGCAATAATGCCTTTCTCATTTACAAGCGACTTAGCAAATCTTCTAAGGTACACGACTTGGTCTTCAAACATTGAAGTTCAGTATGAGCATCAGAAATGGAATTCTCAAGTACAACACTTTCTTCCGATATTCTCTGTATATTTTCAGTTGTTTACTTCAGCGCAACTACTAAGGAAGCCTTCTCGTCAATAAGAGAAGTTCTCTTGTAATAGAGATTTATAAGATTCTTCCAGAGCTTCTATTTTTTTCTATAACACCTTCTAGTTCTGCATCTAAATCTGTTTGTGAAGTCTCTAACATAGAATTTTTCTCGGGAAGCTGATATAAGATTACCATCTTCTCCAGAAGAGCAACCTTCTTATTCTTTTCCCTTTGGTATGTTTCAATGGGGTTAAGGGTGTGATTTAAAACATAAGGGGGGCAAAGGGTGAAATTCGCATACTACATGAGGGCAAAAAGGTGATTAACCATATTTAATTTCAAAAACAGGATTATATATAAAAATAACTTCTAAAACAGTTTAAATATTTTTATACATATTTCTGGAAACAGTAAGTGTGCGTATATATATATTGTCAGAAAATAATTTAAACATATGTGTGTATAATTCCAAAAAAAAAAGTAATTTCAGAAACCGTTAAATATTTATTTATATAAAATTCAGATAATAGAAGTAAATAAATAAATAAATAAATATTTGCAATGATTTTTCTAAACAGTTTAATATATAATTATGTAATGCAAAAATCAGAAATATGAAAATACATATGTATTGCTGAAATTCTGAAAATATATATTAAATTTCTCAAAACAGTTTAAAATTTATTTATATATAATTCTGGAAATAATAAATATTTATATGTATGAATCAGAAAATAATATATATTTGTATGCATATATATACAATTTCAAAAACAGAATTATATATTCAAATAAATAATTTCTAAAATCATTTAATGCCTATTTACATAAAATTCTGGAATAAATAAATAAATAAATAAATATATATATATATAAAAACAGAATTTTATATATGTGTATATATATGTAATTTGAAAAACAGAATTATACATGTATAAATAATTTCCAAAACTGTGTAATATAATTCTGAAAACCAATATATATATATATATATATATATAACATTTTTAAAACAGAATCCATATGGCTATATATATATATATATATATATATATATATATCTATATACAATTTAAAAAAATAATTTTTATGTGTATATACATGTGGCAATTTCGAAAATAATTATATAAATAGCATATAATTATGAATTACGTACATAAAATATGTATATGAACATATCAACCTACGTACCTGTATATAATCCTAGTAGTAAATTACATACACACACAACATAATCACATTCATAAACTATCAAGTTTTCAATTAAAAGGAAAATACATTCATAGAACACAAAATAAACTCAATAAAATTGGTGATAGAAATTCCAAGTAGAGGAAGATGGTACTTACCTTAGATTGTAGGGTTGCCTAAATTTTTTTCCTTTCATTTTCTTCTTAGATTGTAGGGTTGCCTAAATTTTTTTCCTTTCATTTTCTTCTTAGATTGTAGGGTTGCCTAAATTTTTTTCCTTTCATTTTCTTCTTCCTCCATCTTCTTTTTCTCTCATATTCTTTTCATTATTTTAATAATTGTAGTTGTGTGTGTGAATGGTGCTTGGCCCGTTGGAATAATGTGAAGGAAGGGATTATACAAAAAGTCTTTCACTTTCTTAAAGAGGGGACAGATTTTACGCTGATGATATGAGGAGTGGGGGAGGAAAATAAGGAGTAAAAGGTGGGGAGTGGTTAATCGTATTTTATTACTATTATATTTTTTCTGTAAGATATATGTATATTAATTTATTATTCATTTAATTTTTTTAAAAAATCATATGGGTTGCAATAGTCTACCCCCTTTTACAAAAAGGGGGGGAGTGATGTGGGCGTCACTCAGTAAGTATCCACCTATACTTAGAACAGAAAAATATACGAAAGAAACACGGGAATAAAATAAACGAATAAACAGCAATAAAAGACATACTCGGTACTTGTTCGCAAATAGTAATATCTCCTAAAGAAAACTTAAGCAATAGAACATCAAAAGAATCACAAGTAAATAGGCAAACCAAACATATCCATTCATGCTCTCGTGATGCATGCTCATTTGAAAAACCATGACACACGCAACAACGTCAAATCATGTAATATGACATATATTTCTATTCGAAAATAGTTTATATAATTGTATATATTTTTATATCCGAAATTAATATAGTTAAATATTTAATTCTATTTAAAAAAGTCATATTTATGCATATACTTAATATACGAAAATAACATAAATTTTATTTAAAAACACTTTATATAATTAGCATATATTTAAGTACAAAAATTGACATAAATATATACGTAAATCTTCAGAAAATCAGTTTATATATTTATAGAGATAATTATACACGAAAATTACATAATCGATCGATCGATTGAATCCCAGCTCAACGACAGCAAAAGCTATCGCTAGAGTCTGGGGAGGGTAAACGAAAATTACATAATATAAATCTATAATTCTAAAAAATAAACAGTTTATTAAATTAATATATATTTAATCTGAAAAAAGTTTAATATAGCCTAAATGCAAAACAGTTTATATAATTATATATATATATATATGTATTAAATACTGAAAAAGAAAATAGTATATAAATTTATATATATATACCTAATTATTGTTAATATTGTTATTTATATATAATTATATATATTATTATGACTGGCTGGAATTAGTTCCGCCTAACCTTATTCCCTCTCCCTTTTTATTTACTGTTATTTATTTATCATAATATATATTATTATGACTGGCTGGAATTAGTTCCGCCTATCCTTATTCCCTCTTCCTTTTTACTTACTGTTATTTATTTATTTTCTTGGGGAGTTTAATCACCCCCATTTAAATTCTGTTCATTTAATTTCGTTTTTCTTACTGTTTTATTTTTGTTTTATTTACAGTTTTTATCTTTTGTTTACATTTCTGCTTTGTTATTCTTGTTTATTATTATTATCTTTTAGTGTCGGTAGCTTATAAAGAAATTTTTTATTTAACAAATTACTTTGAAATTTATTAATACATAATACTATACTCAAAATTTCTTTTTTAATAGTAGAATATGATTTTTGGGTATCATTCCAATAACCAGAAGTATATTGAACTATAGACTCTTTTCCATTTTATAATTGTTTTAATATTCCACCATATCCAATATCTGATGCATCTGTTTCTACTATTTTGAATAGATTTGGATCTGCTATGTGTAAGCAGGGCATATCAGATATATATATATATATATATCCAAAAAAACTATATATATATATATAAATTACTTCGAAAACATTGAAAACAATAAACTAAAAATAAAATTTGGAAAACAATAAACTGAAAATAAAATCGTATATATATATATATAAATTACTTCGAAAACAGTAAAAACAATAAACTGAAAATAAAAACTGGAAAACAATAAATTGAAAATAAAATCTGGAAAACAATTTAATATATATTTAAGAAAATAAAACAATTTACGTATTATATATGTATAACAATATTTCAAAACAGTTTATAATACATATCTAAATCCAAAACTGTAAAAGCAGTTTTCTAATTTAATAAGCATATTTATTGAATACATAAGAGCGTTATATATGTGTATATTTATAGTTCAGAAATAATTTTGGGTGTATAATTCGAAAAAAATACAGCAGTGTAATATATAATTACACACACACACACACACACACACACACACAACACAATATATATATATATATATATATGTAGTGTATGATAGTGTGTGTGTGTTGTGTGTGTGTAAATTCAAAATTAATATATAATGTACAAAATATATAATCAAAAACAGAATTATATAATATTATATAAATAATTCTAAAACAAGCTTAATATATGTATGTATATATAATTTTAGAAACAATCAGTATTTATATATATAAAAATCCTAAAATAATATATATATATATATATGTATGTATGTATACTATGTATATATATGTATGAATATATATATTTAATTGGGTTAATCACCTTTGCCCCCTGTAGCTAATTATTCATCCTTTACCCCCCGTTATGTTTTAAATCATAACCCTTATCCCCTAAACTATTGGACTGATGTGGAAAATGTCATTTTAGGCAAAATTTGCCCGGAACAGAATGACATGCCAATTGCCCAGCCACGTGCTGCAAATGAATGCCACGTGGAGTCAATTAATTGTGTGTCACTCTTCAACATCCCAATTTCATCTATGTCTTCTTCCATCTTCTCTACCCTCTCGTCAATTCGGTTTACCTCTTCCAAAAAAGAGTTAAGCTCCTCAAGCACCAGTTTTCATCTCCTTTTCCATTTCAAACAATTGTGACTGAGTCGCTCAAACTTGACATGCTTCTTTTTAACATCAATGAGATCGTTAGCTCTTCTATCTTACAAACTGATGCCTCTTTCTCATTCTCTATAGCGGAGTATTTTTCTCCTGATTGTAAATATATTTTCTCCAATGTTTCAAGTCTTATTTGAGTGCTCACGAGTTCATAAGCCAAATTATCCTTATTGCCGGCAATAATGTCTTTCTCATTTGCAAGTGACTTAACAAATCTTCTAAGGTACACGACTTGGTCTTCAAACCTTGAATTTCAGTATGAGCATCAGAAATGGAATTCTCAAGTACAACACTTTCTTCCAATATTCTTTGTATATTTTCAATTTACTTCAGTTCAACTGCTAGGGAAGCCTTCTCGTCAATAAGAGAAGTTCTCTTGTAGTAGAGATTTATAAGATTCTTCCGGAGCTTCTATTTTTTTTCTATAACAGCTTCCAATTCTGCATTTAAATCTGTTAGTGAAGTCTCTAACATAGAGTTTTTCTCGGGAAGCTGATCTAAGATTACCATCTTCTCCAGAAGAGCAACCTTCTTATTCTTTTCCCTTTGGCATGTTTCATGGGGTTAAGGGTGTGATTTAAAACATAAAGGGGACAAAGGGTGAAATTCGCATAATACAAGAGGGCAAAAGGTGATTAACCCTATTTAATTTCAAAAAAAGGATTGTATATAAAAATAACTTCTAAAATAGTTTAAATAATTTCATACATATTTCAGGAAACAGTAAGTGTGTGTGTATATATATAATGATTGAAAATAATTTAAATATATCTGTGTATAATTCCAAAAGAAAAGTAATTTCAGAAACCGTTAAATATTTATTTATATAAAATTCAGATAATGGAAAAAAATAAATAAATATGTATTTGCAATGTTTTTTCTAAACTGTTTAATATATAATATGTAATGCTGAAATCAGAAATATGTAAATACATTCTGAAAAAATATATAAAATTTCTCAAAACAGTTTCAAAATTTATTTATATATAAATCTAGAAATAATAAATATTTATATGTATAAATCCAAAAATAAAATATATTTGTATGCATATATATACAATTTCAAAAATAGAATTATATATTTAAATAAATAATTTTTAAAATCATTTAATACCTATTTACGTAAAATTCAGAATAAATAAATAAATAAATAAATAAATTTTAATAAATTCGAAAGTAAATTTATATATGTGTATATATATTTAATTTGAAAAACAGAATTATATATGTATAAATAATTTCCAAAACAGCGTAATATAAATTCTGAAAAACCAATATATATATATATATATATATATATATATATATATATATATATGTAAACATTTTTGAAACAGAATTCGTATGGATATATATATATCTCTATATACAATTTAAAAAAATAATTTTTATGTATATATACATGTGGCAATTTCAATATGAATTATGTACATAAAATATGTATACCAAAATATCAACCTGCGTACATGTATATAATCCTAGTAGTAGTAAATTACACACACAACATAATCACATTCATAAACTATCAAGTTTTCAAATCAAAAAGAAAATACATTCATAGAACACATAAAATAAACTCAATAAAATTAGTGATAGAAATTTCAAGTAGAGGAAGAGGGTACTTACCTTAGATTGTAGGGTTGTCATTTTTTTCCGCTTCCTTTTCTTCTTCCTCCATCTTCTTTTCATTATTTCAATAAAAGTGTGTGTGAATGGTGATTGGCCCGTTGGAATAATGTGAAGGGAGAGGTTATAAAAAAATATTTTACTTTCTTAAAGAAGGGAGAGATTTTTCGCCGATGATAGGGGGAGTGGCGATGGAAAATGAGGAGTAAATGATGGGGAGTGATTAATGGGGTCTTATTACTATTATTTTTTCTGTAAGATACATGTATATTAATTTATTATTCATTTATTTTTTTAAA
>AP025040.1:6868509-6902210 GCA_036186865.1 Eustoma russellianum | reverse complement strand
ATATACAATTTAAATTATAATTTTTATGCATATATACATGTGGCAATATCGAAAATAATTATATAAATAGCATATTATTATGAATTACGTACATAAAATATGTATACGAACATATCAACCTACATACATGTATATAATCCTAGTAGTAGTAAATTACACACACAAAACATAATCACATTCATAAACTATCAAGTTTTCAATAAAAAAGAAAATACATTCATGGAACACAAAATAAACTCAATAAAATTGGTGATAGAAATTCCAAGTAGAGGAAGAGGGTACTTACCTTAGATTGAAGGGTTGCCTAAATTTTTTTTTCCCTTCATTTTCTTCTTCCTCCATCTTCTTTCTATCCTATTCTTTTCATTATTTCAATAATTGTAGTTGTGTGTGAGAATGGTGCTTGGCCCGTTGGAATAATGTGAAAGAAAAGATTATACAAAAAATATTTCACTTTCTTAAAGAGGGGAGAGATTTTTCGCCGATGATAGGGGGGAGGAAAATAAGGAGTAAAAGATGGGGAGTGGTTAATCGTACTTTATTACAATTATTTTTTCTGTAATTTACATGTATATTTATTTATTATTCATTTATTTTTTTTAAAAAAAATTCACATGGGTCGCAATAGTCTACCCCCTTTACAAAAAGAAGGGGAGTGATGTGGGCGTCACTCAGTAAGTACCCACCTATACTTAGAACACAAAAATATACGAAACAAACATGAGAATAAAATAAACGAATAAACAGCGGAAAATAAGGAGTAAAAGATGGGGAGTGGTTAATCGTACTTTATTACAATTATTTTTTCTGTAATTTACATGTATATTTATTTATTATTCATTTATTTTTTTAAAAAAATTCACATGGGTCGCAATAGTCTACCCCCTTTACAAAAAGGAGGGGAGTGATGTGGGCGTCACTCAGTAAGTACCCACCTATACTTAGAACAGAAAAATATACGAAAGAAACATGAGAAAAAAATAAACAAATAAACAGCAATAAAAGACATACCCGCTACTTGTTCGCAAATAGTAATATCTCCTAAAGAAAACTTAAGCAATAGAACATCAAAACAATCACAAGTAAATATGCAAACCAAACATATCCATTCATGCTCTCGTGATGCATGCACATTTGAAAAAACCATGACACACGCAACAACGTCAAATCATGCAATATGACATATAATTCTATCCGAAAATAGTTTATATAATTGTATATATTTATATATCCGAAATTAATATAATTAAATATTTAATTCTATTTAAAAACAGTCATATTTATGCATATACTTAATATACAAAAATAACATGAATGTATATATATAAATTTTATTTAAAAGCAATTTATATAATTAGCATATATTTAAGTATGAAAATTGACATAAACATAAATCTTCAAAAAATCAGTTTATATATTTATAGAGATAATTATATACGAAAATCACAGAATATAAATCTATAATTCTAAAAAATCACAAGTTTATAAAATTAATATATATTTAATCCGAAAACAGTTCAATATAGCCTAATTTATGCAAAACAGTTTATATAATTATATATTAAATATATATATTAAATACTAAAAAAGAAAATAGTATATAAATTTATATATATAAATCCAAAAAAACAATATATATATTATTACTTTGAAAACAGTGAAAACAATAAACTAAAAATAAAATTGTATATATATATATATAAATTACTTCGAAAATAGTGAAAACAATAAACTGGAAAACAATAAACTAAAAATAAAATCTGGAAAACAATAATTGAAAATAAAATCTGGAAAACAATTTAATATATATTTCTGAAATAAAACAATTTACGTATTATATGTATAACTATATTTCAAAACATTTTATAATATATATCTAAATCCAAAACTGTAAAAGCAGTTTTCTAATTTTATAAGCATATTTATTGAACATATAAGAGCATTATATATGTGTATATTTATAGTTCCAGAAACAGTACATAATTTTGGGGGTATAATTCGAAAAAAATACAGCAGTGTATATATAATAAACAAATATGTGTGTGTGTGTATAAATTCAAAATTAATATATAATGTACAAATATATAATCAAAAACAGAATTATATATATATATAAATAATTTCTAAAACAGTTTAATATATGTATGTATATATAATTCTAGAACAATCAGTATTTATATATATAAAAAACCTAAAATAATATATATATATATATGTGTGTGTGTGTGTGTGTGTTTAATTGGGTTAATCATCTTTTGCCCTTAGTAGCGAATTTCAACCTTTGCCCCCTTTATGTTTTAAATCACACCCTTAACCCCCAAAACTATTGGACTAATGTGGAAAATGTCATTTCAGACAAAATTTGGCCGGAACAGAATGACATGCCAATTGCTCATGCCACGTGGAGTCAATTAATTGTGTGTCACTCTTCAACGGCCCATTTTCCTCTATGTCTTCTTCCATCTTCTCTACCCTCTCCTCAATTTGGTTTACCTATTCCAAAAAAGAGTTAAGCTCCTCAAGCAGCAGTTTCATCTCCTTTTCCATTTCAAACAATTGTGACTGAGTCGCTCAAACTTGGCATGCTTCTTTTTAACATCAAGAAGATCGTTAGCTCTTCTATCTTACAAACTGATGCCTCTTTCTCCTTCTCCAAAGCGGAGTATTTTTCTCTTAATTCTGAATATATTTTCTCCAATGTTTCAAGTCTTATTTGAGTACTCACCAGTTCATAAGCCAAATTATCCTTATTGCCGGCAATAATGCCTTTCTCATTTACAAGTAGGGGTGTTAAACAAACCGAGCCGTTCGCGAACTATTCGAGTTCGGTTCGTGTTCGGTTCGTATTCGTTCGTTAATTATTTGTTAACGAGCCGAATTCGAATAAGTATTCGAGTTCGTTTAGCTAAAAGAGCCAAACTGTTCGCGAACAGTTCGGCTCGTTTAAAACAGTTATAAGGTTATCGAGCCGAACTCGAACCAATTTTAAAGTTCGTTTAGCTAAACGAACCGAGCCAAACTATTCGTTTAGCTAAACGAATTCGAGTTCGAAAACTTAGTATTCGGTTCGGTTCGGTTCGTTAACACCCCTATTTACAAGTGACTTATCAAATCTCCTAAGGTACACGACTTGGTCTTCAAACCTTGAAGTTCAGTATAAGCATCAGAAATGGAATTCTCAAGTACAACACTTTCTTCCGATATTCTCTGTATATTTTCAGTTGTTTACTTCAGCTCAACTGCTAGGGAGGCCTTCTCGTCAATAAGAGAAGTTCTCTTGTAATAGAGATTTATAAGATTCTTCCGGAGCTTCTATTTTTTTCTATAACCGCTTCGAATTCAGCATTTAAATCTGTTAGTGAAGTCTCTAATATAGAGTTTTTCTCGGGAAGCTGATCTAAGATTACCCACCTTCTCCAGAAGAGCAACCTTCTTATTCTTTTCCCTTTGGCATGTTTCACGGGGCAAAGGGTGGAATTCGCATAATACAGGAGGACAAAAGGTGATTAGCCCTCTTTAATTTCAAAAAAAGATTATATATATAAATAACTAGTAAACAGTTTAAATATTTTTATACATATTTCTCGAAACAGTAAGTGTGCATATATATATATATATATATATATATATATATATATATATATATATAATTTCTGAAAATAATTTAAATATATGTGTGTCTAATTACAAAAAAAAGTAATTTCAGAAACCATTAAATATTTATTTATATAAAATTCAGATAATAGAAATAAATAAATATATATATATATATATATTTGTAATGATTTTTCTAAACAGTTTAATATATAATTATGTAAAAATAATTTAAATATATGAGTGTCTAATTACAAAAAAAAAGTAATTTCAGAAACCATTAAATATTTATTTATATAAAATTCAGATAATAGAAATAAATAAATATATATATATATATATATATTTGTAATGATTTTTCTAAACAGTTTAATATATAATTATGTAATGCTGAAATCGGAAATATGTAAATATATATGTATTGCTGAAATTCTGAAAATATATATAAAATTTCTCAAAACAGTTTAAAATTTATTTATATATAATTCTGGAAATTATAAATATTTATATGTATAAATTCGAAAATAATATATATTTGTACGCATATATATACAATTTCAAAAACAGAATTATATATTTAAATAAATAATTTCTAAAATCATTGAATACCTATTTACATAAAATTTTGGGAATGAATAAATAAATAAATAAATATATAAATTTGAATAAATCCGAAAATAAATTTATATATGTGTATATATATTTAATTTGAAAAACAGAATTATATATGTATAAATAATTTCCAAAACAATGTAATATAAATTCTGAAAAACCAAAATATGTATATATATATATATATGGAGATATTTCTGACTTTGGACTTATTTGTATTATAGGGGTAGCTGGCAATGGATATATATATATATATATATATATATATATATATATATATGTAAACATTTTTGAAACAGAATTCATATGGCTATATATATATCTCTATATACAATTTAAAAAAATAATTTTTATGTATATATACATGTGGCAATTTCAAAATTAATTATACAAATAGCGTATAATTATGAATTACGTACATAAAATATGCATACCAAAATATCAACTTACGTACATGTATAATATCCTAGTAGTAGTAAATTACACACACAACATAATCACATTCATAAACTATCAAGTTTTCAATAAAAAAGACAATACATTCATAGAACAAATAAAATAAACTCAATAAAATTGGTGATAGAAATTCCAAGTAGAGGAAGAGTGTACTTACCTTAGATTGTAGGGTTGTCTAAATTTTTTGCCTTCATTTTCTTCTTCCTCCATCTTCTTTCTATCCTATTCTTTTCATTATTTCAATAATTGTAGTGTGTGTGTGAATGGTGCTTGGCCCGTCAGAATAATGTGAAAGGAGAGACTATACAAAAAATATTTTACTTTCTTAAAAACGGGAGAGATTTTTCGCCGATGATAGGAGGAGTAGGGGGGATAAGGAGTAAAAGGTGGGGAGAGTGGTTAACGGATTTTATTACTACTATTTTTTTCCTGTAAGATACATGTATATTAATTTATTATTCATTTATTTTTTTAAAAAAATCACATTGGTTGCAAGAGTTTACCTCCTTTACAAAAAAGGGGAAGTGGTGTAGGCGTCACTCAGTAAGTACCCACCTATACTTAGAACAGGAAAATACACGAAAGAAACACAGAAATAAAATAAACGAATAAACAGCAATAAAAGACATACCCAGTACTTGTTCGCAAATAGTAATATCTCCTAAAGAAAACTTAAGCAATAGAACATCAAAAGAATCACAAGTAAATAGGCAAACCAAACATATCCATTTATGCTCTCGTGATGCATGCTCATTTGAAAAACCATGACACACGCAACAACGTCAAATCATGCAATATGACATATAATTCTATCCGAAAATAGTTTATATAAATGTATATATTTTTATATCCGAAATTAATATAATTAAATTTTAATTCTATTTAAAAACAGTTCATATTTATGCATATACTTAATATACAAAAATAACATGAATATATATATATATATATATATATATATATTATTTAAAAACACTTTATATAATTAGCATATACTTAAGTACGAAAATTGACATAAACATATGCATAATTCTTCAAAAAATCAGTTTATATATTTATAGAGATAATTATATACGAAAATCACATAATATAAATCTATAATTCTAAATAATCAACAGTTTATTAAATCAATATATATTTAAGCCGAAAACATTTTTATATAGCCTAATTTATGCAAAACAGTTTATATAATTATATATATATATATATATATTATGTATGTATATATATAAATCCAAAAAAACTATATTATGAGTTCTTATTGGTAACAAGAAAACTGGTCTGATCTTCAATTTACAAGAAATGATTGCATAATTATGAAATCCTTCATGAGATCTCTAAATTCATAGGCAAAAGAGAAACAGATTCATGATGATATGCTATCTAAATTAAATTGACCTGTCAACACCGGAATTAAACCAACATAAATGGACCGAGAGTTAATTTTCCAGTACCGGACTTACTTGTAAGCAAGCTCCTTAAGACTTTCATTCCAACCTTCAAGATGCTGATCTAGAAGAGCTTGTGTTTCTGCATTCATCTGGAAAACATTTGGTGATCCAAGTATCAACTCTAAAGTCACGACACCCACACTCCAAACATCGTACCTATCCACCACAAAAAAAAGACGAGTCCAATAAAAGAAGGAAGTTGAGGGTAGAAAAAAAGAAGAGAAAAAGAGAACCACAGAAAAACATGGGGACCCCCACATTGCATAAGTTTTGTGAATTTTCAAATATCAAATCCTGATAATAAAAAAAAACCACATAAATAACCCTAGCTGATAGTACTTCATATATGACAAACGAACTAGGAACTTGAAGAACAGAGAATCCCAACGTATAGCAAGGGAAATTGCTATTACCACCCATGAATTTTGCTTATCCATCCAGTGCAAAGAGGGGTTCGATAAGAATAATACAAGATGAAATAAGTCGCAAGCTACGTTAGTTTGTTTCCATCAACTAATTATACTTATCCGCCCCATGCAAATGGACAAATATGCAAATTCATGGGTGGCAATAAACACTCTCTATTATAAGCATAACAGAATAAAGATTATGGAAAAGTGAAGCAAGCTAATTTTACAACGTAGTGTTTTGGACCTGATGCGAGCTGGCAGTGAGTAAAGCTTCTGGAGGAGCATACTCAGAAGTTTGTTCAGCTCTGATAGTATAACAGTCTGGGAAAAAATAAGCATTCTAGAAACTCAATGAAAAAATATTTGCAAGCATTTCATTTACACAAAATGAAAACTTGCAAGAGACGTATGTCTGAGTCAACAGAACAATGTCTAAGCCTATGAAAAAAAAGATCAGCTCTATCATGTCACATTGAGCCTGCCTATGATAAAAAGATCAGCTCTATCATGTCACATCAGCCCACAGGCTCAAGGGATTGGTACGAGAGTATATAGAATTAGTGGACCGCAGCTTTAGAAGTTGTAGAGGGCATCAAAAAAAGGAATAGACATGTATTTGGACAATAACTTATCCTCCACTTCTATTAAACTTAACCTCCACTTCTATTGGACAAAGGCAGAATACGATCAAGCATCATAAAATAAATACATAACAAGCGAAGAGGATTGAAAAATAAAACATGTGTCATACTCCCCTAAGATGAGTTCAAAAATGTCATTAATAAGAGCACAATGATTGATAGGTCATTCATATTCATACAAGACATAGACTGCCCATTTTCTTTTATTAGCATCAGGTGTTCGTCAACGCAAAAACCACTGAAATTAAGACTCGAGTTGAGAGAAAGAGCGTGAAGCCTTCGAGAGGGCTTTCGCGAGTTGAGGAAGATTGGTTGATTATAGAGCTAAGGCGAATCAAAGGTTTGTCCATTTGATTGGGCATGGACGAGCCTCGACTAGGCCAGCATTAATGAAAAATGACAAACGTTTTCCATCACACCGTGAATCAGACTCTGCATCTCTATAGACAAAAAATTACCTAAGCACTATATGGCAAAAAGCCAGGGACAAAACTTAATATTTGAAACCGAAAGGATCTTCCTGTAAAATGCAAACCTCAAGGACGTGCAAGTCTACACATTCATTGATAGGTCTAAGTAGGATACAAGTATACTGTGATAGAATAGTCCAAACAACATTACCTTGAAGGTCCTGCAGAGCCATCTAGGTGCTTCATGGTAAATTCATCCAAATGCGCTACAAAAATCAATGACGCACCTATTTGTTACAGAGCTCAAAAAAATAATTAATACACTTCTAGCTATTAAAAAGATGGCATACATTGCACCAAGACAAAGAAAATATCTTCAACCATGTGTAAACAATTACTCAAGTACACCATGTAGACCCGTTTCCATGCGAACACAATTTCTAGAAGAAAGACTATGCAGTCAAAGATAGAAAAGATTGACAAAATAATCAAGCAAGAGGGTTGAATATAAGTTCAGTTTAAAATTAATCAAGAAATTAACAATTGAATCATAAAGTAAAGCATCACCCTCGTACATTTTAAGCTTGTAAATTTTGTTCCCCATTGGATGACTTCTCAAGCATCTCCCTAAAGTTTGATCTTCAATACAGATGACCATATTCTCTAGCAACAAAAAACCAAAAAATTATAAGTTAGATTTAAGCTGGCAAACTCAAAATCAAGTTGCCTATTTGTGTACATCATAAACAAAAAGACAAGCTCCTTAGAGAGAGTCAAACAAAAGGAGGATATCAACAATGGCCTCACCAGGTTTAATATCCATGTGTTATATTCCGGTCATGGCATGGCTTTAGGGCCATCAACTGAGGAAAAGTAAAAGATAAAGAAAGTTAATTTCGAACATAAGCATTTTCAGATTAAGAGGAAAACGAATCCAATGCATTATATTATCTCGTGAAATACAAGCCATATCTCATTGGATCTTGATTCAAATGACTCAACAAATCTCACAATGTGGTCCAAACCACCATCATTTACAGATCCCAACAATCCTTTCCCGGATGATACATTTTCTGAACTCCAATAGTTATCCCTTTGCCAGTGAATATACTTACTTGAATTTAGATTACGAAACTTACCATCTTGAAGTTTCAGCGAATCAAATACTCCAGTTGATGGGAAACCTATAAGGAAAGTGGAGCCTTCAAGAAAAGTTCACCAAAATACTTTTCTCGTAGCCCACTTAAAATAGACAGCAGCCCCTTTTTCTACCTGATGCAGTAGCAAGTCATTCATAAAAATAGTTAACCCAACAAGCAGACAAAAACTATATAATAAATCTTTTTCAGATAATTTGCAAGCCAATTTATAGCAGTATCCCGAGGACCTCACAGGAATGTGGTGGTTCATATCTTGAGTACTTAAAAGGGCACCATAATTTGGTGTACGTCATGGTAATAATGGACAAAAATAGATTAGAGAGATTATTGGATGCTGATAGGGCAGAATGAATACCTCTACAGATGCTCTGCTATATTCTATTGTGTTTGTTTAGGGAAACTTGGTGTTTTGAAAACATAAGAAATAACAAGTGGTGTGTAGGTCTTTCTTTTTCTTGTAAGTCAAGTGGTGTAGGTCAAGTGCTAAATCAGAATACTGAAACATGTAAAAACCATACCACTAAAAACAATTGTGCTTCAATTTTCTCAAATGGTCCAAAAAAGCCAAAAAGTTAAAGACTCTTTTCATTTTCAAAACCATACCACTAAACATAATTGTGCTTCAAATTTCTCAGGAAAATATAAGACAAAAGACTAAAAGATTAAGGAAGAATAATTACTTTAGTCTGCTTTAGACTAAACATGTTGCTATCAGGAGGTATGTCAAAAAAGCTTGTTTTTGAATAAAAGGAGACACATCACTCAACGAGAATCTTTGATTTTGGCAACGGCCTTCAGACTTTTTTGCTTGAACTTGAACAATTCCACATAAAAGCCAGCCAAACTTCACCATATGCTTCACGGTCATACCTCTTCTTCAATATGTACCTAATCAAACATAAAAGATATCTGAGCATAACCAAAAAAAAGGTGCAGCATAGAAGATTTTAGGAATGATAAATCCTACGGACTATGGATAGGCACATAGCTTGATGAAACTTCTCCAAACTAAAATATGATCGTACTTAGTGCTACAAATCTAGCAGAAGACAATCAAAATTCAGCGACAGTAAAGCATGCAGGAATTATGTTGGGTTCGTAAGCAGTCCACACAATGCACCAACACCACTCAGACGCTCTACGCAGACTAGCCACCCTTGAGGTTACATAACATGACCAGTTTAACTCACTCAAACATGCTGACAAAATAAACATGTAAGCCAAAAGAGAACCCATTTCAATAATCTTGTCATTCCAAGGCACAAAATCTATTTAAACTCTTATAGACAGAGAGATTTTCTCACACAGGCAAGAAACAAGATGCTTAATATATACATTTAAATGAGATAAGATTTTTAAACAAGTTGACAGGAATTAGAGCTAATCTTGCGCATGTTATGAGGCAGTAAATATGAAATTCATAAAGTCAGGTAAAACTAACATGTGTGTATATATTTATGTCTACGTGCACACACAAACACGTGTCTCTGTGTCGGTACATTTATAAACATATGTCGCTGTGAGTTTTTCCTATGGAAGTACAAATAAAATCAAATGACCTCCTTGGATCAATAAACAGCAATTAGTGTCATCAAAATGGTTCTAACAACATGGTTGTTGATGATTAAACTTGTTATTTCTGAGCATTTTTTACCCATCTGTCATCAAAATGGTTGTTGATGATTTCCATGAATACACAAAATTATCTCAAATTATCTTTCTTGGAAAAAAACAAAAAGAAAAAAGAAAAGAACCCAGAGCTTTTTTTTTGTAATTAACCACCAAAGATTATATACTTCATGAATCTAACAAACATCTAAAATGGAAAACTAACAAAAATTTTACCACCACCTTCATTGGTTGGATCATTATCTCCACTAGCTTCACTAAAACTGATGGGAACTGAAGACAGATGGAGCATCCGATCCTGTCTTGATCAAAAAAATTCATGATCTTCAATACACCGACATGCAAAATAATCTACTTTTTCTTTTGAATGAAATTTGAATCGTAAATTACAAACAAGGTTGGCTAACGCTAGTCAAAAAAATGGAGAATAGACTCACAAAACAACCCTGCCAACAAACTCCCACCAACATTAACAATAATATACTTTAGAAGTTCATTTTACCAGGAACACCATAACAAAACAAAGACATGAAGACAGAAAACTCTCTGCTGAACCCTTCGAGACACCATAACAGAATCAAAGACATGAAGACAGGAAATTCTCTATCGAACCCTTTTTAATGAATATCAAGTTCCCAATAACACTTTTCCCCTCCAAATCATGAATTTTTTCAGTGTTAGTTTAGATTTACATCTAAATATATCCACTGTTAAGATATCAGAAAAGAGCGTTATATCCAAATTTTACCTTAACACGGTTGAATTATGAGTACACAATGTTGAAAATATTAAAGAGTATCGGGAATCACCATGCTTCACCCAAGACAATTAATGGTAACCTATGCAACTTCAATTACAACAGGAAAGCACAAACTTTTAAAGAAAAGCAAAAAAAAATGAGAATACAACAAAGGAAACACCATAGCAAAAATATTGAAACAACATTTTCCTTTAAACTGAAAACGTGAGACAACAAATATCACCATTTAACTTCAGCCAAGGTTATTAATATATAAGTGATACGTTGAGGAAAAGGACAACTGACCATTTCATCGTCTATAAATCTTCAGCGTCTAATCAAGAAAGTAAACCCACACAATAAAGATAAAGGATAATCTGTTTTCACAATTCCAACATCAACTTTAAAAAAGAAAATAAATGTCAATATTGGAAAACATGTTACCTCTTTAGTATTCGACCAAGATAATAAGAATCCATACACTCTAACAAGCCACACGTCGCATCAGACCTCCACCAAAATTTAATTGTAGCCATCACATATTCACTGTCCACTTGGTGGTACCTGCGTAATGAAAAATGAATGTTCTTGAGTATTATGGTAATCTTTTAAAATGCACAAAAGAGCATATGATCAGACCGACACAATTTGAATAACGGTCGTACATCCTCCTGGAATGACTAATGCAAGCCCAGCCAGTAATGTGACCTTCTTGTGAATAGTCTGAAAAACATCTGGATCAAGGGTATAAAGAGAAGTCCAGTGAAGTCAAGTCAATGTCAAAGAACTCAGGAATTTTAATAGGATTTAGAAACCTAAATCATCATAATTATAACTTAAGAGAGTCTTTTGCTCTGTAAAAGACTAAGAACCGTACCTGTGGTTTGATGCTTCCCCATATATAGGACACGGGTACAAGAATGGGCTAGCTGAAGGTGACCATAAGAGAACTTGAACCAAAAACAATTGAATCGGTATAAGAGCATAAACCATTACTTGAAAAACTATAAATTATCAGACCAAAGATAATAGCATGCATAACTTGAGCCACGACGATTTGCATTAGCAGAACAAATCACTTCTTTCTTGAAAAAAGAATAGATTTCTAAGACAATTGTACCTAGTTTACATCCTGACTATGCATAAAAGATTATGGTGCAGATCATAATGAGTGCTTGACCTAGTATGAAAATTGTTCATCCACAAATCAACAGATTGAATTGTCATTCTGTTGAGAAAAGGAGCCTGTATAAATCAGCAAGGTTAAACACTATTCCATGGTTAAGTATTTACTAGGTAGAGTTCAAGAGCACACGAAAAGCAGTAAATGGTGAATGTACCGCTTCAATATCTTCTCTCAAGCTTTCCCGCTTAACTTTTTCATTGAGAATTGGCACATAAAACCAATAATCTAAGTTCATAAAGCATTCCATGAACGATAAGAAAACCAATTAACAATTCTTAATGTTCAAGAAATCAAATTTAAACTGTTGCAATGAAATGTATTGATAGCCCGAGGACATGCTACAATAACTATCAAAAAATACAAATTAGAAATTCAAAAGCAGAAATCTTATCGTTTAATTATTAAATTTGCACCTATGCAAGATAAATCTGTTGACGACAATCAAGAGATTCTGCATCTGATTGTTCCTCTGATTCAAATGAACTGGCTTCAAGGTAATGTTCATCTTGAAGGACGCCTCTGCAATATCCAATAAAAGTTAAAAAGAACATGGATACTTAGCATGATTCGCCAAAAATACAATGCTTCAATATAATAACTTGAAAAGGAAAAGGAAAAAGGACCTGATAGTAGGATATGGATAACGTCCGTATCCTTTCATGGTTCCAAGTATCACCATAAAAAAATTGTTGTTGAATGAGACTCATCCCCAGAGCGAGCAACACCCTTAAAGCTTCAGCAAATGCATTCCTAGCCGTTGAAACTCGATCACCAAGTCCCTATAAAAATACATGTTGAAAATCTAGTATTAAATAATAGTACCATTGGAATAGTGTAGACTTGATGTATTTTTTAAGTTTTTCTCTTTTGTTACCGTTAATATAACCGTTGTATTCTCCACTCTATAAAAAGTGAGTTTACCGTAATACTGAGGTGAAGTGAATAGTACTGTTTTATTCTAGATTGATACATAGCACATTTTCTCTTTATTTTTTTATATGGTATCGGAGCATACAGAGCACATTTTATTCTACTTCATCTTCACTTGTCGTGTAAAGAACAGAGCTTAAAGGTCCAAGAAGGCTATTGCAGAATCGTGCAGAAGAAAGGAAACCAGAAAGAAAGACCCAAAGAAGGAGAAAGTACGAAAAGAGGTTAAAAAAGTGCTTTGAAAATGAAAAACAAAGTAGTCTTCAACACGAAAAGAAGTAAAACACGGAACACGAAAAGAGGTAACGTGTCCTCTTTCTGCTAAACGTGTCTCTTCTGGGTTTTTTGAAAGTCTGTCCACTTGTTACCATCAATTATATTTTCTCTCAAAAGATAGGACAATTGTCCTCCAGTATGTTAAACTAATAAAAGTTTTTAACAAAAAGGGAAGCTTTTGCTTTTTTCCCGTGAATGACCTCCACTACTTTAAGATAATAATAGTTTTTTAACAAAAAGAAAGTTCCTGCCTTTCCCATAAACGTGACTGACACCCATCTCCAACATTCCTTATATCTAAACCTTTTACACCTTTCTAAAACCCTCTACACTACTACTCAGATATTCCGTTTCTCTCTAATTTATCTTCATCTTGAATCTTCTCTGTTTCTGATTACTTTTCCTGAAAAATAAACATGTCCTCTACAAATACCCTTCCTCTGCTTGAAGGCCTGAACCTTCCTCATCTATTATTGATGATACTCCAATGACTATATCATCGAACACACTTGATGGGAATTCTATGATGATCACTAACTTGAAACTGACCAGTCATAATTATCTTGCATGGAGTAAAGCAGTTGAAATGTTCATCATGAGAAGGGGAGAAGATGATTACCTCTATGGGAACATGCAAATCTCGCAAGTAACTGATCCTAACTATCATCAATGGAAGATTGAAAATGCTATGATCATGTCATGGCTGATCAGCTCCATGACTCCAGAAATATGTAACAACTTCATCCTATACTCTACAGCTGCTGAAATCTGGAAAGCAGCAAAAGAACTATATTCCCAGACGGACAATGTGGCTGAGATCTATGAATTAGAATCTTAGATAAATGAAATAAAACAAGGTGAGCAATCAATTACCACCTACTATTCTCAACTTACTCAGTTATGGCAACAGATTGACACCTATGAAACCCATAACTGGGGCTTACCAGCTGATGCTATAGTGCAGAAGTTCTACAGCCTAAGACAGAACATAATCTGCTGAATTACCGCTTTTCCCCTCTGGCATAGGAGGACGGACCACGACATGCATGGTTATGATACCTCCTGGAATTTCTGCCATAGGAAGTCTTGATTCAGCCAGTGATTTGTTGTTTTCAAGTATCTTTCCTGCATTTATTAGCTTCATATCATGTATGGTCCTCGGTCCATTCTCCCTCTCTGCCAAACAAGAGAAGTTTCACCAGTCAATAGACTATTGCTCAAGCATCAACTTCAGTTCTTATTAAAAACAAAACGAACACATCTTTTGCTACTATAAAAGAACATGTATAGAGACAGCTGCCTAAAGGACACTTTATATGTACAATGAGACAGGTTTTAGTTCCCCGGGATTCTATATACCACCTTCAACCCGTTAGTTCCCCTAAGTGGATCACTGATGCCATAATTGCCAGCATATACCAAATCCATCTGTATTAAATCAATCAACCACGTATACACGTCTTAGATGCAAAATAGATAGGTAAACAAAAAAGAAAGACAATAATAGCAGTAAAAATGATGGATAAAGTCTTTATTGTCAGCTTATTATCAAGTTTCCAGATCTTGTTAAAACTTTTCCAAGTTAAGCGAGATAAACAGCATAATGCAAGATGATTTGGGAAGCTGGAAAAGTAAATATCACCTTGTTAGACAATTTCAAAGACGTTACCCGGTCATCGTTTTTCCAGGAATGAGTAACCCTGTTTTTAAGTTCAAGTAAACGAGAGATGTAGTCCTGCCGACTTATAGTGTTAGCGTCTTCTTCAGCAATTTTTTTGTGATCGTCGAGTTGGTCTGAATGTGTATCGGCTGGAAACTTCTCATATGCTGCATAAATTTTGTGCAATAAGGTTATCAAAACAAGCAAAAATTAAATGTATCTCAAATTAAGAGAAGATAACCTGCGAATGTACAGCTAGTTAGGAAGGTATTCTTAAAAAACCATGGTGGAACACATAGAAAGTAATGGAAAAATGCAATCTCAGGAAAACTTTCACATTGCTTAACATCTGGATGCAGAGAGCTGTGTAGTTAAAATATAAAAGAATCCAGCTGCACCATACCCTCGACACTCTTCATGATTGAACTAGATATCTGCAAAGGAAGAGACTAGAAACTTTGAGCAGGAACCAAACTGAAAAAATCCAACTAAATTAATTAAGAAGTTGGGTATTGATAAAGGTAGTGAATCACTTAAAGAGCATAAGATAGGGAGAATCTGCATTAACTTTGAAGTATGAGCATGCCTTGAGGAAAATAACATAAACAAGAAGGTGGAAGAGTTAACATGGCATAATAATGCACTCACTGAGGATACGGAAATCACCTTATTTGCAGGAAATTTCTGCATCAAAACTCTCTTAAAAAAAGTCCATTCCTCAGAAGGATGTCGAACTGCAGTATCTATCAAAGGTTCAACATCAAAATCTGATTCTTCAAACTGAAAACCCTTAGGAGACGTTACTACCTCCCCAATGGATCCCATTAGTGGATCAATGATGCCAACCTTCTTATGGTCTATTTTACCATTCCCGTTAGTTCCCCTAAGTGGATCACCGATGCCATAATTGCCAGCATATACCAAATCAATCTGTATTAAATCAATCAACCACGTATACACATCTTAAATGCAAAATAGATAGGTAAACAAAAAAGAAAGACAATAATTTTTGGGCAATGAGGAGAAGAACATATGATAAATCGAATCACCAGAGTTACTGGATCAAATGCATGTTTTCAGGTGACCAACTATTTACCTTCGCCTTCTCGCCTTTGTATCTATATAATTTTATAAATAAAATAAAACAAAACAATACAAGCTAACAGAAGAGGTTGAGGATGTGCAATCCAACATCCAAAAGTTGCCAAAAGAAGAAGTGAAATTACCCATATGTATAGACATTCTTCTAGTCCGCTGGATTCTCACAAAGCAGACTCACCTAAACCGTAAATTGAGAGCACAAGAGATAAAAAGAACAAAGATAGAAACGAAACTTGGTGCAGGAAAACATTCAACACATTTAGCAGTCAATTGAAATAGTTCTACTATACCATCAAAACAGCAAGAATAAAAATAACGATACAAAACCCATTAAACAAATTCAATAACACAAAGAAATCTATGGGGGAGAAACATAAAAACTACAAGAATTTCTCTCAGATCAAAATAGTGATACATACATTAGATTCGATTATACTTTCCTATTTTTGCAGAAACTTCATAAGAAAAGAAAATGAAGCAATCCATTCTTGCAGACCAATTGGAGGCCATATAAAGGCATGCATGAAAAACATCACAATTAACAATCAAGAACCAGCAAGAATTTTAACAAATAACCAAAATTAAGAAACGTGAATCAAGAAACAACCCATGTTTGATTTCACTTAGAAAAGACGACTAATACAGTAAAACAACAAATATGAAAAACCTTGGATGACGATGACAAACCAAATACTAAGCTTGGGGTTGGAAGGAAGAAAAGCTGATTTCTAATTGATAGAGAGTGAGAGTCCGGCAAGGTGATTGTGGCCGTCGGGGGCGGTGGCGATGGCGGTGGCGGGAGGCGGATTTCCGATGGATGTTTTAAGAGGGATCAGAAGCCTCTGATGTATACGATCAAAATCTTGATTTGATAAAATGCTTTTCTTGGGTATACTTACCTCATATTGGAGGAGAAAAACGTGTCAGTTGCAGAGAAAAATGAGAGTCCGAATGAGTAGAGTGAAAAGAAAAGGTGATCATATCAATCATGGCTAACTATTTTCTGTCAACGTATTCAAGTAAGAATGTCCAAAATAGCCTATATCGCCTGACTCAACATAACATTGACACAGAAACTACCAAGATACTGTAAACCAAACGACCTTGATCGAGAGAGGATGAGTTAATCTATACATATATGCTTGAGTCATTGCCCTGGATTTGGACTTATTTTTAATATACAAATATCACAGTGCCAGAAGCCAGAAAGGGAAGAAAGCAGAGCATAACAACTTCAAACACATCACCAGAAACCAAAGGCATGATCTTCAACAGGGAATCCAAAAGGATTCGAGCACGGCGTGCCAGAATAGCAAGCATCTTCATTCTTTGTAAACAAGTACATCGGACACATCAAGTTCTTGCTAATGTTGTCTTCTTCATCTTGAGATAAATCCGATCGATCATGTTCAAAAACATATGAAGAATCAGCAGGTTCCAAGAGGGATGAGTGAACTACTTCATTGTACCGAGAGCTGTCCGAATCAACCACATCACTCTTGGCAGAACTCAGAGCAGTCACAGAAGCCTTAGACGCTTCTTCCTCGCATACATAATCAGCACGTGGTTCTTCATATTGCGCTGCAATGACATTGTCAGCGCATGAAGATTCCAAGTTTGTTGTCCCTTTTTCTCTGCGCAGCAGCTGCTCATTGATGCTAGCAATCTGTGTCAAAATTGAAATCCCAAAATAATTACAATCTTACCATCCAAAATGTATAGATTAACTAAAACCAATACTAGGTAAAATTACCTCATCAAGTATGCATTGAGAGAAACCTAAAAACTACAAGAATTTCTCTCAATGCATTTTCCGATCAAAATAGTGATACATACATCAGATTCGATTATACTTTCCTATTTTTGCAGAAACTTCATAAGAAAGAAAACGAAGCAATCCATTCTTGCAGACCAACTGGAGGCCATATAAAGGCATGCATGAAAAACATCACAATTAACAACCAAGAACCAGCAAGAATTTTAAGAAAGAACCAAAATTAAGAAACGTGAATCAAGAAACAAAACCCATGTTTGATTTCACTTAGAAAAGACGACTAACACAGTAAAACAACAAAAATGAAAAACCTTAGATAACGATGACAAACCAAATACTAAGCTTGGGGTTGGAAGGAAGAAAAGCTGATTTCTAAATTGATAGAGAGTAAGAGTCCGGCAAGGTGATTGTGGCCGTCGGGGGCGATGGCGGTGGCGGTGGCGAAGGCGGGAGGCGGAATGTTTTAAGAGGGATCAGAAGCCTCTGATGTATACGATCAAAATCTTGATTTGATAAAATGCTTTTCTTGGGTATACTTACCTCATATTGGAGGAGAAAAACGTGTCAGTTGCAGAGAAAAATGAGAGTCCGAATGAGTAGAGTGAAAAGAAAAGGTGATCATATCAATCATGGCTAACTATTTTCTGTCAACTTATTCAAGTAAGAATGTCCAAAATAGCCTATATCGCCTGACTCCACATAACATTGACACAGAAACTATCAAGATACTGTAAACCAAACGACCTTGTGAGAATTCGGAGAGACGATCGAGAGAGGATGAGTTCCTGCTGCGTTTCCTCCGCCTTATAATCACGGCGTCTGAATTCAAACGCCATGAGAATAAAGATTATGTCTAGAATGCCTATCAATTGATCTAACAGCGAAAGACAGGAAGAAAGATTGCGTTTATGCCCCGATGGGGCGACGACTTGGGTTTTAAATAGGAGGGAGGACGGCAACAATAAATTATATTAGTGATAATAAAAAAAAAAACGTATTTTTATGGCACATTCTAAAAGAAAAGAAAACTGAAGGTTTTCTCAAAATTATGATATTTGGTGTGCGATTTTCACTCTTGACATATCATTTTGTGGTGGTTTATGCCAATCTTTTTCCATAAAAAAATTGATAACAACATAAATTTTTTCTTAGTTTATTTTTATAGTTGTGCCAACACATATTTTATATAGAAATATAACATTTTTTCAATAAATACTCAATTTTACAATCTATTCAAGTAAAATAAAACTCAGAACTTGTGTTTATTTTTTATGTGCACGCCAATAACTATTTTCTATAAAAATATATTTTATTTTGGAGGTAAAATAGAACAAACACAAACAAGTAAAACCAAAATAAAATAACACAAAATAAAAATAAGTCAAAAGTGTACAAAAATATGTCTACACACTAAATGTCGTATGCACGCACTTATCAATACCATGTGTTTAGGCCGTTGAGTGGCTCTATTACATCTAGATGGACATAGTTTCTCTGGCAGCTCCCTAAGATGATATATATATACACACTCACACGTATCTATGTCAGCTCTAGCTATTTGGCAAACTAGAAGGCAGTGGGTTCGAAAATGATAAGAGCGTTCATGTCATATATGTCGTCCTCACCAGATATATGTATGCCGTTGACGGCTATTGTATGGAATAATGTGTCCAGCTGCGACCATCCTCCATGTATGCATGTCGAGAATGATCCCGCAGTTGTGACACAACAAACTGCGAAACATATGTATCGGCATGTTGTGACTCTCCAATGACACACGTGTGCTGACGATGGACCTTCGGGCTAAAACATGACAAGCTGCGGATAATATGCATCGGCAGTAGTATGATGGGTGGATGTAATTTAAGGTCTCCATAACATAGGATGTCCAAGACCATCATCCCTAAGCCGACTTAGTGACATCCTATGTATGTATTGTCTCTAGCCGTTAGGTGTATGAATATAGCGTACGTTTGTGTATAGTCGACGTTCACTTCTTTCTTTGTATTCTGATACAGAGCAACCCTCGTATCGATGTACATATGCAGCACATCCTCTGTCAACCAAAAATGTCACATCACTTTGTGGGATAGTCGATGCTCAACAATGTGCCATAGTATCATGGACACATAACCAAACCATAGATGAGTATCCTATGTGCACATAAGTGGCAAGCTCGTCAGCACGTCGGGTCCGTAATGCATCTACAGAAATCTCCATCCGATAAACTGTCCAACAAATTGCGTGCAGCATCTACCGTGTGCCGAGAAACCTCTGAGAAGCTGCGCTCACTAAACCACGGCCTGCACGGGATGCATAAGCCATCATTTTTAAATGGCACCCAATATGCCGAGGAAGGAAAATGGCAAACATCTCCCACATACAAAACTGAAGCAGTTGTACTAGCCCTACAATTTGATATCCCTTCTTCTTTGTAATGGAGTTCTCGCATAGATCCTGATAAAAAGCACACAGGGATGGTGTTGCCTCATGAATATCTAAGTGCACCATGAAAGCCCCAAAGTATACACAAATAGACCATATGACGTCTGCTGTTGGATTTGTCATATCACAAACTCATCGGAAGGAAGAAGACGTACGGTCTAATCATTTGTTGAATTTGCTCATTGGATGGATGTTCTATTAGGCCATTACCAGTAAATTACTCCATGAATTTCTTTTGTGATACACAATAGTTTGATATATCTGGTATGTCGAGAGTCCATCCAAGCAACTCAATACACAGTTAGCGCCACAATGCTGCAGTATACGGGGGATACCCAACCAGTAAGTATCCCCCGTCGATGCAAAGGCCAAATAAGACCGCTACACCATGTAGCATAACAGTGGCTTTGCCCAAAGATAGATAAAATAAGTGGTTCTTATGTCACCACATCCCCATGAATACGACAATCAAATTGTGATATATCTTAACCTTACTACACAGCAACACTCTCCCACATATTCACATGCTCTACATATACCCTAAGATCTGATCCTTGTAAAATGATATTATATTCAACACATCCTGCGAGGTGTACCTAATGTTACTCTTAAGATGGAGGGGCCTTTGCTCTTTGTGGAGCATCAACAAATTCCCTATATATGGCCTCAACTCACCAAGAACACCATTGCTACCACCAAAAGAGTAATTTTTACCTCTTCTTACCACACTCTTCCATTACGATGAATTTCACTACGGAAATAAAAGAAAATATTCTTTACGTCTTAATATTACTGTTTTAGTATTTATCTATAATTTAAAAAATCAAATTATTTTAATCATTATTCATATTTTACCATAATTTAATTAACTAATATAAGATAAAGAAATCATGTAGATATTAATTAAAACACTAGTATATAAACTTTGACCACAAATGTACTCTATTAAAGGAAAACAACTAAATAACACTATTTAAATATTTGTACATGATAATTGAATACTACTATACGTTCAGATAGTTGATTAAAAAACAAACAATAATTAAATACAACTATAGGTTCATGCGATCGAAATAAGTAAATAATAATAATTAAATACTAATATACGCTAATGCAAACGAAACAAGTAACTAATAATAAGTGAATACTATTATATGTTAATCCAAGTACACCCGGAGGTTACCTATTTATCACAGGCCATACTTAATTTTTTTAAATATATTCTAAATATAAATTATTAATTATTAAAGTTAAAATTATAAAATATAAAAAGAAAACCATAAAACCTAAATAGCTAATCTCTTTTTACCCCTTTTCAATTGCCCTCCACCGCCCCTACCCGATAACCTATCATTCTCCTATCTTCACTCTTCTGATTTCCCAGTCTTTTTACCCTTTGCATTAGCCGTTGGGTGTATGAATATAGCATACGTCTGGGTATACACACAAACAGTTTGGTGATGAATACCTAGACTCTCCAAATAATCTTTTATTTCCTTATTGACATACTCAATGTCATTATCACTTGTCAACACTTTAATGGATGAATTAAACCAGAGACTTTGCAACCATATCAATTTACCAGTAAAAGTGAAATGCTGCTTGGAGTTTCTCCGCATGAGTATAAAAACCGATGGAGAATTATAAGTAATGCACCTCATCATGGAATTTCCGATATAATCGTTTCACTTTAGGCTTCCAAACAGATGTGCCAAGTGGCAGTGGTGGATGTCATAAGACTCGCAGTGGATTAAATATTGGATAATGTTTTACCGGACGAGATTATCTTTAGAATGGGCCTCAAAATGGGCTCCTTTAGTAAGAGACGAGGATACATTCTAAAGATAAAGCCCAAATTTTTCTGGATCTCGGGAGACTAGTTAGGCTCTGATTGTTTACTTGATTTAAATTTAAATTTAAATTTCAAAAAGATATTTCTCAATAAAACTTCCATTGAATTCTTTTCATGCTTTCTAACCGTATAAAAGAAATTCTTTTCGTGCATGATGATGTGTTATAGCCATATTATAGTTAACTAAACCAAGTACCATAATAAGTATTTTATAGTATTTATATTGGTCTTATTGCATATCAAGCAAGGCTCAGAAAGATTATTTACACCAAACATATTCAAATATGATATAAATCAAATAATTTTGAATTAATTTTATATACTCGATTATCAAAGTAACCGTTATACGAACTCATCTACCGACTTCGATATAGCTTCTTCAATTGAAAATAACACTTGTCAACTAATTGTAAAATTGGAAAGCACAGGGTAATCTTAATCATGGTTTTGATATTTGAATCTTTAGAATCATGATGGTTAAATCTGGCTTGTCGCCACGCGCAGATACGTTCCATGACGGATCAAGTTTCAGTGATGTGGCTAATGCCTGTGTTTAGAAAATCCATTAAATGATACAACTTTCTGGACCGTATCTAGTGGATATTGAAAGCCCATTCTGATCCAGTTTGGTCTCTACAGTAATAAAGTGTTTAGTGTCTAACCTTGAACCTTCTACAGATACACCAGATATTACGTACTCAGTGTGCAGGTTTAATACATATTACGTACGCATGTTAATTATTGTGTAGATGTTTTCGGATGGATGTCTATCTGAAGACACAGATAAATCATCATGTAACCTAGGCTGAAAAGATCATTCTGGGCAAAAAAACTTTTCAGTATCAAAGCTTTCTACACAATCCAGGAGGTTATTCCAGAGACACGTATAGTGTTTGTTCATCTGTTCGGCCTAGTTTGCAGGGGACACCTTGTGCGAGTCTCTGCGTAAGATCTCACCGAATCTAGGAAGCCGCTGGGCTCCTGATTTATATCATTCACATATGCTCCTTGTGGTTGGAACGATGGGACCTCCGGGATGAGAGATTTCACCTTTGCTCCAAGTTTTCTCTTTTTTTCCCCTCTTTGTGACTGGCAGGAAATTCGTGACCCACCAGACAAAAATGTTGCCAGGTCAAACTCATACAAATAATTACATCTTCACAAGTCCTTAGGAATGCAGTATCTAAATATATATATATTAAGTCGGTGCATGAGTCAGCACATAGTCTAAAACAGTATTGAGGCAATTGATGACCCCAAGCCACTTAGTGCTAGACAGGAAGTGTTTGAACAATCTTTTTTTCCCCCCTTTCTTTTCTCATAGCCAATTTAGCTTCATGGCCGGCCAGAAGCCAACTACCCAAGGGCCTAGAAGCCAAGCATAGCGAGGTAAGAGGCTGACAAAAGCACCCGAGTAATAATGGATAAACAGGAGACTTGTTACCGGATAAACTGACATCACACTGGGTGATTGAGTGTATATAATCACTCTTAAAGTAAATCAAAATAGCAGATCTTTACATTTTACATTAAACATTATAAGTTGGCATCTGATCAACAAGATGTCATGTACTTGATTGAATGTATAGAATCATTACTTTTCACCTTAAGTTGGGCATCAAAAGTTCGACAGCAGATGCAACAAAATCTGATCCACAAGATTTCATTACTTTTCACCTCAATAATCACCCAAGTCAAACATGTAGTGGCTTTCTCAATTTCGACCACTGCCAAAATCCCAGTTTCACAAGTATTTGCCGACTTAGATTGAGAACTTATTCTAGGTTGTGTTTGTTTGACATACACAAACAAATATATATGGATAAAATAAAATATTCAAGAATCAAACAAGTGATCCATCTAATCTTACTGAGGTCCTTTTACTTACATGCTTCGGCAATGTTGGCGCCTTCGTAGATATTTTTGGGTAGATACCAAATACCTATTCTCTGAACCAAGCTCGACTTGGCGTTTTCCAACAACTTGAAGCAGATACTTGATGTTTCTTCAGAAAGCTGTTCAACGACAAGGCGTATCAACCCAGAAAAACTCGTTTTGTAAGCTAACTTTACTACTCTTCCATGTGCAACAGCAAGGCATATTGATATCTTTTGGTAATCACAAATTGAACAACGCAACAGTATAAATCTGTGAACAACTCATAATATCTATTACAAATAACAATATGGGTGAATAAAGGGCATCCAGTTTGTGGAGAAGTGGCGCTATTACACACGCCCCCCCCCCCCAAAAAAAAAAGAAAAAAAAATCTTTTGTTTTTGTTCTCGTGAAGTAAAGGGATGGAAAAAACAACTAGATTAAGGATTTCATTTGAAGTCTTCGATAAGCCATTATCGTTTCTCATCTTTGACCAGACCACATCCTAAATTTCTCCCATAACAATCTTGAGAAACAAGGTAACTACTTTAAAGGAAAAGAAAATAAATCAAAGCGCTTTCAAAGACAGAAGACTGAAGTTACTCCACATAAAGCAACAGTTTTTGCTAACAAGTGCTTTTTAGACAGTATTTTGGCACAATGCTTTGTCAATGTCCAACAGACTTGAAGAGTAACAAGGAAAGAAGTATTTTAGACAACCTTCTTACATAAGATACATGCTTTAAGTCTCTTTCAAAATTTAAATCCTCTCCCCCCCCCCCTCTTTCAATTTTTAGCTTTTTCTTCTCTCTCACTAAGCATCCATGATTTATTTAGAACTTATCCCCTTATATGTAAAAAATGAGAACTGTTTGTCTTGTAATAGTGTTAAGTCACTGTTTCAGTGACTGTGGCAGAAGTTACAGAATTAGCCGTTAGGAGCCGTTGAGGCTTTGTGACTAGGACTTGTATATAAACACTTGTAACACTAAACTGAATTATGTATGTATGAGAATGAAATTTTACATTACATTTCTCTCTGTTCCTGATAATTCTTGATTGTATCATAGCTTTCTCAAACTTGAGCAAAGTTCAAGAAAAAAAACTCAAAGGAAACACTATCAAACGAATATGTCCCAATAACTCTTCATAAGCATTTTTTATATGCTAAAAAGAAATCTTGCAACAAAGGTATTCTGCAAAACTTCCTGAAGCCAAGTTGGGCATCATAAATCTCGAGTGCTCCCGAAAGCGTGGAACTGTCTCCCAAAGTATTCGGAGCTACATCTTTCCTCATATTATCTCCGGAAGGAGTATCGAAAAAGGTTTGAATACAGCAACACTTACAACAAAGCAGTATCTGAAATCTTGTTGCTGCTGGTATTTATTTATCTCGGTTCAAAGGAAAAAGACGACATTTGAGGAAGAAGAAGAAGACTGGGTGAAAAGGTCAAACAAAATTAAAGGGTTCAGCAAACAATAGTATACGTGTCTCTTAAATTTTCAACTCTCTTAAATTTTCAACACGTGGAAACCACGTGTCACCTCCCGGGAAAGAAAAAAAATCCATAAACGCATTAAATTTTTCCTCACTTCAAATATTAACTTTCTCTCCTCCCAACATCCGTACTACCCACATTAACTCCACCTGGCTCTTTTTTATCAACCCGTACTAATTGCATTAAAGACATCTGGACTTCTTTGGATTTCTGCACGATTACTTTGGATTTCTTCTTCACGTCTTTACGCCACCATCATTCATTTTTATCTAACATCACTTTCCATCCCATCTTCTTTCTGCCTGCTCTCTCTACATCTACCAAGAGCTACAATCTTCTATATCTTTAAGACTCTGCCCTCCTCTGCTCCTCATTGTCTCGTCTCCAAATATTTGAGGTCTCACATACTCTTCAACATTTTTTTCCCAGTTAGCACTTTAATCTCATCAAAAAGCTAGTTGCATGGCTGATTCCAGTAGTGAAATCACTTCATCTCAAGCCAAGACGTCTCATCCAGAAGCTGGATCTATCCTAGATTCAACTCCTGTGTCTATTACAAGTCAAAAACTAAATGGTAGTAACTATCTACCATGAAGTCGAGCGGTAGAATTGTTTATCACTAGACGTGGCAAGGAGTATTTATCTGAGAAAATGGCTGTTCCTGCGGAGACTAGTGACAAATATTCTACTTGGGAGGTGGAGAACTCTATGATAATGTCATGGATTCTTGGATCCATGATACCAGAAGTAAGCAATACTTTTATGCTTTATCAGACTGCTGCTAAAATCTGGAAAGCCACAAAGGAGATGTACTTCAAGCGTGATAACATTTCTGAACTATATGAGCTTGAGTCTCAGTTGAAGGACCTTAAGCAAGGTGATCAGTTAAGTTTTTTAGTTCCTTGTCTCAAATCTGGCAACAAATCGATGCTTTGGAGACTTATCAGTGGACATGCACCACTGATATGCTCTTGTTCAAAACGATAAAAGACACAAAGAGAGTTTTTGGTTTTTTATCCGGTCTACATAAGGATTTTGATGTAGTTAGAAGTCATGTCCTAAGCACCAAACCTTTACCCACTATGAATGTTGTTTTTTCTGAAGTTAGACAGGAGGAAAGTAGGCTAAAAGTGATGATGGGGTCAAACTCCACTGGATCTAACCTGACTCTTAAGTCCTCAGCACTAATAACCAACACAGAAGGTTCTGAAAAAGGCAAAGAGGTGTTCTTTGCCTCTAAGAAATCCAGATCCAGTGAGTATTACAAGAAAGAATGTCAGTATTGTCACAGGTTTGGCCATGTTGTTGATGAGTGTTATAGACGTCCAGGATCCAAAGTGAAACCTCCACCATTCTATAAACCAAATTATAATAAAAAACGTAATAACCCAAGCAGGTCAGATTCAAGCAATTCCTGGAGAACAGACGCTGATTCCTGGAAATCTTCACCCAAGGCAGCCGTTGCAGAAATGCAGACCAAGGAGTCAGCTGAGGTAATGTTCACTCAAGATCAGTTGGATGCAGTACTGAAGATCTTGGGAAGCCAGAGGGCACAAGCAAGCACACAAGCAATCTCTACCCCTGGTCAGATTAGAGCTACAATGGCCTCAGGTATGGGAGGTAAGTTTGAACTGTGGATTGCAGACTCTGGTGCTACCCATCACATGACCTATAATAAAAGAATGTTTCGTTCATTCATTGTTTCCTACGTACCCAAGAAGGTAAAAATTGCTAATGGTCTTACTATTGATATTCTGGGATACGGTGACATACACTTATCAGATCAACTTGTGTTAAGAAAAGTTGTTTATGTTCCCAATCTGGATTGCAATCTTATTTCTGTGAGGAAGCTTATGTCTGATAATGACTGTATAACTGTCTTCTCCTCGTCTGAATGCTACTTTCTGCCTTCTTCTTCCTGCTTCCAGGGGAATGCTATGAAGAAGAAGGTTATAGAGGAGATGATTGGATGTGCTAAGCTTCATGCTAGACTTTTCTTTTTTGCAATCAGGACCTGAAACAGAAGTTTTTGCGAAATATTCTAGTACCTATTCTTGTATGAACAATTCTGATCCTAGAATAGGTAGTTTAAATTCTAGAATATCTCTTATTTTGCTGTGACACAAGCGTTTGGGCCACCCAAACTTTCTGTATCTCAAAAAGGTTAAACCTGGTTTATTTGATGGCATTGTTGTTGATTCACTCAGGTGTCATACCTGTCAGTATGCAAAACAAACCAGGTGTTCCTATCCAGCCAAAGGATACCATGAGAGCAGACCCTTCAACCTAATTCATTCAGACATTTGGGGTCCCTCTAGGACCCTCAATATGAATGGAAGTAGGTGGTTTGTCATCTTTGTTGATGACCACACACGGTTAACTTGGACCTATCTCATGAAACACAAGTCTGAGTTGTCACAAGTGTTAAAATCTTTTGTGAATTTGGTCCAAAATCAGTTTAACACTGTGATTAAGAACCTTAGATCTGACAATGGGAGTGAGTATTTGGACAAAGAAGTAAAGAATTTTTTGGCAAAAAAGGGCATACATCACCAAACATCTAATGTCTATACCCCACAACAAAATGGACTGGCTGAGAGAAAACACAGACACATTCTTGGTGTGGACAGATCTATTATGTTTTCCATAAATGTGCCAAAGTACCTATGGGGGGAAGCCGTCCTTACAGCTACCTATTTGATCAATAGGACTCCGTCCAGAGTACTTGGATATGAGAGCCCCAGACAAAAGCTTCTCAAAGCATATCCTTACTGTTTACTTCTGTCAGAGTTACCGTATAAAATTTTTGGGTGTACTGTGTATGTATATGATCAAACACCAAACAGAGGTAAACTGGAAAAAAAGATCTGTTAAATGTGTTTTTATTGGATATTCAGGTGCTCAAAAGGGTTGCAAGTGTCTATGTCCAGTAACCAAGAAAGTTTATACAACTCTTGATGTTAGTTTTGATGAAAACTTACCTTTCTTTGAGCATGATGAACTCAGGTCTCAAGGCCAAGTGCAGGAGCATTTCTGGAGCATTATTGACATTGTTCACACAAGTGATTCATCTCCAGAAATGAGTCAACCAGGTAATGTGAACACTGAGGTTGATCCAGACCTCCAAGCTGGCCCTGAAACTGAGGAACTTGCAGCTGATGATGGGCATCATAACAGCGTTCAACTGCCACCAATTACCCAGGTATACTCAAGGAGGAGGCAACAGAGGTATGTCCTCTATCAAGTTCCTCTCCTTCAACCACCTCAGGTACCACACTTCATATTCCCTCTGATAATCAAGAACTACCAATTGCTATACGTAAGGGATCAAGAGAATGCACCAAGTATCCTACGTCCAAACTCAAGGATTATCATTTGTTCAAAACTGAGGTTTGCTCTACCAAGCACCCTATATGTAATTTTGTTTCTTATGATAGATTATGCCCTCAGTACAAGAGTTTTACTGCTAACCTTGATTGTCACTCTTTACGCCGGAACATTAGTGAGGCTCTGAGTCATCCACAATGGAAACAAGCTGTGGATGATGAAATGAATGCACTAATTAAGAACCATACCTGAGATGTTATTCCCCAGAATAAAGATCACAAACCAGTAGGGTGCAAATGGGTTTTTTCTGTCAAGTATAATTCAGATGGGTCACTTAATAGGTATAAAGCTAGATTAGTGACTAAAGGTTTCTCTCAGTCATATGGGATAGATTATATGGAAACCTTTGCTCCTGTAGCAAAGTTAAATACTCTTAGAATTTTATTCTCAATAGCTATTAATCTTGATTGGCCTCTATCACAACTAGACATCAAGAATGCGTTCCTTAATGGTGAGTTGAAGAAACAAGTGTATATGATCATTCCTCCTGGCCTAAAATGAGAGCTGTTTGTCTTGTAATAGTGTTAAGTCACTGTTTCAGTGACTGTGGCAGAAGTTACAGAATTAGCCGTTAGTAGCCGTTGAGGCTTTGTGACTAGGACTTGTATATAAACACTTGTAACACTGAACTGAATTATGTATGTATGAGAATGAAAGTTTACATTACATTTCTCTCTGTTCCTGAGAATTCTTGATATAGTCATGACCCCGTTGAGAATAACGACTGGATTGTAAACGGAATAAAACAATAAATAATAATTTATTATTTACTAGAATCGTCGAGTATAACAATAATATACAACGAGATAAATTAAAATAAAAGTAAACACCATAATTTACGTGGAAAACCCTCCCTGTAGAGGAAAAAACCATGGATAGTGAGAACAACTTCCACTATTCGAAATAATAGGAACACAAAAGATCCCTCAAGTTTAAACTTAAACTTAAGAAATGAAAGAGGATTGAAACAGTCAATATTTTCTTATAACAGATTGATATAACCTCACAACTCTCTTTTCCTCTCTTTATTTTAGTTCACATCTATAGAAATAAGTACTAGGGTTTGACAAAGATAGAATTAGAGGAGGTAGCAAGTATGAAGATATTTTATGAACACAAGAATGAAGCTGTTAACTGAAATTTTAAGATTTCAGATTGTGCCTTTTGAACATAGTAATTCCTTAGGAATACAATGATAGCCAACGTCTATATTCCTTCCTATACAGTTGTACCGTCGAAACGCATAGGACGGTTTCCAATTAGTAGAATATTTATTTTTACAATGGGCAATGAGTAGAATATTTATTTTTACCTTTTCCTTCTTTTGCATGGAGACCTGTGTATCTTCAGCACTACTCAAATGGCATGCAATCCCATCAACATAGAGCCCAAGTATATTGATCATCACACTAGAACCACCACCAGAATAGCAATAAGAATATGAGTTAATTACACTTGGTATCCAAAGTTATCCATAAAATTTTAAGTGGCATCCGTACTTTAACGAATTGTTTTAGGTATCCATGCTTATTGGGGAAATTAGCACATGGCATCTTTGATGACGTCATAAAGGCAAATTTCATTTATTTTTTAAAAGTTTAAGAAAAAATAATTCAAAAATAAAAAAGAAAACCCCCACTCTCACCCCCACCATCAACCTCCCTCCGATATGCCGCCCTTCTCTTCCTGTGCCGTCTACGCCTTTCTCTCTAGCCCAACAGAGACCCCCTCCTACCCGGGTATCCCAACCTTCTCTCCTCACTACCATCATCAGCCGCCGCCAACCCCCTAAAACCCCTCCCTGATAGAACCCCCTCCGTGCCGCTCAAACAGAACCCCACCCCTTCCACTTGACGGCCACCACCCTCACCTCCTCTCCACCTTTTTTTGGGTAATCCCCGATTACATTTTACAAAGTGGCTAGTAGTTGGGATGGCGATTCAGTTATTCGGGAAGGAGCCGAGAGATTGGGAGAAGATGAACAATTAACTCTAACGGGATTGCAGAAAAAAGAAAAGCAGCAATAAAGAGGAAGGAATAAGATGAATATGGAGGAAGGTCGATTCATAGCTGAAGGAGGTCGATGGTGAGGGTGGGGTTTTTTATTTTTGAATTATTTTTTTCTTAAACTTTTAAAAAATAAATGAAAATTGTCTTTATGACGTCAGCAAGGATGTCATGCTAATTTCTCCAATAAGTATAGATACCCAAAGAAATTCGTTAAAGTACGGTTGACACTTAAATTTTTGTGGATAAATTTGGATACCAGGTGCAATTAACTCATAAGAATATCATACCAGTGCCATAAATAATGATAAAAGTGGATCCTGTTCGACCACACTAGATCCTAGTCAATCAACCATTCACGATTTAATCACCATACCTTTTTTCTCTAATTTAAATCTTTATGTCATAGGACAAGTGAAATACAAAAAAAAAGGATCGGCTTACCGAGCTCATGAGTACATTTTTACTTCATAAAATCAGATGCTTTAAGTATAACAATTGAACAAAAAGGTGTAATAACAACTTCCCAGATAACTAGTAAAGGATAAATGTTTCCAGAAATTTGAAAGTTATTAATGCCTAAAACGGTAAAAGATGAATCCCTCTGTTAGTGAACCTACAAATATCACTTTCAAGAGCAATTTTCAGATATAAACATCAAACAATGACCAACCCTTGTATCTAAGACAAACAAGTCCAAACTATATGTTTTTTTGGTGAGGGTGGGGGGTGGGGGTGGAGGAGGAATCTATATTATATGTCAAGACTTGTCGTTTTCATGACAAGAATTTAGTGTCCAATGTCAAAGAACATAAATAAACAATGATGGATTTATTTAAGGGAGGGGCAATTGCCACCGTCAATTTTTACATTTCTACTACTTTTGCTTTGAAGTCGATACACTTACCTTATAATGTAAAAGTGGTGGAAATGTAAAAAAAAAAAAAAAAACAGTGTTAGAAATAGCCTCACCTTTATTTAATTGCAGACTCCTAGGAAATTGTAAAATGTTAATAT
Organism: Eustoma russellianum; assembly: GCA_036186865.1. Classification (NCBI taxonomy): domain Eukaryota; kingdom Viridiplantae; phylum Streptophyta; class Magnoliopsida; order Gentianales; family Gentianaceae; genus Eustoma; species Eustoma russellianum. Next base: position 6,870,096 of record AP025040.1, on the reverse strand, counting down.
TCTTAAGCAATTGGAAGGCTTCCGTCCATCTAGACAAAATCATTGAAGAAAAGGCACCAGGATTTCAGGTGCTTCAAAGAAATCCCAAAATCAGGAAAATGATTGGCCAAAGATCAAAAAGACCTTTGATCATAAGCAACCCTATATAATATGTCCAATTGCAAGTATATTCAGAGAAGACCACGCAGATAATCAAGATATTCAAATAACACCAAGCACAAAGGGCAGACATGGGGTGCATAACTTCACAAGCAAAATCAGTAACTAACTAAACAATTTGGGAAGGGGGGGGGGGGGGGGGAGCAAGGACGAAGGCAGAGTTAAAAAGTTTGAGAACCGTCGGGAACATCAACTCCGACATAGCAAATACCCTGTCCACAGCAAGAATAAGAGCAAGCAAGCCTACCCTCTTCAAATATCAGAACTTGGACAACTCCCACACCCCACATCTTACTCATGACCAAAATCATCTTAGGAAACCTTTGGCGTTGTTTGATTCTGACGTCAGAAATGTGCATCTTTAGTTCTAAAGCAAGTTTTCAAATGCAGGGAAAAAAGCTTGCCTGTGGGTGAAGATCCAAATAAATGCAGATAACAAAAATCTCTCATAAAACAACAATCCACTAAAGTTGTGAAATTACCAATCCTCTTCTGATATCAACTCAGTAATCTGGAAGCAAGCACCAACATTTCCTAATTACCAATAAGCATATCGTGATGGTCTGCCTTTCCTCGCACCTTCAAAATGTCAACAAAAGACACAGACTAAGCAAAAAAAGAAGCATCCAAAACTAAGGTCTAGTTGTAGAAAATTTTGGGTTTCAAGAACCCACAGGTGAAGGGCAGAAGAATGATATAGACAGTGTGTGAAGCTTACAGGGTACAAGACAATTGGTGGAAAAATTAATGGACATCAAGTTCAAAAGAAGAAAATGTTGATGATGATAGAAACCCAAATTTCCATAATTTCCAAGTCCATGAAAGATAACGCTTTTTATTGTTCTGCAACGAGCATCCTCTATCTTTTAGTCCTAAATCAGTAACAAACACAAAAACGCACTGAGAGAACTGTGCGCCCATCTTGACGTACATTGCTTTAGCTACGACTAAGGACTGCCAAGAGAAAGTCTAATACCACAAGAGGAGCGGCAAAGGTACAAACCACGAGAGCTGGAAAAAACAAGAATAACCTTGCAAAATAAGTACAGATCAAGTTTATGTAGCCACATACAGAAACTTGAAAGATCCATTGAAGTCGAGAGAAAGGAAAAGTATGGGACCACAAACCTCAGAAAAAGTATAGCAAGACCTCGAGAAAAAGGATCGAAGCGACAACAGGATCAGTGTACATGAGAAGCATCAAATATTCATATCAGAAACGATGCAAGTATACAAGCTTGATGCAAATTTGGAGGTTTTACAGAATAGTCGACTTAAAGAAGGTAACCTTTCCACATTCATACCGTCGGTAGAAAACTCACATGAAAATGGGAAGAGGTTCTACTGAAGAATGGTTCACGTGGAAGGAAAAGCTTGCATAAGATGAAGTTCCAGATTCATGTATAGTCTTTTTCCTTTTTTTTGTTG
>AP025040.1:6855329-6867648 GCA_036186865.1 Eustoma russellianum | reverse complement strand
GGTTGACGATATAGCCAAATGATCCCAAAAACAATTATTCAGGAACTAATATTATGCAGTAAAACATGACTTTGAGTAGGCGATCCACTAAAGTTACCGATCAATTCTATTCAAATAACTCAATTATCACTTCATCCACGGCTAACATACGATCAGATTACAGGGGGAGCAGATGTTGCACCAAAATTGCGAAATTACCACACTTTAAATATCATATATCACTTTCATCCACAGCTTAGACCGGACTAAAATAATCACAGGTTAGTCCTTAATAGCATGCTTTGCAGGGTCAGCAACTAACTCTCGGGGTCAGAGATTGCAAGTATTGAGTCTGAGAGACTAGGGGGCTCCTACATGGATGAATTAATAAAGTTAATTCATTAACATCATTTGGCAGCTTGAAATCCAAATTGTCTATATAAATCTTCAACTAATAAAAAGGAGGTTAATGAATTTTTACACCGGCCCCAGGCAGCCAACTAGCCAAGTCCACGTATTTCAATTTGTTCAAACCAACAAAGACGTATACAGGTGATGAGATGTGTCTTAAGAACCCAAGCTTTGGTATACAATTTCTGGAACTCTACCATGCTAGTACAGTGTAACTAAATAAATATGACAAACTTGTGCATCGATCATAACACTTCCCTTCCCATTTCATCAATCTTAGATCCGAAGTAAAGGTAGAAAATCTAGTTAGTTGTATTGGCACTGGCCGTTTCCTTTCTTATCAGGAGATTAACTTGTCTCCTCAAGTGACTAGTTAGAAAAACTAGCCGTTGAGAGAATCAACTTGTTCTCTCTCTTCTCATTGTGTATATATAAAGAATGTAAGTTTATGTAGGAAGAAGGTTGAACAACTCCATCTATAAAACTCTACGAACATTCAATATACTTCAAAAATTCATTTGTTCTGCAACATTCTCCATTGTTTACTTGTAAATTTCTATAGTAAATATTAGGGTCAGTTTTTGAAAGTTTTGGCATCCATCAGACTAGCAATATTGAGTTTGACATATTATATAACATAAATTTGAAGGGACGGAAGAAGTTGTAAGCTAAGCAAATACTATATCAATAACCTTTAAACCGAATAAATGGTCAAGACAAGTAAAAGAAAAAGGTCAAGGTATCCGTATGAAGACCACTAGAATAGAAGAATCAGCAACCGGCAAGAAAATGCGGAAAGGTCAGTGTTATATACCTGTAGCTTCAATAGAAGTGGTCAAAAAATTGGATCAAAGAAAGACGGTCCGAGATCATATGCTGGCAGGCTATCATATTGTGGCGTAACAGATCCCTCATTGTCCAGTGACTCATAATACAAGGACACAGGGAATATGACAAATTCCTCCACCCGGCCTTCAAGATACACTTTCCTTCTTTGCTTCTTCCTGTCAAAGGTTAAGTTCCTGAAATCTATTTTACAGCTAAAATGCTGCTGCAAAAACAGGGTTGGTATAAGGAAGCAAAGATATTGTGAAGAAAGAACATCATCAAGCTTGACCTAGCAGCAGATGTCATAGTTTACTTATCCTAGCACATTCAAAATGCCAACAAAAATTACACCTACCTCACTAAAAAGAATGACCAACCAGCAGGAATAAAAAGCTTCCAGAAAAGGGAAAACAACAGAAAGTTCTGGTTTTTGAACTCCAATCAAAAAAGCACGGGTGATGGTTGGAAAATGATGCACACATTAAGTGAAGCTAATAAATTGGGCAACAGGACAGCCGACAGAAAATTAATGGAAGTCAAGCCCAAAGAAAAAAATCCCCCTGAAGATAGAAACTGAATTGGAGAAGAATAATTTTTTTCTACAGCCATGAAAAGAACACTTCCATTGTTGTGGTCACTAGCATCCTCTTATTTTGAACGCTAAACAAGTAGCTATACACAGCTTGTTCCAACATAGTAGCTAAAAAATAAGGAATGCCAAAACAAGGCCTAATACCACCAAAAAAATATCACAGCAGAAGAACCAAGTCCAAAGAGAACTGGGAAAAACGAGTACAGCCTTGCAGAACATGTACGGACCTGAAACATGCCATCACACATGAAGAAACTTGAGCAATCTATTAGGATTTAGAGAAAGGTAAGGAATATGACCACAAACCACAAAATCAACTACTGAACACTCAGAGACGAGAAATATCCACATGCAAGACCATACACCCATTTTGCACGTGTAGCCTTTTGCGTACAACTAAGGACGGCTGAAACACTACTTAGTACCAAAAGAGGAGCGGGCCTAGTAATATGAACTGCAAGCAGCACCTATATATAAGCAATACTGAGACACCACCAAGCAGAACATGATCGACACAACAGTATGCACCAGAATCTTCAAACGAATAAGCGCGGAAATATACAAAACCGATTTATGTCATAGAAAGATACAACTACTGTATCATAGTAAATACCCTGAGAAAAGGGATAGTAGCAAACACAGAATCACCACAGAAGTGATTAACACTTCAGAGTAAGGACATATTGGAAGTGCATGAGATCAAAATCCCATAAAGCAAGCTGCAGAACTTGAGGCACCATAGGTAACCTGCATATCTGCTCCTTTAAGGTCCCAACACAAAAGCCCTGAAGGCAATTAAAATACTGCCACATAATCTTAGTTACCAGGATCACTTCCCTCTTGTGCCTAGAGTTAGCAATACTAACATATGAAGAAATAATTGTATGAGAAAAGAATCAGATGTTATTCATTTAGAATAAGATCAGCAGCATCTCTAGTTTACATTGGTTGATATATATACAGCAATGAACAAAGAGTATCAACGGCTATATTACTGCCTAGTCATCAGAGTGATGATATAAGAACTAACGGCTATATTCTAACTGTACACTACAAAGTACAAACACTGTATATATACAGTGTTAACCATACTGTGCTAATACAAAGAATTCCTACACTCCCCCTCAAGCTTGGTGTAGACATTGAGGCAGCCAAGCTTGGATAATAATTTTTGAAATATGCCAGGGACAACGGATTTAGTAAACAAATCTGCTGGTTGCTCTGAGGAGGAAACATGTTGTAGTTGTAATGACTGATCCTCTAATTTTTCTCTGATGAAGTGCCTATCAATCTCCACGTGTTTAGTTCTATCATGATGAATGGGATTTTCGGCCATGTGTATAGCTGAGATATTATCACAGTATGCCATAATAGAAGGATGATTGTAATCTTGCCATAAGTCCTTGAGAACCCTTTTAATCCACAGCCCTTCACAAATGCCCAATGCAAGTGCTCTCAGTTCTGCCTCAGCACTACTTCGTGCCACCACATGTTGTTTCTTGCTTCTCCAAGTAACCAAATTACCCCAAACAAATGTACAGTATCCGGAAGTAGATCTCATGTCACCTTTAGACCCCCCCCAGTCCGCATCAGTGTAAACCTGGATTCTTCTGTCTTCTGATTTTCCAAAAAATAGACCTTGTCCAGGAGCTCCCTTAAGGTACCTTAAGATTCTCATTACAGCTTGTAAGTGAATAGTAGTTGGAGCATGCATAAACTGACTGACATAACTGACAGAATAGCAAATATCCGGACGTGTATGTGATAAATATATGAGTTTACCTACCAGTTTTTGGTATGATTGAATATCATCCAAAGGTGTTCCTTTTTCTGCACTGGTCATACGACCAGTTTCAAGTGGTGTTACAGCCGGTTTACACCCTGTCATTCCTGTTTCTACTAACAGGTCCAAGACATATTTCCTTTGAGAAATAGTCATTCCATTTTTATTTCTAGCAATTTCCATACCAAGAAAATAACGTAAAGCACCTAGGTCCTTTACTTCAAACACAGTTGACAAATATTTCTTAACATTTGCAATACTAACTGCACAGTTACCAGTGAGTATGATATCGTCCACATAAACAATAAGGATAGTAAGGTGTTTTTCTGAGCTCAGCACAAAAAGTGTGTGATCACTTTGAGCTTGTATGAATCCAAATTTAAGTAGTACATGTGCAAACCTAGAGAACCAAGCCCTTGGAGATTGTTTCAAACCATATATTGACTTTTTTAACCTACAGACTTTCCCAGCTGTATTTGCTGTTTCATAACCAGGTGGAATATTCATAAAAACCTGTTCTTTCAACTCTCCATTAAGAAAGGCATTTTTAATGTCTAATTGTGACAGTGACCAATCCAAATTAATAGCCAAAGAGAAAAGGATTCTTACGGTATTAAGCTTGGCAACTGGAGCAAAAGTCTCCACATAATCAATCCCATAGGATTGGGTGAAACCCCTTGCTACAAGTCTAGCCTTGTATCTGTTAAGAGTTCCATCAGAGTTATATTTAAGTGAGAATACCCACTTACAGCTAACTGGTTTCTGCTCAGCTGTGATAGGCACCAGTTCCCAGGTTTCATTCTTAATTAAAGCATCCATCTCTTCATCAATGGCCTGTTTCCATTGTTTGTCATTCATAGCCTCATTTACGTTATTTGGAATAAAGTGATGATCAAGGTCAGTAGTAAATGTTTTAAATGCAGATCCTAATCTACTGTAACTTACAACATTACTCAAAGGGTGTTTGGTTGAACATACCTCTGTTTTTAACAATCTGTGGAATGGGGTCTTGGTGCATTCACGGGTACCTTTTCTAAGGGCAATAGGTAAGTCTGACTGAGTTTCAAAATCATCACCTGCTGAAAGTTCCTGAACTGTAGGAGTTGTAGAGGTAAGTTCAGGTAGTTCCTGATGTTGGACCCTTCTCCTTCTGAAATACACCTGGTTTACAGGAGGCTTGACAGATCTCATATTCTCAGCTTGCTCCCCTTGACTTGGGATACCATCTGCTTCTTCTGGAATCATGGTCTGTGCATCTGCAGCTGGTTGAACACCAGAGATAGAACTTCCTACTGTGGAAATATCAATGATGTTCCAATAGTTACCTGCATCACTATCTTGTACACTTAACTGTGAATTAGGCAGATAGTATGGTGTTTTTTCATCAAACATAACATCAAGGGTAGTATAAATTTTTCTAGAAATTGGATGATAGCATTTGTACCCCTTTTGGGTACTGGAATATCCTACAAAAATGCACTTAAGAGACCTTCTATCCAATTTCCCCCTATGGTGAGATTGCAAATATACAAATACAGTACAACCAAAAGTTCTAAAAGACAGTCCAGACATCAATAAACAGTGTGGATACAATTTTAACAGTTGTTGTTTTGGACTATCATATCCAAGTACTCTTGATGGCATCCTGTTAATTAGGTAAGTTGCAGTTAGCACTGCTTCTCCCCAAAAATGCTTGGGTACATTCATTGAGAACATGATGGATCTAGCCACACCAAGAATATGTCTGTGCTTTCTCTCAGCCAGACCATTCTGTTGTGGTGTATAGACATTTGAGGTCTGATGGTGAATACCTTTCTCAGCAAAGAAAGACCTAACATCTGCATCAAGATATTCACTTCCATTGTCAGTTCTAAAGTTCTTAATAACTGCATTAAACTGGTTCTGGATCAGAGACACAAATGTCTTTAATACATTTGACAGTTCTGATTTTTGTTTCATTAAGTATAACCATGTTATTCGAGTATGATCATCAACAAATATAACGAACCATCTACTTCCATTTAAGCTTAAAACTCTGGAAGGACCCCAGATATCAGAGTGTATAAGATTGAATGGCTCACTTGCCTGATATAGCTTCCCAGGGTAAGGCACTCGTGTCTGCTTGGCATACAAACACGTTTCACACTTAAGATCATTAATACTAATATTAGTAAATAGTTCAGGTTTCAGCTTTCTGAGATACAAAAAATTTGGGTGACCTAGTCTCCCATGCCATAACAAAATAAGATTCATTCTAGATTGCATGCTACTTATTCTAGGAACAGACATATGGTGTGCAGAAGAATAAGTACTAGAATGATCTTCAGAAAAGCTTGATTTCAGTTCTTCAAAAATAAAAAGTCCATCATGATGTTTAGCACATCCAGTCTTCTCCTTCATGACCTTCCCCTTCAAAGCTTGCTCCTGAAAGCAAGAGGAAGAAGAAGGAATGAAGTAACACACGGATGGGGTAAACAGTATAAGACACTTATTATCCAACATAAGTTTCCTTACTGACACTAAATTGCAACTTAGCTGTGGAACAAGCAGAACGTTTTTAAGAGTCAGATTCTTAGATAACTCTATATTACCGTATCCAGCAATATCAACATTTTGTCCATTTGCAATCTTAACCTTTTTGAAACATCAATGTGTTTAAATGACTTTAGTAGACTTTTGTCATAGGTCATGTGATGAGTTGCCCCAGAATCAACAATCCATGATGTTAATTTACCTGCATTACCTGAACTGGCCATGGTAGCTCTTATTTGGTCAGTAGAAAGTCCAGTACCTTGGGCTTGAACCTGTGCTCTCTGACTTTCCAAGACTCTCAGGACTGCATCCAGTTGAGATTGTGTGAAAACTGCTTCAGTAGTTTCCACCCCAGCTACTGCAGCACGAGGTGGCTTCCAAGAGTCTGCATCAGATCTCCACGAGCCACTAGAGTCAGATCTTCCAGAAGGTCCTTGCCTGAAGTTGTGTTGCCTATAAAAGGATGCAGGAGGCTTCACAGTACTCCCTGGCCGTCTATAACATTCTTCGAATGTATGACCATTCCTTTGACAATGTTTACAGTATTTTTTCACATACCCTCCTGAACTTGATTTTTTTGAAGTAAAGAATGCTCCTTTGTCTTTGTCAGTGGTTTGTGACACAGGTGCAGAAGTGTGTGATATAAGTGCAGAGGTTTCTGATGAATGAATTGAACTAGTTCCTAACATTACCTTCATCCTACTCTCCTCCTGTCTCACCTCAGAAAAAGCAACATTGATTGTTGGAAGTGGCTTTGTGCTTAACACACGGCCTCTTACTGCATCATAATCTTTATGCAAACCAGATAAGAAGCCAAAAATTCGTCTAGTGTCCTTAATAGTCCTAAACAGAAGATTATCCTGCGTGCATGTCCATTGATAGACTTCCAGAGAGTCTATCTGTTGCCAGATCTGAGAGAGAGTGCTAAAATACTTACTAACAGACTGATCTCCTTGCTTAACATCCTTCAACTGAGCTTCTAGTTCATAAAGTTCTGAGATGTTGTCTCGTTTAGAAAACATTTCCTCTGTGGCTTTCCATATACTAGCTGCGGTTTCATGAAGCATAAAGGTGTTACTAACCTCAGGGGTCATAGAGCTCAACAACGATGACATTATCATGGAGTTTTCGGCTTCCCAGGTGGCAAATTTTTCGTCTGTTTCAGCTGGAATAATCATTTTTTCAGACAGGTATGCCTTCTTTCCCCGTCCAGTGATAAAGAGCTCTACAGCTCTGCTCCATGGGAGGAAATTGTTTCCAGTCAGTTTTTGATTTGTAATTGTCACAGGGGTTGCATCCAAGATGGGATTTGGAAGATTAGTTGGTGGTTTCATTCCCACTCCGGAAGATGTAACCTCACTGCTCTGTTCCGCCATTGTGCAGGAAGACAAAGAAGCAGTGAGAGAAAAAACTTACTCGTAGAGTTTTAGGTCTGGAGATGGGTTTGAAGAATGAAGACGAAGGTCAAGATAAAAGTTGATGGAAGGAGTACTATACGCACAGAATGATTTAGACGGGTGAGGAAAGAGTTTAATGCTGTAATAAATGAGGTCTGAAAGAGAGAGGAAAGAACAGCCTTAGTAAATGCATCTGTTTTGTCAACACCCCCACAGTTTTGATGAAAGAAACGACGGTTGTAAAAAAAAATGATAAAAGTGGAGGTTTCGAGACAACAGCTGTCTACCTCTTTTCATGCAAGCATACACTTGGGGTTTTCTACTGAGGGTGAATTGACACGTCAGGTGGAACAAAAAATAATAAATTTTTTCCCGAGATTTTGTTTTTCGTCTCTTCTCTAGTCGATAATAAAAAAAAAATAATATAAAACATAATCGATTTTAATATAAAATATAATCACTTTTCCTTGTGATTACACTTTTACCCTCGTCTGGTAAGTACTTCTTCTTCTTCGGCTGAGAGTATGTTTCTTCTTTTGTATCGTCTCTCTCTGCAGAAGATCTACAAGTTTTTTTTTCTGCAACTCTCGCTATTGGGTTGAAGAAACACACAGTTTTTCTGCGAAACACTCTCTTTGGGAGATTGAGCGTGTAATGGAAAATGTGATCAGAATGTTGAGACGCAAATGGGTCTCTGTAAATACTTTGAACAGCAGTTGTTTTTTTTTTTTTTAAAAAAAAACAGTTTATCTGCGAGAGTTTGGTGATCTTTAACCTTGAGGCTCTGATACCATGAAGAAATAATTGTATGAGAAAAGAATCAGATGTTATTCATTTAGAATAAGATCAGCAGCATCTCTAGTTTACATTGGTTGATATATATACAGCAATGAACAAAGAGTATCAACGGCTATATTACTGCCTAGTCATCAGAGTGATGATATAAGAACTAACGGCTATATTCTAACTGTACACTACAAAGTACAAACACTGTATATATACAGTGTTAACCATACTGTGCTAATACAAAGAATTCCTACAACATATCCATCACATATTCCGATGCTGAATTCATTCTGAATAACTGCATGCAAAAATATATTTGGTCATTACCAAAACATGGAAGGAGTTGAAAACCATAACCATAACCAAACCAGCAAAATCTAAATCCCAGCAATCTGTCTGTAATCAAAAAGCAAATAGACTGAATGAATGATTGAAACATTATGTGGAGCCAACCATCCAAGTTGAGTGCAAAAAGGGATTGAATATACTCCGTTTCTGAGCATCTGGTAAGTCACAATCATCAATGCATCTGCTTCACGAAGCTGCCCTACTTGATTTGACTGCAACCCTACCAGTTCAATTACCGCATCAACCAAGAAAATAAAAGCCCCTACAATTAAAAATAACTGAAAAGTCCATCATAGCCATCTATACCAACCTGGCACCCGTCACTAAAAAACCATCATTCTTGTCCTTTTCATGCACTCAACTGAAATCACATCCACATGTCACCACAACAGATTAGATATTTTGTCAAACAAATGACTTCGTGATAGATCTCTAACATAATCCCACTCACATCCACATGTCACCGCAACAGTCAAGTTAAATACAACCTTATTCCTAAAGTTGAGAGAGAACCATTCACCATAAAAATGACACTTCATTGACACATAAAACATTAAGTGAAAGAAAATACAAAGAGTACCTTGATGTCAATGTGCAAACGGCACTCCAGGCTTCGACAGATAACAAAATTTCACCAATAACAAACCATAAAGAGATAGTGCTGAAAATAAGCATCCATAGTCCCAATATCATCAATCCCAGAGAATGAATCATTCTATAAAAACAAAAGGCTTATCTCCTCCAACCATCAAGAACCGTAGGCCAACCACTGGGCTATTTCCAAGGGGAAAAAAGAGGAACCCTAAGATGGTTACATGATGGTGATCCTCCAGTCCCACTCTTCTTTTTGTAAGGGAAATAACCTAGTAAAAGAATCTTTGCAGTCTAGGTTACTACTCTTTCATCATCAGTCATCTCAATACGCACAGATTGAACCTTATTCCCCACTCTTGTATCTGTCAGATCAAATAGAACAACATTAGTTACATAAGCCTTAGACAAATATTAAGAAATCAAAACGAAAACAAATCCTTCGATATATTGCTTAAGTGTAGTTTCCCTCACTCCAATCGTAAGCATATAGCACAAAAAGACTAGAAATTGCTAATATTGGTCTTTATTCTGATTGGTTTGGCACAGGAAAAACTTGAAACAGAAAAACCTCACATCTTAACCTTTGGATTCCTGGCCAGCTGAAGGATATATAGAAGGAAAGCACTTTCAAATATCCATGATAAGGGAAGCAACATACTTATCTCCGTAACAAGATCCAAAAGAGATAAATTAGCTTCATTTAGGGAAAAAAGGAAAAAAGAATACCCTTATTTCTTGTTAAAATCTTCTATGAAGTCATTATTCCCATTTGTATCAGAATTGTCAAACTAGAAGAAACAGTAGACAGTTGTACCATCTCAGATCAAACTAGGTTATTGTTGAAATAGACGAGATCCAAAGGATATAAATTGGCTGGCATTCTGAAAAACAGTAATAAAAATACCATTATTGCTTATTAAAATCTTCTATGAAGTCATTACTCTCATTTGCACCAGAACTGTTAAAATAGGAGAAAACCGCCAACTGCTGTACCATATCATCTCAGATGGGACTAGTTTATTGTTGAAAACGAATTTATGGAAGTTGTAACACTGTTCATAGCATAGTTTCAAGCTAGATTATTACACAACAGCCTAAGAAAATACTTGGAAAATGCAAGGATCCAGTACATTAGTTTCATGCAATATTAATTAGTATAAACATTATATTATCTTTCAGGTAAATGAACTAGGAAAACAATAAGTGAATAGCACATATAGGGATGAATTAGGATATATTATGCAATGCCCATACCAGGAGCAAGAAAGATGGGCAAAAACTCATGAGCAGACAAACAAGAACAACGATGAATACAAAACATTGGAGAAGAAAGACAAATAGGAGGAAAGGAAAAGAATATTCGGTTCCTCACCTGGTTTATACAACATGAACATCGAAAACACTATCATCAACCAGCATGAAGCTGAAAGCACAGCGCAAACAATAGTTCACGCAGTCAACCCTGTATAGTTACTTTGGTCCAAGATAACCTACTTCAGTCCAAGATAAGAAAACCATTGGCTGTTTACTGGATTCCGCACTAAGCCGCTAAAATCTTCTTAGAGAGAAAAACAAGGGGGGCCAAGAAAACTGCAAGAGACAAGTAGAAGATTGCTTAACAGAAAACATAACGTTCCCAGGTCTTCCTCAGGTAAGACAAGGCAACAATTTTGACGCCAAGATAGACAAATATATAGATCCCTGCAGCCAGTGAGCAGAGAGTAGAGAAGAATCAGGACGGACAAGATCCCAAGAAAATTAAACAAGCAGCTTCATTGTAAAAATGCAATATTTCCAGAACATCAACCAGGTCTTCCTCACGTAAGACAAGGCAACAATTTTGGCGCCAAGATAGACGAATACACAGAACCCAAGCAGCCAGTGAACAGAGAGCATAGAAGAATCAGAACATACAAAATCCCAATAAAATTAAACAAGCAGCTTCACTGTAAAAATGCAATATTTCCAAAAGATCAAAGTACAAACCCATCAGAGATGCAAAGGGATTCGAAAGTGAAGCCAACCAGAAAAACCAAAATTTCCAAACATCTCAAGTACCAATAAGAAGCCAGCTACAGAAACAAACGGAAGTCATATGACTCAGGTCCTCTTTGTCATAATTGTTCAATGAGAAAAGTGAATTGATCAGGAAAAGAAATACAAAACTCATCCTCTGTCCTTTCCTCCCTCTCGAAACACAACCAAAACAGTAGAACCAATACTTCCAAAGGCTTCATAAAATACAATGATTTGCGGAAGCAGTTACTTTTTAAGGGCTTCTAAAGAATGTAACTCTTAGCACTTCGTAACATGAACATGAGATTCGATCAAACAAGAATATAGAAAGAGGAATGATGAAAGTGAGCGGTCCAAGTTCAAGGGTTTCAAAGACTAGGTACAAAAGGTTGGCTTCTTCATTCTTCATGTACGCCAACGGTAGGGAATTCAAACACCATGTAACATAAAATAAGATCAATGTTTGCTAGAGGCATTCATATAAAACAGGGAATAAACACCTAACCATTCATAAACCTTCTCAAGCCACAGAAATCTTAAGAACAAAAATGCCTCTCCATCCAACAAACTATCTTGCTTGCCAAGGGAAAATGAATCTAACAAACACACAAATGACCAAATAGAGGAAGGCGTTCTCTGCAGGGATCAGTTTTCTTCATAACACTGTACAAAGACGATCACTAACCGAAATCAAGCTCATGCATCACTCAAAAAGAGGAACCAAAAACTAACAAAGACCAACATAAGCTAGATTAAGATACGGACAATATCTCAAATAATTTTCATCCTTGCCAAAAATTAACAAAAGCACCTGATTTATACTAAGATGTCAACAATCTTCCGCGGAATCAGCCCCACATGTTGCAACTAGCAAAACAGATCTCAAGCATAGACACAAGTCAGCAACTGAAGGCAAATACCAAGCACAAATAGTAGACCTATGGTGCATAATTTCATCAGAAAGGGCAAACTAGCTAGAAAGTGTAAACCCCCACTACTTCCCAAAACCCACCGTGTGAAAATTCTTTGATAGGAATTTGTTGAAGTTGCAAG
>AP025040.1:6827500-6855229 GCA_036186865.1 Eustoma russellianum | reverse complement strand
CCCCCGGTCATCGTTTTTCCAGGAATGAGTAACCCTGTTTTTAAGTTCAAGTAAACGAGAGATGTAGTCCTGCCAACTTATAGTGTTAGCGTCTTCTTCAGCAATTTTTTTTGTGATCGTCGAGTTGGTCTGAATGTGTATCGGCTGGAAACTTCTCATATGCTGCATAAATTTTGTGCAATAAGGTTATCAAAACAAGCAAAAATTAAATGTATCTCAAATTAAGAGAAGATAACCTGCGAATGTACAGCTAGTTAGGAAGGTATTCTTAAAAAACCATGGTGGAACACATAGAAAGTAATGGAAAAATGCAATCTCAGGAAAACTTTCACATTGCTTAACATCTGGATGCAGAGAGCTGTGTAGTTAAAATATAAAAGAATCCAGCTGCACCATACCCTCGACACTCTTCATGATTGAACTAGATATCTGCAAAGGAAGAGACTAGAAACTTTGAGCAGGAACCAAACTGAAAAAATCCAACTAAATTAATTAAGAAGTTGGGTATTGATAAAGGTAGTGAATCACTTAAAGAGCATAAGATAGGGAGAATCTGCATTAACTTTGAAGTATGAGCATGCCTTGAGGAAAATAACATAAACAAGAAGGTGGAAGAGTTAACATGGCATAATAATGCACTCACTGAGGATACGGAAATCACCTTATTTGCAGGAAATTTCTGCATCAAAACTCTCTTAAAAAAGTCCATTCCTCAGAAGGATGTCGAACTGCAGTATCTATCAAAGGTTCAACATCAAAATCTGATTCTTCAAACTGAAAACCCTTGGAGACGTTACTACCTCCCCAATGGATCCCATCAGTGGATCAATGATGCCAACCTTCTTATGGTCTATTTTACCATTCCCGTTAGTTCCCCTAAGTGGATCACTGATGCCATAATTGCCAGCATATACCAAATCAATCTGTATTAAATCAATCAACCACGTATACACATCTTAAATGCAAAATAGATAGGTAAACAAAAAAGAAAGACAATAATTTTTGGGCAATGAGGAGAAGAACATATGATAAATCGAATCACCAGAGTTACTGGATCAAATGCATGTTTTCAGGTGACCAACTATTTACCTTCGCCTTCTCGCCTTTGTATCTATATAATTTTATAAATAAAATAAAACAAAACAATACAAGCTAACAGAAGAGGTTGAGGATGTGCAATCCAACATCCAAAAGTTGCCAAAAGAAAGTGCAATTACCCATGTATAGACATTCTTCTAGTCCGCTGGATTCTGACAAAGCAGACTCACCTAAACCGTAAATTGAGAGCACAAGAGATAAAAAGAACAAAGATAGAAACGAAACTTGGTGCAGGAAAACATTCAACACATTTAGCAGTCAATTGAAATAGTTCTACTATACCATCAAAACAGCAAGAATAAAATAACGATACAAAACCCATTAAACAAATTAATAACACAAAGAAATCTATGGGGGAGAAACATAAAAACTACAAGAATTTCTCTCAGATCAAAATAGTGATACATACATTAGATTCGATTATACTTTCCTATTTTTGCAGAAACTTCATAAGAAAAGAAAATGAAGCAATCCATTCTTGCAGACCAATTGGAGGCCATATAAAGGCATGCATGAAAAACATCACAATTAACAATCAAGAACCAGCAAGAATTTTAACAAATAACCAAAATTAAGAAACGTGAATCAAGAAACAACCCATGTTTGATTTCACTTAGAAAAGACGACTAATACAGTAAAACAACAAATATGAAAAACCTTGGATGACGATGACAAACCAAATACTAAGCTTGGGGTTGGAAGGAAGAAAAGCTGATTTCTAATTGATAGAGAGTGAGAGTCCGGCAAGGTGATTGTGGCCGTCGGGGGCGGTGGCGATGGCGGTGGCGGGAGGCGGATTTCCGATGGATGTTTTAAGAGGGATCAGAAGCCTCTGATGTATACGATCAAAATCTTGATTTGATAAAATGCTTTTCTTGGGTATACTTACCTCATATTGGAGGAGAAAAACGTGTCAGTTGCAGAGAAAAATGAGAGTCCGAATGAGTAGAGTGAAAAGAAAAGGTGATCATATCAATCATGGCTAACTATTTTCTGTCAACTTATTCAAGTAAGAATGTCCAAAATAGCCTATATCGCCTGACTCAACATAACATTGACACAGAAACTACCTAAGATACTGTAAACCAAACGACCTTGATCGAGAGAGGATGAGTTAATCTATACATATATGCTTGAGTCATTGCCCTGGATTTGGACTTATTTTTAATATACAAATATCACAGTGCCAGAAGCCAGAAAGGGAAAAAGCAGAGCATAACAACTTCAAACACATCACCAGAAACCAAAGGCATGATCTTCAACAGGGAATCCAAAAGGATTCGAGCACGGCGTGCCAGAATAGCAAGCATCTTCATTCTTTGTAAACAAGTACATCGGACACATCAAGTTCTTGCTAATGTTGTCTTCTTCATCTTGAGATAAATCCGATCGATCATGTTCAAAAACATATGAAGAATCAGCAGGTTCCAAGAGGGATGAGTGAACTACTTCATTGTACCGAGAGCTGTCCGAATCAACCACATCACTCTTGGCAGAACTCAGAGCAGTCACAGAAGCCTTAGACGCTTCTTCCTCGCATACATAATCAGCACGTGGTTCTTCATATTGCGCTGCAATGACATTGTCAGCGCATGAAGATTCCAAGTTTGTTGTCCCTTTTTCTCTGCGCAGCAGCTGCTCATTGATGCTAGCAATCTGTGTCAAAATTGAAATCCCAAAATAATTACAATCTTACCATCCAAAATGTATAGATTAACTAAAACCAATACTAGGTAAAATTACCTCATCAAGTATGCATTGAGAGAAACCTAAAAACTACAAGAATTTCTCTCAATGCATTTTCCGATCAAAATAGTGATACATACATCAGATTCGATTATACTTTCCTATTTTTGCAGAAACTTCATAAGAAAGAAAACGAAGCAATCCATTCTTGCAGACCAACTGGAGGCCATATAAAGGCATGCATGAAAAACATCACAATTAACAACCAAGAACCAGCAAGAATTTTAAGAAAGAACCAAAATTAAGAAACGTGAATCAAGAAACAAAACCCATGTTTGATTTCACTTAGAAAAGACGACTAACACAGTAAAACAACAAAAATGAAAAACCTTAGATAACGATGACAAACCAAATACTAAGCTTGGGGTTGGAAGGAAGAAAAGCTGATTTCTAAATTGATAGAGAGTAAGAGTCCGGCAAGGTGATTGTGGCCGTCGGGGGCGATGGCGGTGGCGGTGGCGAAGGCGGGAGGCGGAATGTTTTAAGAGGGATCAGAAGCCTCTGATGTATACGATCAAAATCTTGATTTGATAAAATGCTTTTCTTGGGTATACTTACCTCATATTGGAGGAGAAAAACGTGTCAGTTGCAGAGAAAAATGAGAGTCCGAATGAGTAGAGTGAAAAGAAAAGGTGATCATATCAATCATGGCTAACTATTTTCTGTCAACTTATTCAAGTAAGAATGTCCAAAATAGCCTATATCGCCTGACTCCACATAACATTGACACAGAAACTATCAAGATACTGTAAACCAAACGACCTTGTGAGAATTCGGAGAGACGATCGAGAGAGGATGAGTTCCTGCTGCGTTTCCTCCGCCTTATAATCACGGCGTCTGAATTCAAACGCCATGAGAATAAAGATTATGTCTAGAATGCCTATCAATTGATCTAACAGCGAAAGACAGGAAGAAAGATTGCGTTTATGCCCCGATGGGGCGACGACTTGGGTTTTAAATAGGAGGGAGGACGGCAACAATAAATTATATTAGTGATAATAAAAAAAAAAACGTATTTTTATGGCACATTCTAAAAGAAAAGAAAACTGAAGGTTTTCTCAAAATTATGATATTTGGTGTGCGATTTTCACTCTTGACATATCATTTTGTGGTGGTTTATGCCAATCTTTTTCCATAAAAAAATTGATAACAACATAAATTTTTCTTAGTTTATTTTTATAGTTGTGCCAACACATATTTTATATAGAAATATAACATTTTTTCAATAAATACTCAATTTTACAATCTATTCAAGTAAAATAAAACTCAGAACTTGTGTTTATTTTTTATGTGCACGCCAATAACTATTTTCTAAAAAATATTTTATTTTGGAGGTAAAATAGAACAAACACAAACAAGTAAAACCAAAATAAAATAACACAAAATAAAAATAAGTCAAAAGTGTACAAAAATATGTCTACACACTAAATGTCGTATGCACGCACTTATCAATACCATGTGTTTAGGCCGTTGAGTGGCTCTATTACATCTAGATGGACATAGTTTCTCTGGCAGCTCCCTAAGATGATATATATACACACTCACACGTATCTATGTCAGCTCTAGCTATTTGGCAAACTAGAAGGCAGTGGGTTCGAAAATGATAAGAGCGTTCATGTCATATATGTCGTCCTCACCAGATATATGTATGCCGTTGACGGCTATTGTATGGAATAATGTGTCCAGCTGCGACCATCCTCCATGTATGCATGTCGAGAATGATCCCGCAGTTGTGACACAACAAGCTGCGAAACATATGCATCGGCATGTTGTGACTCTCCAATGACACACGTGTGCTGACGATGGACCTTCGGGCTAAAACATGACAAGCTGCGGATAATATGCATCGGCAGTAGTATGATGGGTGGATGTAATTTAAGGTCTCCATAACATAGGATGTCCAAGACCATCATCCCTAAGCCGATTTAGTGACATCCTATGTATGTATTGTCTCTAGCCGTTAGGTGCATGAATATAGCGTACGTTGTGTATAGTCGACGTTCACTTCTTTCTTTGTATTCTGATACAGAGCAACCCTCGTATCGATGTACATATGCAGCACATCCTCTGTCAACCAAAAATATCACATCACTTTGTGGGATAGTCGATGCTCAACAATGTGCCATAGTATCATGGACACATAACCAAACCATAGATGAGTATCCTATGTGCACATAAGTGGCAAGCTCGTCAGCAGTCGGGTCCGTAATGCATCTACAGAAATCTCCATCCGATAAACTGTCCAACAAATTGCGTGCAGCATCTACCGTGTGCCGAGAAACCTCTGAGAAGCTGCGCTCACTAAACCACGGCCTGCACGGGATGCATAAGCCATCATTTTTAAATGGCACCCAATATGCCGAGGAAGGAAAATGGCAAACATCTCCCACATACAAAACTGAAGCAGTTGTACTAGCCCTACAATTTGATATCCCTTCTTCTTTGTAATGGAGTTCTCGCATAGATCCTGATAAAAAGCACACAGGGATGGTGTTGCCTCATGAATATCTAAGTGCACCATGAAAGCCCCAAAGTATACACAAATAGACCATATGACGTCTGCTGTTGGATTTGTCATATCACAAACTCATCGGAAGGAAGAAGACGTACGGTCTAATCATTTGTTGAATTTGCTCATTGGATGGATGTTCTATTAGGCCATTACCAGTAAATTACTCCATGAATTTCTTTTGTGATACACAATAGTTTGATATATCTGGTATGTCGAGAGTCCATCCAAGCAACTCAATACACAGTTAGCGCCACAATGCTGCAGTATACGGGGGATACCCAACCAGTAAGTATCCCCCGTCGATGCAAAGGCCAAATAAGACCGCTACACCATGTAGCATAACAGTGGCTTTGCCCAAAGATAGATAAAATAAGTGGTTCTTATGTCACCACATCCCCATGAATACGACAATCAAATTGTGATATATCTTAACCTTACTACACAGCAACACTCTCCCACATATTCACATGCTCTACATATACCCTAAGATCTGATCCTTGAAAATGATATTATATTCAACACATCCTGCGAGGTGTACCTAATGTTACTCTTAAGATGGAGGGGCCTTTGCTCTTTGTGGAGCATCAACAAATTCCCTATATATGGCCTCAACTCACCAAGAACACCATTGCTACCACCAAAAGAGTAATTTTTACCTCTTCTTACCACACTCTTCCATTACGATGAATTTCACTACGGAAATAAAAGAAAATATTCTTTACGTCTTAATATTATTGTTTTAGTATTTATCTATAATTTAAAAAATCAAATTATTTTAATCATTATTCATATTTTACCATAATTTAATTAACTAATATAAGATAAAGAAATCATGTAGATATTAATTAAAACACTAGTATATAAACTTTGACCACAAATGTACTCTATTAAAGGAAAACAACTAAATAACACTATTTAAATATTTGTACATGATAATTGAATACTACTATACGTTCAGATAGTTGATTAAAAAACAAACAATAATTAAATACAACTATAGGTTCATGCGATCGAAATAAGTAAATAATAATAATTAAATACTAATATATGCTAATGCAAACGAAACAAGTAACTAATAATAAGTGAATACTATTATATGTTAATCCAAGTACACCCGGAGGTTACCTATTTATCACAGGCCATACTTAATTTTTTTAAATATATTCTAAATATAAATTATTAATTATTAAAGTTAAAATTATAAAATATAAAAAGAAAACCATAAAACCTAAATAGCTAATCTCTTTTTACCCCTTTTCAATTGCCCTCCACCGCCCCTACCCGATAACCTATCATTCTCCTATCTTCACTCTTCTGATTTCCCAGTCTTTTTACCCTTTGCATTAGCCGTTGGGTGTATGAATATAGCATACGTCTGGGTATACACACAAACAGTTTGGTGATGAATACCTAGACTCTCCAAATAATCTTTTATTTCCTTATTGACATACTCAATGTCATTATCACTTGTCAACACTTTAATGGATGAATTAAACCAGAGACTTTGCAACCATATCAATTTACCAGTAAAAGTGAAATGCTGCTTGGAGTTTCTCCGCATGAGTATAAAAACCGATGGAGAATTATAAGTAATGCACCTCATCATGGAATTTCCGATATAATCGTTTCACTTTAGGCTTCCAAACAGATGTGCCAAGTGGCAGTGGTGGATGTCATAGACTCGCAGTGGATTAAATATTGGATAATGTTTTACCGGACGAGATTATCTTTAGAATGGGCCTCAAAATGGGCTCCTTTAGTAAGAGACGAGGATACATTCTAAAGATAAAGCCCAAATTTTTCTGGATCTCGGGAGACTAGTTAGGCTCTGATTGTTTACTTGATTTAAATTTAAATTTAAATTTCAAAAAGATATTTCTCAATAAAACTTCCATTGAATTCTTTTCATGCTTTCTAACCGTATAAAAGAAATTCTTTTCGTGCATGATGATGTGTTATAGCCATATTATAGTTAACTAAACCAAGTACCATAATAAGTATTTTATAGTATTTATATTGGTCTTATTGCATATCAAGCAAGGCTCAGAAAGATTATTTACACCAAACATATTCAAATATGATATAAATCAAATAATTTTGAATTAATTTTATATACTCGATTATCAAAGTAACCGTTATACGAACTCATCTACCGACTTCGATATAGCTTCTTCAATTGAAAATAACACTTGTCAACTAATTGTAAAATTGGAAAGCACAGGGTAATCTTAATCATGGTTTTGATATTTGAATCTTTAGAATCATGATGGTTAAATCTGGCTTGTCGCCACGCGCAGATACGTTCCATGACGGATCAAGTTTCAGTGATGTGGCTAATGCCTGTGTTTAGAAAATCCATTAAATGATACAACTTTCTGGACCGTATCTAGTGGATATTGAAGCCCATTCTGATCCAGTTTGGTCTCTACAGTAATAAAGTGTTTAGTGTCTAACCTTGAACCTTCTACAGCACCAGATATTACGTACTCAGTGTGCAGGTTTAATACATATTACGTACGCATGTTAATTATTGTGTAGATGTTTTCGGATGGATGTCTATCTGAAGACACAGATAAATCATCATGTAACCTAGGCTGAAAAGATCATTCTGGGCAAAAAAACTTTTCAGTATCAAAGCTTTCTACACAATCCAGGAGGTTATTCCAGAGACACGTATAGTGTTTGTTCATCTGTTCGGCCTAGTTTGCAGGGGACACCTTGTGCGAGTCTCTGCGTAAGATCTCACCGAATCTAGGAAGCCGCTGGGCTCCTGATTTATATCATTCACATATGCTCCTTGTGGTTGGAACGATGGGACCTCCGGGATGAGAGATTTCACCTTTGCTCCAAGTTTTCTCTTTTTTTCCCCTCTTTGTGACTGGCAGGAAATTCGTGACCCACCAGACAAAAATGTTGCCAGGTCAAACTCATACAAATAATTACATATTCACAAGTCCTTAGGAATGCAGTATCTAAATATATATATATTAAGTCGGTGCATGAGTCAGCACATAGTCTAAAACAGTATTGAGGCAATTGATGACCCCAAGCCACTTAGTGCTAGACAGGAAGTGTTTGAACAATCTTTTTTTCCCCCTTTCTTTTCTCATAGCCAATTTAGCTTCATGGCCGGCCAGAAGCCAACTACCCAAGGGCCTAGAAGCCAAGCATAGCGAGGTAAGAGGCTGACAAAAGCACCCGAGTAATAATGGATAAACAGGAGACTTGTTACCGGATAAACTGACATCACACTGGGTGATTGAGTGTATAATCACTCTTAAAGTAAATCAAAATAGCAGATCTTTACATTTTACATTAAACATTATAAGTTGGCATCTGATCAACAAGATGTCATGTACTTGATTGAATGTATAGAATCATTACTTTTCACCTTAAGTTGGGCATCAAAAGTTCGACAGCAGATGCAACAAAATCTGATCCACAAGATTTCATTACTTTTCACCTCAATAATCACCCAAGTCAAATGTAGTGGCTTTCTCAATTTCGACCACTGCCAAAATCCCAGTTTCACAAGTATTTGCCGACTTAGATTGAGAACTTATTCTAGGTTGTGTTTGTTTGACATACACAAACAAATATATATGGATAAAATAAAATATTCAAGAATCAAACAAGTGATCCATCTAATCTTACTGAGGTCCTTTTACTTACATGCTTCGGCAATGTTGGCGCCTTCGTAGATATTTTTGGGTAGATACCAAATACCTATTCTCTGAACCAAGCTCGACTTGGCGTTTTCCAACAACTTGAAGCAGATACTTGATGTTTCTTCAGAAAGCTGTTCAACGACAAGGCGTATCAACCCAGAAAAACTCGTTTTGTAAGCTAACTTTACTACTCTTCCATGTGCAACAGCAAGGCATATTGATATCTTTTGGTAATCACAAATTGAACAACGCAACAGTATAAATCTGTGAACAACTCATAATATCTATTACAAATAACAATATGGGTGAATAAAGGGCATCCAGTTTGTGGAGAAGTGGCGCTATTACACACGCCCCCCCCCCCAAAAAAAAAAAGAAAAAAAAATCTTTTGTTTTTGTTCTCGTGAAGTAAAGGGATGGAAAAAACAACTAGATTAAGGATTTCATTTGAAGTCTTCGATAAGCCATTATCGTTTCTCATCTTTGACCAGACCACATCCTAAATTTCTCCCATAACAATCTTGAGAAACAAGGTAACTACTTTAAAGGAAAAGAAAATAAATCAAAGCGCTTTCAAAGACAGAAGACTGAAGTTACTCCACATAAAGCAACAGTTTTTGCTAACAAGTGCTTTTTAGACAGTATTTTGGCACAATGCTTTGTCAATGTCCAACAGACTTGAAGAGTAACAAGGAAAGAAGTATTTTAGACAACCTTCTTACATAAGATACATGCTTTAAGTCTCTTTCAAAATTTAAATCCTCTCCCCCCCCCCCTCTTTCAATTTTTAGCTTTTTCTTCTCTCTCACTAAGCATCCATGATTTATTTAGAACTTATCCCCTTATATGTAAAAAATGAGAACTGTTTGTCTTGTAATAGTGTTAAGTCACTGTTTCAGTGACTGTGGCAGAAGTTACAGAATTAGCCGTTAGGAGCCGTTGAGGCTTTGTGACTAGGACTTGTATATAAACACTTGTAACACTAAACTGAATTATGTATGTATGAGAATGAAATTTTACATTACATTTCTCTCTGTTCCTGATAATTCTTGATTGTATCATAGCTTTCTCAAACTTGAGCAAAGTTCAAGAAAAAAACTCAAAGGAAACACTATCAAACGAATATGTCCCAATAACTCTTCATAAGCATTTTTTATATGCTAAAAAGAAATCTTGCAACAAAGGTATTCTGCAAAACTTCCTGAAGCCAAGTTGGGCATCATAAATCTCGAGTGCTCCCGAAAGCGTGGAACTGTCTCCCAAAGTATTCGGAGCTACATCTTTCCTCATATTATCTCCGGAAGGAGTATCGAAAAAGGTTTGAATACAGCAACACTTACAACAAAGCAGTATCTGAAATCTTGTTGCTGCTGGTATTTATTTATCTCGGTTCAAAGGAAAAAGACGACATTTGAGGAAGAAGAAGAAGACTGGGTGAAAAGGTCAAACAAAATTAAAGGTTCAGCAAACAATAGTATACGTGTCTCTTAAATTTTCAACTCTCTTAAATTTTCAACACGTGGAAACCACGTGTCACCTCCCGGGAAAGAAAAAAAATCATAAACGCATTAAATTTTTCCTCACTTCAAATATTAACTTTCTCTCCTCCCAACATCCGTACTACCCACATTAACTCCACCTGGCTCTTTTTATCAACCCGTACTAATTGCATTAAAGACATCTGGACTTCTTTGGATTTCTGCACGATTACTTTGGATTTCTTCTTCACGTCTTTACGCCACCATCATTCATTTTTATCTAACATCACTTTCCATCCCATCTTCTTTCTGCCTGCTCTCTCTACATCTACCAAGAGCTACAATCTTCTATATCTTTAAGACTCTGCCCTCCTCTGCCTCATTGTCTCGTCTCCAAATATTTGAGGTCTCACATACTCTTCAACATTTTTTCCCAGTTAGCACTTTAATCTCATCAAAAAGCTAGTTGCATGGTTGATTCCAGTAGTGAAATCACTTCATCTCAAGCCAAGACGTCTCATCCAGAAGCTGGATCTATCCTAGATTCAACTCCTGTGTCTATTACAAGTCAAAAACTAAATGGTAGTAACTATCTACCATGAAGTCGAGCGGTAGAATTGTTTATCACTAGACGTGGCAAGGAGTATTTATCTGAGAAAATGGCTGTTCCTGCGGAGACTAGTGACAAATATTCTACTTGGGAGGTGGAGAACTCTATGATAATGTCATGGATTCTTGGATCCATGATACCAGAAGTAAGCAATACTTTTATGCTTTATCAGACTGCTGCTAAAATCTGGAAAGCCACAAAGGAGATGTACTTCAAGCGTGATAACATTTCTGAACTATATGAGCTTGAGTCTCAGTTGAAGGACCTTAAGCAAGGTGATCAGTTAAGTTTTTTAGTTCCTTGTCTCAAATCTGGCAACAAATCGATGCTTTGGAGACTTATCAGTGGACATGCACCACTGATATGCTCTTGTTCAAAACGATAAAAGACACAAAGAGAGTTTTTGGTTTTTTATCCGGTCTACATAAGGATTTTGATGTAGTTAGAAGTCATGTCCTAAGCACCAAACCTTTACCCACTATGAATGTTGTTTTTTCTGAAGTTAGACAGGAGGAAAGTAGGCTAAAAGTGATGATGGGGTCAAACTCCACTGGATCTAACCTGACTCTTAAGTCCTCAGCACTAATAACCAACACAGAAGGTTCTGAAAAAGGCAAAGAGGTGTTCTTTGCCTCTAAGAAATCCAGATCCAGTGAGTATTACAAGAAAGAATGTCAGTATTGTCACAGGTTTGGCCATGTTGTTGATGAGTGTTATAGACGTCCAGGATCCAAAGTGAAACCTCCACCATTCTATAAACCAAATTATAATAAAAAACGTAATAACCCAAGCAGGTCAGATTCAAGCAATTCCTGGAGAACAGACGCTGATTCCTGGAAATCTTCACCCAAGGCAGCCGTTGCAGAAATGCAGACCAAGGAGTCAGCTGAGGTAATGTTCACTCAAGATCAGTTGGATGCAGTACTGAAGATCTTGGGAAGCCAGAGGGCACAAGCAAGCACACAAGCAATCTCTACCCCTGGTCAGATTAGAGCTACAATGGCCTCAGGTATGGGAGGTAAGTTTGAACTGTGGATTGCAGACTCTGGTGCTACCCATCACATGACCTATAATAAAAGAATGTTTCGTTCATTCATTGTTTCCTACGTACCCAAGAAGGTAAAAATTGCTAATGGTCTTACTATTGATATTCTGGGATACGGTGACATACACTTATCAGATCAACTTGTGTTAAGAAAAGTTGTTTATGTTCCCAATCTGGATTGCAATCTTATTTCTGTGAGGAAGCTTATGTCTGATAATGACTGTATAACTGTCTTCTCCTCGTCTGAATGCTACTTTCTGCCTTCTTCTTCCTGCTTCCAGGGGAATGCTATGAAGAAGAAGGTTATAGAGGAGAGGATTGGATGTGCTAAGCTTCATGCTAGACTTTTCTTTTTTGCAATCAGGACCTGAAACAGAAGTTTTTGCGAAATATTCTAGTACCTATTCTTGTATGAACAATTCTGATCCTAGAATAGGTAGTTTAAATTCTAGAATATCTCTTATTTTGCTGTGACACAAGCGTTTGGGCCACCCAAACTTTCTGTATCTCAAAAAGGTTAAACCTGGTTTATTTGATGGCATTGTTGTTGATTCACTCAGGTGTCATACCTGTCAGTATGCAAAACAAACCAGGTGTTCCTATCCAGCCAAAGGATACCATGAGAGCAGACCCTTCAACCTAATTCATTCAGACATTTGGGGTCCCTCTAGGACCCTCAATATGAATGGAAAGTAGGTGGTTTGTCATCTTTGTTGATGACCACACACGGTTAACTTGGACCTATCTCATGAAACACAAGTCTGAGTTGTCACAAGTGTTAAAATCTTTTGTGAATTTGGTCCAAAATCAGTTTAACACTGTGATTAAGAACCTTAGATCTGACAATGGGAGTGAGTATTTGGACAAAGAAGTAAAGAATTTTTTGGCAAAAAAGGGCATACATCACCAAACATCTAATGTCTATACCCCACAACAAAATGGACTGGCTGAGAGAAAACACAGACACATTCTTGGTGTGGACAGATCTATTATGTTTTCCATAAATGTGCCAAAGTACCTATGGGGGGAAGCCGTCCTTACAGCTACCTATTTGATCAATAGGACTCCGTCCAGAGTACTTGGATATGAGAGCCCCAGACAAAAGCTTCTCAAAGCATATCCTTACTGTTTACTTCTGTCAG
Source organism: Eustoma russellianum (assembly GCA_036186865.1). Lineage (NCBI taxonomy): Eukaryota > Viridiplantae > Streptophyta > Magnoliopsida > Gentianales > Gentianaceae > Eustoma > Eustoma russellianum. Next base: position 6,841,930 of record AP025040.1, on the reverse strand, counting down.
AGTTACCGTATAAAATTTTTGGGTGTACTGTGTATGTATATGATCAAACACCAAACAGAGGTAAACTGGAAAAAAAGATCTGTTAAATGTGTTTTTATTGGATATTCAGGTGCTCAAAAGGGTTGCAAGTGTCTATGTCCAGTAACCAAGAAAGTTTATACAACTCTTGATGTTAGTTTTGATGAAAACTTACCTTTCTTTGAGCATGATGAACTCAGGTCTCAAGGCCAAGTGCAGGAGCATTTCTGGAGCATTATTGACATTGTTCACACAAGTGATTCATCTCCAGAAATGAGTCAACCAGGTAATGTGAACACTGAGGTTGATCCAGACCTCCAAGCTGGCCCTGAAACTGAGGAACTTGCAGCTGATGATGGGCATCATAACAGCGTTCAACTGCCACCAATTACCCAGGTATACTCAAGGAGGAGGCAACAGAGGTATGTCCTCTATCAAGTTCCTCTCCTTCAACCACCTCAGGTACCACACTTCATATTCCCTCTGATAATCAAGAACTACCAATTGCTATACGTAAGGGATCAAGAGAATGCACCAAGTATCCTACGTCCAAACTCAAGGATTATCATTTGTTCAAAACTGAGGTTTGCTCTACCAAGCACCCTATATGTAATTTTGTTTCTTATGATAGATTATGCCCTCAGTACAAGAGTTTTACTGCTAACCTTGATTGTCACTCTTTACGCCGGAACATTAGTGAGGCTCTGAGTCATCCACAATGGAAACAAGCTGTGGATGATGAAATGAATGCACTAATTAAGAACCATACCTGAGATGTTATTCCCCAGAATAAAGATCACAAACCAGTAGGGTGCAAATGGGTTTTTTCTGTCAAGTATAATTCAGATGGGTCACTTAATAGGTATAAAGCTAGATTAGTGACTAAAGGTTTCTCTCAGTCATATGGGATAGATTATATGGAAACCTTTGCTCCTGTAGCAAAGTTAAATACTCTTAGAATTTTATTCTCAATAGCTATTAATCTTGATTGGCCTCTATCACAACTAGACATCAAGAATGCGTTCCTTAATGGTGAGTTGAAGAAACAAGTGTATATGATCATTCCTCCTGGCCTAAAATGAGAGCTGTTTGTCTTGTAATAGTGTTAAGTCACTGTTTCAGTGACTGTGGCAGAAGTTACAGAATTAGCCGTTAGTAGCCGTTGAGGCTTTGTGACTAGGACTTGTATATAAACACTTGTAACACTGAACTGAATTATGTATGTATGAGAATGAAAGTTTACATTACATTTCTCTCTGTTCCTGAGAATTCTTGATATAGTCATGACCCCGTTGAGAATAACGACTGGATTGTAAACGGAATAAAACAATAAATAATAATTTATTATTTACTAGAATCGTCGAGTATAACAATAATATACAACGAGATAAATTAAAATAAAAGTAAACACCATAATTTACGTGGAAAACCCTCCCTGTAGAGGAAAAAACCATGGATAGTGAGAACAACTTCCACTATTCGAAATAATAGGAACAAAAGATCCCTCAAGTTTAAACTTAAACTTAAGAAATGAAAGAGGATTGAAACAGTCAATATTTTCTTATAACAGATTGATATAACCTCACAACTCTTTTTCCTCTCTTTATTTTAGTTCACATCTATAGAAATAAGTACTAGGGTTTGACAAAGATAGAATTAGAGGAGGTAGCAAGTATGAAGATTTTATGAACACAAGAATGAAGCTGTTAACTGAAATTTTAAGATTTCAGATTGTGCCTTTTGAACATAGTAATTCCTTAGGAATACAATGATAGCCAACGTCTATATTCCTTCCTATACAGTTGTACCGTCGAAACGCATAGGACGGTTTCCAATTAGTAGAATATTTATTTTTACAATGGGCAATGAGTAGAATATTTATTTTTACCTTTTCCTTCTTTTGCATGGAGACCTGTGTATCTTCAGCACTACTCAAATGGCATGCAATCCCATCAACATAGAGCCCAAGTATATTGATCATCACACTAGAACCACCACCAGAATAGCAATAAGAATATGAGTTAATTACACTTGGTATCCAAAGTTATCCATAAAATTTTAAGTGGCATCCGTACTTTAACGAATTGTTTTAGGTATCCATGCTTATTGGGGAAATTAGCACATGGCATCTTTGATGACGTCATAAAGGCAAATTTCATTTATTTTTTAAAAGTTTAAGAAAAAATAATTCAAAAAAAAAAAAGAAAACCCCCACTCTCACCCCCACCATCAACCTCCCTCCGATATGCCGCCCTTCTCTTCCTGTGCCGTCTACGCCTTTCTCTCTAGCCCAACAGAGACCCCCTCCTACCCGGGTATCCCAACCTTCTCTCCTCAACCATCATCAGCCGCCGCCAACCCCCTAAAACCCCTCCCTGATAGAACCCCCTCCGTGCCGCTCAAACAGAACCCCACCCCTTCCACTTGACGGCCACCACCCTCACCTCCTCTCCACCTTTTTTTGGGTAATCCCCGATTACATTTTACAAAGTGGCTAGTAGTTGGGATGGCGATTCAGTTATTCGGGAAGGAGCCGAGAGATTGGGAGAAGATGAACAATTAACTCTAACGGGATTGCAGAAAAAAGAAAAGCAGCAATAAAGAGGAAGGAATAAGATGAATATGGAGGAAGGTCGATTCATAGCTGAAGGAGGTCGATGGTGAGGGTGGGGTTTTTTATTTTTGAATTATTTTTTTCTTAAACTTTTAAAAAATAAATGAAAATTGTCTTTATGACGTCAGCAAGGATGTCATGCTAATTTCTCCAATAAGTATAGATACCCAAAGAAATTCGTTAAAGTACGGTTGACACTTAAATTTTTGTGGATAAATTTGGATACCAGGTGCAATTAACTCATAAGAATATCATACCAGTGCCATAAATAATGATAAAAGTGGATCCTGTTCGACCACACTAGATCCTAGTCAATCAACCATTCACGATTTAATCACCATACCTTTTTTCTCTAATTTAAATCTTTATGTCATAGGACAAGTGAAATACAAAAAAAAAGGATCGGCTTACCGAGCTCATGAGTACATTTTTACTTCATAAAATCAGATGCTTTAAGTATAACAATTGAACAAAAAGGTGTAATAACAACTTCCCAGATAACTAGTAAAGGATAAATGTTTCCAGAAATTTGAAAGTTATTAATGCCTAAAACGGTAAAAGATGAATCCCTCTGTTAGTGAACCTACAAATATCACTTTCAAGAGCAATTTTCAGATATAAACATCAAACAATGACCAACCCTTGTATCTAAGACAAACAAGTCCAAACTATATGTTTTTTTGGTGAGGGTGGGGGGGGGGGTGGAGGAGGAATCTATATTATATGTCAAGACTTGTCGTTTTCATGACAAGAATTTAGTGTCCAATGTCAAAGAACATAAATAAACAATGATGGATTTATTTAAGGGAGGGGCAATTGCCACCGTCAATTTTTACATTTCTACTACTTTTGCTTTGAAGTCGATACACTTACCTTATAATGTAAAAGTGGTGGAAATGTAAAAAAAAAAAAAAACAGTGTTAGAAATAGCCTCACCTTTATTTAATTGCAGACTCCTAGGAAATTGTAAAATGTTAATATTCTTAAGCAATTGGAAGGCTTCCGTCCATCTAGACAAAATCATTGAGAAAAGGCACCAGGATTTCAGGTGCTTCAAAGAAATCCCAAAATCAGGAAAATGATTGGCCAAAGATCAAAAAGACCTTTGATCATAAGCAACCCTATAATATGTCCAATTGCAAGTATATTCAGAGAAGACCACGCAGATAATCAAGATATTCAAATAACACCAAGCACAAAGGGCAGACATGGGGTGCATAACTTCACAAGCAAAATCAGTAACTAACTAAACAATTTGGGAAGGGGGGGGGGGGGGAGCAAGGACGAAGGCAGAGTTAAAAAGTTTGAGAACCGTCGGGAACATCAACTCCGACATAGCAAATACCCTGTCCACAGCAAGAATAAGAGCAAGCAAGCCTACCCTCTTCAAATATCAGAACTTGGACAACTCCCACACCCACATCTTACTCATGACCAAAATCATCTTAGGAAACCTTTGGCGTTGTTTGATTCTGACGTCAGAAATGTGCATCTTTAGTTCTAAAGCAAGTTTTCAAATGCAGGGAAAAAAGCTTGCCTGTGGGTGAAGATCCAAATAAATGCAGATAACAAAAATCTCTCATAAAACAACAATCCACTAAAGTTGTGAAATTACCAATCCTCTTCTGATATCAACTCAGTAATCTGGAAGCAAGCACCAACATTTCCTAATTACCAATAAGCATATCGTGATGGTCTGCCTTTCCTCGCACCTTCAAAATGTCAACAAAAGACACAGACTAAGCAAAAAAAGAAGCATCCAAAACTAAGGTCTAGTTGTAGAAAATTTTGGGTTTCAAGAACCCACAGGTGAAGGGCAGAAGAATGATATAGACAGTGTGTGAAGCTTACAGGGTACAAGACAATTGGTGGAAAAATTAATGGACATCAAGTTCAAAAGAAGAAAATGTTGATGATGATAGAAACCCAAATTTCCATAATTTCCAAGTCCATGAAAGATAACGCTTTTTATTGTTCTGCAACGAGCATCCTCTATCTTTTAGTCCTAAATCAGTAACAAACACAAAAACGCACTGAGAGAACTGTGCGCCCATCTTGACGTACATTGCTTTAGCTACGACTAAGGACTGCCAAGAGAAAGTCTAATACCACAAGAGGAGCGGCAAAGGTACAAACCACGAGAGCTGGAAAAAACAAGAATAACCTTGCAAAATAAGTACAGATCAAGTTTATGTAGCCACATACAGAAACTTGAAAGATCCATTGAAGTCGAGAGAAAGGAAAAGTATGGGACCACAAACCTCAGAAAAAGTATAGCAAGACCTCGAGAAAAAGGATCGAAGCGACAACAGGATCAGTGTACATGAGAAGCATCAAATATTCATATCAGAAACGATGCAAGTATACAAGCTTGATGCAAATTTGGAGGTTTTACAGAATAGTCGACTTAAAGAAGGTAACCTTTCCACATTCATAGTAGAAAACTCACATGAAATAAAGGGAAGAGGTTCTACTGAAGAATGGTTCACGTGGAAGGAAAAGCTTGCATAAGATGAAGTTCCAGATTCATGTATAGTCTTTTTCCTTTTTTTTGTTTGGGGGGGCGGGGGGGCGGGGGGTTGACGATATAGCCAAATGATCCCAAAAACAATTATTCAGGAACTAATATTATGCAGTAAAACATGACTTTGAGTAGGCGATCCACTAAAGTTACCGATCAATTCTATTCAAATAACTCAATTATCACTTCATCCACGGCTAACATACGATCAGATTACAGGGGGAGCAGATGTTGCACCAAAATTGCGAAATTACCACACTTTAAATATCATATATCACTTTCATCCACAGCTTAGACCGGACTAAAATAATCACAGGTTAGTCCTTAATAGCATGCTTTGCAGGGTCAGCAACTAACTCTCGGGGTCAGAGATTGCAAGTATTGAGTCTGAGAGACTAGGGGGCTCCTACATGGATGAATTAATAAAGTTAATTCATTAACATCATTTGGCAGCTTGAAATCCAAATTGTCTATATAAATCTTCAACTAATAAAAAGGAGGTTAATGAATTTTTACACCGGCCCCAGGCAGCCAACTAGCCAAGTCCACGTATTTCAATTTGTTCAAACCAACAAAGACGTATACAGGTGATGAGATGTGTCTTAAGAACCCAAGCTTTGGTATACAATTTCTGGAACTCTACCATGCTAGTACAGTGTAACTAAATAAATATGACAAACTTGTGCATCGATCATAACACTTCCCTTCCCATTTCATCAATCTTAGATCCGAAGTAAAGGTAGAAAATCTAGTTAGTTGTATTGGCACTGGCCGTTTCCTTTCTTATCAGGAGATTAACTTGTCTCCTCAAGTGACTAGTTAGAAAAACTAGCCGTTGAGAGAATCAACTTGTTCTCTCTCTTCTCATTGTGTATATATAAAGAATGTAAGTTTATGTAGGAAGAAGGTTGAACAACTCCATCTATAAAACTCTACGAACATTCAATATACTTCAAAAATTCATTTGTTCTGCAACATTCTCCATTGTTTACTTGTAAATTTCTATAGTAAATATTAGGGTCAGTTTTTGAAAGTTTTGGCATCCATCAGACTAGCAATATTGAGTTTGACATATTATATAACATAAATTTGGGGACGGAAGAAGTTGTAAGCTAAGCAAATACTATATCAATAACCTTTAAACCGAATAAATGGTCAAGAAGAAAGTAAAAGAAAAAGGTCAAGGTATCCGTATGAAGACCACTAGAATAGAAGAATCAGCAACCGGCAAGAAAATGCGGAAAGGTCAGTGTTATATACCTGTAGCTTCAATAGAAGTGGTCAAAAAATTGGATCAAAGAAAGACGGTCCGAGATCATATGCTGGCAGGCTATCATATTGTGGCGTAACAGATCCCTCATTGTCCAGTGACTCATAATACAAGGACACAGGGAATATGACAAATTCCTCCACCCGGCCTTCAAGATACACTTTCCTTCTTTGCTTCTTCCTGTCAAAGGTTAAGTTCCTGAAATCTATTTTACAGCTAAAATGCTGCTGCAAAAACAGGGTTGGTATAAGGAAGCAAAGATATTGTGAAGAAAGAACATCATCAAGCTTGACCTAGCAGCAGATGTCATAGTTTACTTATCCTAGCACATTCAAAATGCCAACAAAAATTACACCTACCTCACTAAAAAGAATGACAACCACCAGCAGGAATAAAAAGCTTCCAGAAAAGGGAAAACAACAGAAAGTTCTGGTTTTTGAACTCCAATCAAAAAAGCACGGGTGATGGTTGGAAAATGATGCACACATTAAGTGAAGCTAATAAATTGGGCAACAGGACAGCCGACAGAAAATTAATGGAAGTCAAGCCCAAAGAAAAAAATCCCCCTGAAGATAGAAACTGAATTGGAGAAGAATAATTTTTTCTACAGCCATGAAAAGAACACTTCCATTGTTGTGGTCACTAGCATCCTCTTATTTTGAACGCTAAACAAGTAGCTATACACAGCTTGTTCCAACATAGTAGCTAAAAAATAAGGAATGCCAAAACAAGGCCTAATACCACCAAAAAAATATCACAGCAGAAGAACCAAGTCCAAAGAGAACTGGGAAAAACGAGTACAGCCTTGCAGAACATGTACGGACCTGAAACATGCCATCACACATGAAGAAACTTGAGCAATCTATTAGGATTTAGAGAAAGGTAAGGAATATGACCACAAACCACAAAATCAACTACTGAACACTCAGAGACGAGAAATATCCACATGCAAGACCATACACCCATTTTGCACGTGTAGCCTTTTGCGTACAACTAAGGACGGCTGAAACACTACTTAGTACCAAAAGAGGAGCGGGCCTAGTAATATGAACTGCAAGCAGCACCTATATAAGCAATACTGAGACACCACCAAGCAGAACATGATCGACACAACAGTATGCACCAGAATCTTCAAACGAATAAGCGCGGAAATATACAAAACCGATTTATGTCATAGAAAGATACAACTACTGTATCATAGTAAATACCCTGAGAAAAGGGATAGTAGCAAACACAGAATCACCACAGAAGTGATTAACACTTCAGAGTAAGGACATATTGGAAGTGCATGAGATCAAAATCCCATAAAGCAAGCTGCAGAACTTGAGGCACCATAGGTAACCTGCATATCTGCTCCTTTAAGGTCCCAACACAAAAGCCCTGAAGGCAATTAAAATACTGCCACATAATCTTAGTTACCAGGATCACTTCCCTCTTGTGCCTAGAGTTAGCAATACTAACATATCCATCACATATTCCGATGCTGAATTCATTCTGAATAACTGCAATGCAAAAATATTTGGTCATTAACCAAAACATGGAAGGAGTTGAACAACCATAACCATAACCAAACCAGCAAAATCTAAATCCCAGCAATCTGTCTGTAATCAAAAAAGCAAATAGCACTGAATGAAATGATTGAAACATTATGTGGAGCCAACCATCCAAGTTGAGTGCAAAAGGGATTGAATATACTCCGTTTCTGAGCATCTGGTAAGTCACAATCATCAATGCATCTGCTTCACGAAGCTGGCCCTACTTGATTGACTGCAACCCTACCAGTTCAATTACCGCATCAACCAAGAAAATAAAAGCCCTACAATTAAAATAACTGAAAAGTCCCATCATAAGCCATCTATAACCAACCTGGCACCCGTCACTAAAAAACCATCATTCTTGTCCTTTTCATGCACTCAACTGAAATCACATCCACATGTCACCACAACAGATTAGATATTTTGTCAAACAAATGACTTCGTGATAGATCTCTAACATAATCCCCACTCACATCCACATGTCACCGCAACAGTCAAGTTAAATACAACCTTATTCCTAAGTTGAGAGAGAACCATGCACCATAAAAATGACACTTCATTGACACATAAAACTATAAGTGAAAGAAATCCAAAGAGTACCTTGATGTCAATGTGCAAACGGCACTCCAGGCTTCGACAGATAAAAAAATTTCACCAATAACAAACCATAAGAGATAGTGCTGAAAATAAGCATACCATAGTCCCAATATCATCAATCCCAGAGAATGAATCATTCTATAAAAACAAAAGGCTTATCTCCTCCAACCATCAAGACCGTAGGCCAACCACTGGGCTATTTCCAAGGGGAAAAAAGAGGAACCCTAAGATGGTTACATGATGGTGATCCTCCAGTTCCCACTCTTCTTTTTGTAAGGGAAATAACCTAGTAAAAGAATCTTTGCAGTCTAGGTTACTACTCTTTCATCATCAGTCATCTCAATACGCACAGATTGAACCTTATTCCCCACTCTTGTATCTGTCAGATCAAATAGAACAACATTAGTTACATAAGCCTTAGACAATATTAAGAAATCAAAACGAAAACAAATCCTTCGATATATTGCTTAAGTGGTAGTTTCCCTCACTCCAATCATAAGCATATAGCACAAAAAGACTAGAAATTGCTAATATTGGTCTTTATTCTGATTGGTTTGGCACAGGAAAACTTGAAACAGAAAAACCTCACATCTTAACCTTTGGATTCCTGGCCAGCTGAAGGATATATAGAAGGAAAGCACTTTCAAATATCCATGATAAGGGAAGCAACATACTTATCTCCGTAACAAGATCCAAAAGAGATAAATTAGCTTCATTTAGGGAAAAAAGGGAAAAAAGAATACCCTTATTTCTTGTTAAATCTTCTATGAAGTCATTATTCCCATTTGTATCAGAATTGTCAAACTAGAAGAAAACAGTAGACAGTTGTACCATCTCAGATCAAACTAGGTTATTGTTGAAATAGACGAGATCCAAAGGATATAAAATTGGCTGGCATTCTGAAAAACAGTAATAAAAATACCATTATTGCTTATTAAAATCTTCTATGAAGTCATTACTCTCATTTGCACCAGAACTGTTAAAATAGGAGAAAACCGCCAACTGCTGTACCATATCATCTCAGATGAGACTAGTTTATTGTTGAAAACGAATTTATGGAAGTTGTAACACTGTTCATAGCATAGTTTCAAGCTAGATTATTACACAACAGCCTAAGAAAATACTTGGAAAAATGCAAGGATCCAGTACATTAGTTTCATGCAATATTAATTAGTATAAACATTATATTATCTTTCAGGTAAATGAACTAGGAAAACAATAAGTGAATAGCACATATAGGGATGAATTAGGATATATTATGCAATGCCCATACCAGGAGCAAGAAAGATGGGCAAAACTCATGAGCAGACAAACAAGAACAACGATGAATACAAAACATTGGAGAAGAAAGACAAATAGGAGGAAAGGAAAAGAATATTCGGTTCCTCACCTGGTTTATACAACATGAACATCGAAAACACTATCATCAACCAGCATGAAGCTGAAAGCACAGCGCAAACAATAGTTCACGCAGTCAAACCCTGTATAGTTACTTTGGTCCAAGATAACCTACTTCAGTCCAAGATAAGAAAACCATTGGCTGTTTACTGGATTCCGCACTAAGCCGCTAAAAATCTTCTTAGAGAGAAAAACAAGGGGGGCCAAGAAAACTGCAAGAGACAAGTAGAAGATTGCTTAACAGAAAACATAACGTTCCCAGGTCTTCCTCAGGTAAGACAAGGCAACAATTTTGACGCCAAGATAGACAAATATATAGATCCCTGCAGCCAGTGAGCAGAGAGTAGAGAAGAATCAGGACGGACAAGATCCCAAGAAAATTAAACAAGCAGCTTCATTGTAAAAATGCAATATTTCCAGAACATCAAACCAGGTCTTCCTCACGTAAGACAAGGCAACAATTTTGGCGCCAAGATAGACGAATACACAGAACCCAAGCAGCCAGTGAACAGAGAGCATAGAAGAATCAGAACATACAAAATCCCAATAAAATTAAACAAGCAGCTTCACTGTAAAAATGCAATATTTCCAAAAGATCAAAGTACAAACCCATCAGAGATGCAAGGGATTCGAAAGTGAAGCCAACCAGAAAAACCAAAATTTTCCAAACATCTCAAGTACCAATAAGAAGCCAGCTACAGAAACAAACGGAAGTCATATGACTCAGGTCCTCTTTGTCATAATTGTTCAATGAGAAAAGTGAATTGATCAGGAAAAGAAATACAAAACTCATCCTCTGTCCTTTCCTCCCTCTCGAAACACAACCAAAAACAGTAGAACCAATACTTCCAAAGGCTTCATAAAATACAATGATTTGCGGAAGCAGTTACTTTTTTAAGGGCTTCTAAAGAATGTAACTCTTAGCACTTCGTAACATGAACATGAGATTCGATCAAACAAGAATATAGAAAGAGGAATGATGAAAGTGAGCGGTCCAAGTTCAAGGGTTTCAAAGACTAGGTACAAAAGGTTGGCTTCTTCATTCTTCATGTACGCCAACGGTAGGGAATTCAAACACCATGTAACATAAAATAAGATCAATGTTTGCTAGAGGCATTCATATAAAACAGGGAATAAACACCTAACCATTCATAAACCTTCTCAAGCCACAGAAATCTTAAGAACAAAAATGCCTCTCCATCCAACAAACTATCTTGCTTGCCAAGGGAAAATGAATCTAACAAAACACACAAATGACCAAATAGAGGAAGGCGTTCTCTGCAGGGATCAGTTTTCTTCATAACACTGTACAAAGACGATCACTAACCGAAATCAAGCTCATGCATCACTCAAAAAGAGGAACCAAAAACTAACAAAGACCAACATAAGCTAGATTAAGATACGGACAATATCTCAAATAATTTTCATCCTTGCCAAAAATTAACAAAAGCACCTGATTTATACTAAGATGTCAACAATCTTCCGCGGAATCAGCCCCACATGTTGCAACTAGCAAAACAAATCTCAAGCATAGACACAAGTCAGCAACTGAAGGCAAATACCAAGCACAAATAGTAGACCTATGGTGCATAATTTCATCAGAAAGGGCAAACTAGCTAGAAAGTGTAAACCCCCACTACTTCCCAAAACCCACCGTGTGAAAATTCTTTGATAGGAATTTGTTGAAGTTGCAAGGAAGCAAGAACTTATTCTTGCTTATAGCTGTTGTTGTTGTCATTGCACAAAGTTGTTTTGTGCAAGAAGATAGTGCCAACTTCTTGCCAATCCACTTTCTGGCCTCATATGAGAATGGAAAACTTGACCATTTTCTTCATTGGTGGATGAAAAATCGCGAACATAAAAATTTCTGATTGACCATGTTCCCAGAAAAAAGATACTTTCGAGAAACGACGAGCACGACTGAAGCGGCTATACATACAAATATATTTACGTATCTATATGCTTCGATTGGAACTGGAAGTTGCAGAACAGGCGGCTGGTATACGTTGTTGCTTACACTAAATTTTTAATGTAAGTATTGCTGCTGTTGTTCTTATTAAGAGTAATGAGAAGAGTAGCTATTGAAAAATCCACTTTGGAACCAAAGTGGTAGTGGGGCAAAATCATTTAAGATTCGAACCACTCTATATCGGGCGTATTCATTCATTATCTCTTATATCCCTTCTTATTTTGATTTGGAGGTCATTTGAGTTGCAATTAGCCAAAAACGAGAAAATTCAGCAAAATTGTCCAACACTCTATTCACCCTCCTTTAAAGTGATTGTCACGAACCTTACAAATAGTAGTGAATCATAAGTAACACATAACAGAAGGAGCTCCGGTAGTAAACCGACAAGGGTATCAAAAAACCAGTCTGAAAGTTGATCTATCTCTCTCACACATGGCCAAATACAGCCTGCGCAGTCGGGGTCATAAGTCAGTTTATGCATAATCCACAAGAACATATGACAACAGTCAAAATGACATACATATACTTGAAAGGAACACTATGAAAGGGTATTTTATTAAGAAAACATGGGCACCTGGACTTTGAGGTATGTGCGAATGCCGATTCGACAGGTAGTCCAAGTGATAGAAGGTCCTACTTCATGATATTTTGTCCTTCTTGGAGGGAAATCCCATGGAAAAGCAAAATTTAGGGAAACTGCGAAAGGTGTAGTGGAGATATTGTGGTTAAAGAAGTTAATGGACGAAGTTGGGATTCCACCAAGACTCCGGGTGCGGTTGATGAGATATAACAAGGCCGCTATAAGTATCTCTGATAACCCAGTTCAGCATGATCGAACCAAGTGCATTAAGGTAAATCGGCACTTCAATAAAGAAAAACTAAAAGAGGAAAACATCAAACTACCATTTGTCAAGCCTAAATATCAGCATGCGGATATCCTAACTAAAGCAGTTACCGGAAGAATATTTGAGTCTGTTTTGAGCAAGTTGGGTATTGAAACTCTCAATACACAAATTGAGGGGGAGCCTTACGAAGATAAGATTACAATCACCTAAATTAAGAATAGATTGATGTAAAATCTTAATCAAATCCCTAATCAGATCCCATTAATATTATCTTTTTATTTATGGATAGGATCTATCATGTACCATATATAGGTGATGTACAAATTAATATATCTTGTATCTGCACTGCGATTTCAGCAGCGTAGCAGACAGTGAGGATAGTCAGCTCACCATCGATGGTCAAGTGGTACCACAGGTAAGTAAGTTTAAGTACCTAGGATCATTTGTGCAGCAGAATGGCGACATAGATAATGATGTAGCACATCGAGTTCAAGCAGGCTGGTGTAGATGGAGGGCGGCTCCAGGGGTGCTGTGTGATGAAAATTTTCCAACTAAATTAAAGGAAAAATTTTATAATGTAACAGTACGACCGACAATGCTATATGGGACAGACTGCTGGACCATCAAGAGGTCACAATTACAGAAGATGGAAGTAGCAGAGATGAAAATGTTAAGATGGATGTGTGGGCATACAAGGCTAGACCGGATCAGAAACGAAGTGTTTCGAGAAAGGTTAGACGTGGCTAGTATAGAAGATAAGATAAGGGAGGGTAGAAGGAGATGGTTTGGACATGTCAAGCGGAGACAAACAACGACGTCGGTCAGAGCAATTGAAAGCCTCATTGTAGAGGGGAACATGAGTAAAGGCAGACCCAAACTGACTTGGGATGAGCAGATAAGACACGACCTACTAGATTTGCACATCTCTGAGGACATGGTCCAGGATAGGAGGTCATAGAGACATAAGATTAAGGTTGACGAGATATAGGTCATAATAGGGACACTTTAGAGTATATTTGGGAACATAGATCTACACTTTAGGTCATAATAGGGACACTTTAGAGTATATACCGTTGTTTTACATTACATGTACATATACACGTGATGTGTATTTTAATATCGAAAGTCCTTTCTTTGTATTTCTTGAATTTTCTCACTAACACACTAGCACAACATATCTCTATTATCATGTCATTTATGCAGGTACATATAGAGCCGGGGGTCTCACTGGAAGCATACTCTTTATCCTTTGGGATAGAGGTATTGTCTGCCTACCACTTACCCTCCCCAGACTCTAACGATAGCTTTTGCTGTCGTTGGGATATACTGGGTATGGATGATGACGACGACGACGACTTTCATTCACGTGATACTAGTTTTACTGCTGCTGAATCATCGACTTCTAAGGGTGTGTAACAACGTGTATATTTGTTTGTGTAAATGTATAAATCTTGTACGTACTTATGTTGTACGTACAATGTACTGTAATGTGTATATTAGTATATAGTTTACAGTATATTCTACATGCTTTTTTCCTTCCTGGTATTGTTTCTAAATAGTCTAATACCATAAGAAAAAGAAAATGATCTTACATACAAATAAAACCAATTTTTTTTTTAAAAAAAAGTTAATCGTTCTTGTAACAATTAAATCCTTTTTTTTT
>AP025040.1:6790711-6827490 GCA_036186865.1 Eustoma russellianum | reverse complement strand
CCTAACTAGGATACCCATAATGCAAAATAATCCTTTTTGTGAAGGATAACTTATAGCAGCATCCTATGATAGAATATAGCTGACATCCACATGCATAATATGATGGTAAATAAAAAGTAGTAATCCAAGATCCATGGTAAGTAATAAGAAGGAAATAAAAAATAAACACAACGAAACAAAAACGCCAGAACAAATCAACCAAAACTGAACATAATAAAAAGAAGAAGAAAAGAATGATGATAAGATCAAAACCTTCTCAAGTGAAGGTGGAAAGAAAGCGAGGTGGCCAACTTTTACCCATTAATGACAAGATGACAAATATGCTTCTTGAAAATGGATGCTGATGAAGCAAAAAAAAAAACATGAACATATTTTGGAGCATGCATAAGAATGTTTCCTTTTAATCCTACCAAGCGACGTCAAGGAAGTCTTCAAAAATGTTCCTACAGACACCCCACCCCCTCTTCCCCAAAAAACAAAAAATAGAAGGCGAAAGGGCACATAACTTACTCTTCCTTCTTTAGCTGAAGCGAAAGCATTGGACCAATGAAACATACTTTTACCGTGAAATCTTCACCGTTATGTTTTAAAAAGTGCCTAAATCAATCTCCAAAACATGCACACTAGAACCTCTGCATTCAATCTGCCAAGGCCAGTGTCAAACAAAGGCTCAAAGAATCTTCGGCAATCTCCATGCTAAGATCTGACATTCAAGATGACAGATGTAAGGTCAAGTCAAGAATTATTCAAAAATAAGATATGCTCACGAAAACCAATAGCAAAAGATTGATTAATTTATCACAACTTTCACGTACTTCCTCAACATTAACATTCCCAGTTGATTTCAACAACTCCCACTCGCTTATGAGGAATTGGAAGGAAGCACCGTAAAGTACAGAAAACCAAACAGCATCTTGCTGATGGAAAAAAGTTACGTGAAAAAAACAGAAGCATATCCAGAAGGGAAAAGATAAATCAACTGGCATCAGAGGAAGCTTAACTACCTAAGCGCATCTTGGCGTTGTATTGGAGGCATCATACATTTCAGACTTTGTAATGTAAAATAGAATCTGAATCACAAAAAGAGATAAAAGCAATAATACTTATCAATCGCATCATATTTGACTGCAGCAGTAAGAAAAACACTAATGTCTTTGACAATGCCAGTGTATTGCAGCATTTCATAAGCCCAATTGACTTCTTTGGCAATTTCCAAAGCCTCCAAATTTACTCTCCGAGTCTGAACAAGGCACCAACAGAGAAGATAAGAAAACTAAGATGCAACCACCAAAACTAAATTAGCATAGAATATACAAACCTTCGGAAGAACATAAAGTAAAGGAAAACCCATCATTGCAACCTTTTCAGCATGTTCAACCCGAACTTTGAAACCCCTGGCAAAAAATTGCAAGCACGAGATAGCAACATCATTGGCAAAAGACAGGAAAACCCATCATTGCAACCTTTTCAGCATGTTCAACCCGAACTTTGAAACCCTGGCAAAAAATTGCAAGCACGACATAGCAACATCATTGGCAAAAGACGAGTTATTTGCACCACCTGCAAAGCAAAGTTTGATACATTCACCATCAAATATTGCACTAAAAACAGAGAAGCGTGAGGAAGAAATGACCACTCCTCCAAAACAAGGCAATTTAAAGAACGATATAGAAACTTAAGATTATTCAAATGAGGTACGTCACTTAGTGTTGTTTATAATGTAGATACAATTTTTACTGCGTTAAAGACCAAAGTGACGTGAAAAAAATATTCTTTTCACTAAAATAAGTACAGGGAATACACCCACCCACACATAAAGGATAAAATCTTTTTTTGTAACTACGCATAAGGATAAAATCAGGGAATAAATTAAAAATCCACAAACTTCCCTGCCACAAAGATCTTTATGCATCTTTGAAGCACATTTTGGAGCTCTTTGACTAAAGAGACTATTATCTCTGTCAAAGTCTCCAACTTCAAGGCTCCTTCAACAAAAATTAAATCTTCATCTTGCCGCAAAATTGAATCTCGAACTATCTCAATCACCTGAGGAAAGAAAACATATTTGTGAAAACCTGAAGTGACCAATCTAGTAATGGTGGATGACAGACAACCTGAAGTGCCCGATCTAGCAATTGTGGATGACAGACAAGGAAGCAAGTATCCATAGATATTGAGACAGCAACAGAGAGTTTAACAATAACACATCATATGAAATAAGAGACAGGAGACAACCGCTTAATTGATTTGGTTGCAGGTATTTCAGTTTTAAAAAAAATTTAAAAGGATTTTAATCTCAAAAGTAAATAGTCGAAGAAGACAAAAGGAAGGAAGATCAACTATATCATCAAACACACATAAAAAGAGGAAGATCACACATCCTAGCGATTAACCATATACAGACTTGATGAGAGAATTCGTGACCACGACCACCCTCAACATCTTTCCAGGGCATGTCCATTAAATCATCCTGGATCCTGCAACCGATTAAGTTCTCAGAGGAAAAGAGAAAAGCAAGAGGAGATTTCAAACATAAAACTAATTCTAACAGCCTTACCTCCATAGAAACTGTTGGAATTTGACTTAGCAATTACATTTGAAATGAATCTAGACCTTAAATTGAACATGCAATGGAGAACACACCAAGAAAACTGGATTAATCAAACAAATGCTGAAGATGAAATCTGAAACAGAGAACGAAGAAGAAAACATTATTTACTTCATTTAGAATCACAAAGAATACAAGCCTTTTCCTACTCAATCTTACAAAGATGATAACAAAAAGAACCTATATATAGAGAAGGCAGCTTCTCCTTGTGATAGTGCGGTTGGAATTCTATCAAAAATGTTCTGGCACAAACAGTCAAAAAAATAAGCACTGTTTAATGGTCACAAATTGGACAGCCCCTTCTCTTAAGTTCACTTGTGTGAACTTTAAATATACATATTTATATAAATATTTACAGGTGTAGCGTGCAATTTATATTCTATTGCATATATACAAATGTGTTACATTTCTCTTCTTCATATGGTCTTTGAGTTTGAATATAATATTGGTCTGAACCCCGTATGGTAGGCATATATCTCAATACTTTCCTCAAACTCAGCGCATAGAGGAATGCAACTAAGTTTGCAGTATGTATATTTTGAAGTCATATAAGCTTTCAACTGGATTAACAATATGATTATCCTCCAATTGATGAACTTTTCATGCCATTAGAATAACACCACAAGGATAATACCCGCACAATAAAACACACAATAGGTTATATGAAAATATTATGATTTATTTACCTGTTATGACTTCATGGTGTTCATAAGTTTGGAAAATTTGCATATGTTCCTGAGCCACCTGCAAGAAATAGTTAGTGCAAAATCTTTCATCTTGGTAACACCCGCAAATGAAATTGTCCTGCTCCTGCAATACATAGGTTAGTAAAAACTCCGGGTATTCTTGCAAAAAATGTAAGTGCACACTCCTTGGATTCACTTCTGTCCTGAGAGAAACCTGCAATCAAATAAGAAACCCTGCAACCTAGAAATTCTCCCTTGAAGGGAAAAACAACTTGGAAATCTTCATTAGCAGATAACAAAAACCAAAAATTTTGAACAATACAGGAAGGGTATGCACAACAGTTTTCAAAAACTTGTTAGTATTAACAATCTTGAAAACCATATAATTATGTAACAACCATATCAGAATGTAGTCATGTAAGCATTTACAAAGGTACCTAACCCAAACAGTAAACCTGACATCTAATGATATCATGCGCGGTTCTACTTATTGATTAACTCAAATAGAACCTACGGCCATAACTTACATAGAATATGAGCTTAAGGAGAAACCGATAACGTACATTGTATAATATGAGCACACTTTAAACTTAAATACGTTTTTTTCTTTTAGGTTATTATTATATATATATTTTTTAGTTGAAGGACAGGCGGTACCATTCGGGATTTTATTTATTATATAGCCCTCACTTATGGCGGAGGAATACCGTGGTTACATAGTAGCCCTATAGCAACGGGAGACTCTCCCAAATCCAAAATAAACAAAGTAAATACATAAATGTATGTGTGTGTGTGTATATATATATACGTGTGTATATATATATGTATGTATGTATATATGTTTACACACACACACACACACACACACACACACACACACACACACATATATATATATATATATATATATATATTAGTGGCGAATGAAACAAAGCAGATCCGTTCACATTATCAAAGGTTATTGACTGAGTTTAAATTAAGCAAAGGGATCTTCCTGGCCTTGCTCAAAATGTCAAGCTATCTCTACAAGAAATTGCAACCAGAGCATTCGGTTGTAATTTTAAGCAGTAAGCAAGCATACCAGTGATATTTTCTATAATTCCATTCTAATTTAGCTACTTAAGAAATGAACCTATTTAAAAAAACAACTATTAGTAAGAAGTAAAAATATGTAAGAGTATTTACTTAGCATTACTCTACATGCAAAGAAATTGAAACAAATCAACAGCTGCAAGATTACAATATTAGCAACAGAATAAAAGTCGGAAGCAGGATAAAATATCAAGTGAAAAACAGAAGAGCAGTAACGCAGTATGACTCAAGTTCGACCTTCAATAACACATATACCAACGACTAACATATTTGCAGATACCAAGCAATCATGCAACCCAAACATGCATATCTAGTTCAGTGTTCTTAGTTAAAAACTATAATTTATAGGTCTACCTATGTGATTACTTATGCCATATCCTATTTTTCTTGTGTACTGCTAGTTTGCATGTTACCAGAAACGTATCAACACAGGAATAGATGTTACCAGAAACGTATCAACACAGGAATGGTTGAGAATTCTATGCTCAACCACCACAATAATGCTGAAACATTGAAGACAATTGTATTATATGGAAGCAAGGCGTAATTGCATGAATGACAGGACACAGATGGTATGTACAACCATAACCACTTAATTGTTTTAAAGCAACAGATAAAGCACTTTGTACATGTAGAGACACCAACACATCTAGCACATATATGAATAAAACAACAAAATTTTGCAGTAGAGAGATATTATCCTGGATCAGCACCATAAGGTTAATTCGACAGGATTTGAAGTGACACAGCACATTACAAATATGAGACCACATTCATCTTAGAACCTCTCATTTACAAAACATATATGCATATATCAGACATCTAAGTATTAACAATACTTAGCTAAGATGAAAACCCAAAATTCAAACTTACGCACAGATTGGTCCAAGAAACCACATACATTAATCACCATTTTTTAGACATTTTGGACAATTAAGCATGCTAGGAACTCCATCGAGACAATGCTACCATGAGACAATATGTAAAATTGGGAAATTACACTCCACGTGGAAATAAGGACATGTATGGCGTCAAATAATAATAGCAACTCAGGCCTCAACAATACTTGGAATGACTCAAAGGAGTTCTTACAACACTGTCCTTGTTCATAGCTCAGAGGGACCCTTGTTCATCCAAACAATAATTGGCAACAATGGCCACAACAATAAAGGAATGACTCAGAGGAGTCCTTGTTTATGACTCAGAGGAACAATACAGTTCTTCTTCATAGCTCACAGGGACCCTTGTTCATTCAGACAAAATTGGCTACAATGGCCACAACAATGCTGAAAAAACACATCCAGTTCAACAATAACAGTGTGAGGAAAATCCCTCATTCCTTAAGATGCAGAAGAACCTCATCCCTTGAGGAATTCTCCTTCCTTTCCTTTCAGTCAACTGAGCGAGCCTCAACACTAAATTTAATGGGACCTCATCCCTTGAGGAATTCTCCTTCCTTTCCTTTCAGTCAGCTGAGCGAGCCTCAACACTAAATTTAATGGCACTCGGCTTATGGCTGACCAACTATACACATGGCACACAACCTATAACCGGCCAACAAACAAAGGCAACTAAAGCCTATATTTAAACAGGATGCCATAACAAATGCCTTATGCCAACATGAAGGTGCTCCCAAAAAACTTTAGCTTTTTCAACAACAGGATATACCAAGAACTTTCCAAATACCATATTTACCATTAATATCAAAACAGAAACATTTTTCTTTTGAAAAAGTTTCATATAGGGAAACATATATATTTTTTTCCTTTTGGGAAAAACAACAAGACAGGCTATTTAAAATAGTGAGTAACCCCAACAAGAGGAAATTGTCCCAGAATATTTCACTTACAGAACATGCCATGACAATATACCCATTTAGCATAACATTATTTTGAGAAGAATTTCATTCTATTACAGAACCACCAGAGGGAGAAAAAAATTTGCACCCATGAATATCAACGAGTACAACATCAACACTTTCATATACTTTCAAAAGACAATGGTATGAAAACAGACCATTCAATGACACATATCATAAAAATTGATCTCAATCACCTTTTAGATGGAAGAGCAAGCTCAAGCTTTTTCAGAAAAAAACTCTTGGAGGAAGAACACCTGGAGACCATTTAAATGTTAACAACTTCATTGAGGACACATAAGATTCCCTCCAGAGGATAATGGGCAAACATGGGACAAGATTATAGAATATTATTTACAGAACATGTTTTAATAGTAATAAGAAATACTGTAAAACAGAGATCAAACAGAGATATCCCAAAAACAGAACATGAATGATAAGAACAAGGCAGTAGACAAGATATATAAAGGTGGACAACACACTCTTCGGCTACCATGCCCAGAAATTACTTGTTTGGGGAACACTTGCCCATAACACAATGCTAATCATAACACATGCTCCCCCTCAAGTGATAACTGGGCACTTTATAACTTAATCGATGAAGGATTTCATTAGAAAACAAATTCATGTGACCAATTTATCATGAATCGTACACCCACTTCTACATATAAACAAACACTTGAAGTCATAGAAATGAGTTTATAAGAGGGTGAGAAGGAAGATTAACACCTGATTACTTGGAATTAGACATAGGTTGAACCGAGTTACTTTTTAAGAACAATGGAGGATGGAGCACCAATGATGTTTCAGTACTGTACAGTCGACAGAGGCCACCAATGAAGTTTCAGTACTGTACAGTCAACAGAGGCCTTTTGTTGAACAGCTGGTAAATGCATCACCTTGATGAGCCATACTTGATTACAATCAATATACCGCAGTATAGAACAATCATGGAAAAACAGCATCACTTCCTCACCATCTTGCTGCTTCCCCTGACTACAATCATTATAAGTACCAATAATCCGAGACATTGAACATGAACAGAGGAGGTTTCAACAATCAATTGATAGAAGAGTTTGGAAAACAGAACTGAAAACACATAAAGACACAATCTGAAGATGAAGAAAAATTTTCCAAACAATGAACCCGAATTCCAGTTTTGAAATTGAAAACAAATAGCGACACAATCTGAGGATGAAGAAAAGATTTTCCAAACAATGAACACACTTTCCAATTTTGGAACTCAGTTACATAGGTGGAGGAGAATACTTTTCTTCCCTCACACTCTGATACCATGTTGGAATTTGACTTAGCAATTGCATTTGAAATGAATCGAGACCTTAAATGGAAGATGCAATGGAGAACACACCAAGAAAACTGGATTAATCAAACAAATGCTGAAGATGAAATCTGAGACATAGAAGGAAGAAGAAAACATTATTTACTTCATTTAGAATCACAATTTTCCTACTCAATCTTACAGAGATGATAGCGGAAAGAAACCATATATAGAGAACGCAGCTTCTCCTTGTAATAGTGCCGTTGGAATTCTGGCAGAAATGTTCTGGCACCAACTGTCAAAATATAAGCACTGTCAAATAGTCACAAATTGGATGAAAATGCCCCTTCTCTTAAGTTCACTTGTGTGAACTTTAAATATACATATTTATGTATTTACAGGTGTAGCGTGCAATTTATATTCTATTGCATATATACGAATGTGTTACATTTCTCTTCTTCGTATGGTCTTTGAGTTTGAATATAATATTGGTCTGAGCCCCGTATGATAGGCATATATCTCAATAAAAACCTAATGAGAGAACCAACCGTTACATAGACTAGTATGCTGCATTAAACGACAACAAAAAAAACACAAATTAGAAACTAAGTATGCTGCATTAAACGACAACAAAAAAAACACAAATTAGAAACTACCGTTCAATACAGGAACATTACCAAAACATGTAAACAGGAAAACTAGCATTACTCCGGTCATATAAGGCCCCCTCCAGTTCAAGACCAATATTTAAACACAGAATGATCGTAAAATCAGCATAAATAAGAACCAATTTTTCCTAACGTATAGAGGGCATCTGAAACTGCTGGTATGCTTCAGTTCCAAATTCCAGTTGTAACTCAACTGGAACACTCACCGTGTGTTACTAGGCTGTCATCATTTTCAGTGGAAACATCTTCACATGAAGCCAAGCACCTAAGCAGCCTCCTTGACTTTTCCTTGGTATCATGTCACACTAAAAGCACCAAACAGTCCAAGCACGCACACCCCATCAAGCTAGCATGACCCCAAAAGAAAGGTTGATCGTCCAACAAGACATTACCCAAGATTTTAGTAACAAAGGCAGTCCCATTGCAGATGTACCAGACATGTATGTGATCAGAAAGTTCCATCAATAAAACACGAAGCAAATCCAGCAAACATGACGGAACCAGAAGATTCCAGAAGGCTGCACAAAGCAGGAAGAGAAAGGGAAGTGAAAAATCAGTTGCCAAAGGGGTCGCTCTTTAAGGGCTATCCAGGAAAATTAAGTAAGAAGCACACACAGAAGAAGTCAATCAAACAAGAAGGTTCAAAATGGTGCAATGTTCGAGAGTGAAAAGATAGGTGTCTAAAGACTAGATGCAAAACCTCTACAAGTTCATTCACTTCTTTCATCTTTCATCTGCAAGTTCAATTAGCTTCTTTCATCCATAAGTATGTATAAGTTCGCTAACCACACAAAACAACAATACCATGTAAACATTAAATAAGACCAACATACACTTATACTCTCATAACAACCGTCCTCATAAACAGAAACAATTCAGAAGAAATACGAACCCAATCTTTCATACCAAACAGACATTCATGAAACAACCAAGCAGATCAAAAGAATAATTTTCCTTGAGCGCACTTCAAAAAGATGACTAACACAGCACACACAAGCTTCACTGTTCAAAATCAAAGATCTATTCCTCGTCAGCAGAATTGGACTGAACTCCTCATAGATTCCAAGTTCAATCAAACAGCAGCTGCAGTGCAGATAAAAGGAGGTGATTTAGCAGCCCAGCGCATCCGAATTACTAAGAAAGAAAATAAACCAGAAGAAACACTTCTAAAATTTAAATGACTGAGCCTCCGATTTTCCAGCAATCGACAACCATGCAAGCCCAACACTGAGACGAAAACAGAAAAGGAAGCAACCCAACATTGAGACAAGACCAGAGAAAGAAGCAACCAACACCTTGTCCATCAGGCCTGCATAATATATTCAACGCATATATCCAACAAAACCCTGTTAATTAACAAAATGCAAAAACACAAAGTAGGGTAGCACTGATAACCAAAGCTAAAAAGATCACTTACACCCTCTAGCCTTTCAGGCATCTCATAAACCAACAAGAAGCCAGCTGCAGAGACAAATAGGAAATATATAACCAACATGTCTCCAGACTAAATTTTTTGGTGGGGAACTTGGTTAGTCAGAAGAAGAGGGGGAAAAATCCGAGACTCATCCTCATTTCTACCAACACTCAATACTACCAAAGAACCGCAGAGAACAAAAGGGAGAATAAAATTGAAGATCAACTTTGAAAGGAGTTATGATTCAGTCTCTTTTCCATTTGCTCATTTGTCATCTAGCTCGCTGATTGAAGTTAATGAAATTAATTATGCTAAAGCTCGTTAACTCAAGTCTTTAGAGGCGTATACGTTTATAAGAGAGAAGGGAAACCCTGTTTATGTTTCTCAGGTCTCAAAAACTAGGGACAAAACAAGGGACAAAACAGCTGCTGCACCTCTGATCTGCAAATTTGCAAACTATAGGGAAAAGGATATTTAATGGAAAGACTAAATAAAACCAGCTAGATCTCACTCATGAACAAGAAGAAAGCCAGGAAGGGAATGTGACATGTCTTCACAACACCTTTTCTATGTATAATCTTCCTTGGGATAACTGCAACAAAGATGACCACCAGCCAATGCCAAGTCCTAGAACATATGAAGGCACAGCCAAAAACTAGTATAGACCCATAACATTAAAAAAAAAAATCATCAATACATGGCTTCCACATGCAACTGAATGGACAACCAGGAATCTCGATCCGCTTTTAAAAGAAGGACAAAAAGGGGGGAAATTTTGGATTTAGAAAACCCCAAAATCCAGAATAGCAGGAAAGAAACGAACCTATGGACCTTGAGATGGCCCATCGTTATCCAACGGACAACTGTTAACTAATAGATCACTGCCAACAAAACCATAAAAAGGAACAAATTACCGGAAAACCCCTGAGAGATACTCCTTAAATTCTAAATTCTACACTCGGAAGACTGCAAGCAGAAGCCGGACGTTGAACAAACTTGTATGTTGCAACAACCAACAAAAAAATGAAAGAAGTAGAAGAGACCCCCTGCTGTTGGATAACACTAAACTTATAAACTTACTAATCTTAAACTAAACATATTACGTACACATTATTAGTCCAAGGGTAAGAAACCATACTGAATCAAAGCTCATACCTTTGAACCAAAAATATCCCACCATAAATGGAAAAGACTAACCTGGATGACGTGATTCTTGAAGTTGACCCCTTCTTTCTCCTTGCGACTACGGTATTCTACATATAGTACACTGATGAGGTATGCAGTCCAGCTACCCATAAGACCGTAGAAAATCTGTAGGAGCACCCCAGATACCATTCCCAATTGGGAGAAAGAGTATGGCAGAGTCAAAAGCACTTAGCCACCTACAAAGTAAACACAATTAGTAACCACTTCTTTAATTGATTTCATATTTATAATACAAAAGATTATGAACAGTTGGTGATGTTAAAAATATATACTTGATTGGAGGCACAACTGAACCAAGCATCCCAAACAGAGCCACCATGCCAAAGAAAGCTTTTCATGCTTAAAATAGAGTGCCCTTCTTCTTCTTTCCTCTCCTTCTTGCCCTCTGCTAAAATCTCATTGAAGGTTGAGACAATTGATTCCTCTGCTGCTTGCTTCTTCGGCAACATTCTTTTGGATTCTTTTGCTAATGGGAAACGTCTAAAATTCCAGCGAATCCGACAGTTAATAAGACAAAGCATTCCCGCAACCCCCTAGAAAGTGAAAGCGAAGAAATTCCCCAGATCCAGCAAAATAAGAAAGGGAAAGAAAGAAAGATGATCCCCCCAAGAAAGCAGCTTAAACAAATAAAACCAAAATGGAAATGAGACTAGAAGAGCATCCATACACTCACTTTCAGTAAAAAGAGATACTAGTCAGTCTTGAGAAGTCTCTTTTTACATCATCCCCAAGAAAGGCAAATTAAAATAACTTCTAAAATATCATCATCCCCAATCAAACATTTAGATACACCATACTGGCCAAAGCGCCTCCACGTTTCTTCCTCGATCCTATCCAAAGAGTAAAAGATTATCATCTCTAATCAAACATCTACACATGCGCCAAATAGCCAAAGCAGCCTCTTCTTTTTTTCCTTACCCGTTCCAATTAGAAGGTCCAACTGCAGTTACACCTACACCTTAACGGCGGCCATCAAGATTATCACCACGACATTTTAATTAACTATCACAAATGCAAGATGTTCTAATCAACATTCTTGAAAATCAAGAGGGGGAAATCCAAAATTCTAAATCATCAAACGAATATCAAGAGAGGAGATTCATACATCATGGCGATGAACCGAACACATACGATAAGAGAATTTATCATCAACAATGAAACAATTACACGTTAAATAATCAAAATGAAGATCAATAAAAAATTTATAGCCACCAGGAATGAAACAATTACATGCAAGATATTTTAATCAACATTCTTGAAAATCAAGAAGGGGAAATCCAAAATTCTAAATCATCACACGAAAAATCTAAATCGTCAAACGAATATCAAGAGAGGAGATTCATACGATGAGAGAATTTATCAACAATGAAACACTTACATGTGAAACAATCAAAACGAAGATCAAGAAAGAATTTATCGCCATCAAGAAGATCGAGAAGAGGATGATCAACACACATCATGACGATACACGGATTTGATAAGATCGTACCTCTCTCCCCAGGACAATACAACCGTTATTTGTTCAGGAAATTCTCCACGATGAAGAATATTTGGATTGCAAACAGAAGAGTGGAGGCGTATTTATAGACAATATTGGGAGACTAGGTCGGCCGAATAAGTCGGTTGCGTCAATCTGGAGGTTTCTAATCTATTCTTTCCTTACGTGCTTTGAATCTAGTAATAAATCGGATGTTAAAAAATCTAATAATAAATCAGTGTTCAAAAGGAGAAATAAAAATTAAGAAGTAATAAAACTACTACTAACAGCCTTTGCCCAGTCAGCATGAACCATCAGAAGAGACAATCAGCCAGAAGTGCAGAGAAGACAAATGATGTCGGGCGCAGAGGAAAGAAGAAAAAAGCAGTGAAGAGATATCCCATCACCAGCGCTGCAGGGCGTATGAATATGTATGTATATTTACAAAATGAATTTATGCAATACAAACGTGAACAATACGAATATTTGTATATAATGTGTATGTGGCCCGAAGTCCCCATAATGTATGTACGACCACCATCTTTCTCAATACTCCCCCTCAAACTAGGTGCATAGATAGATGCAACATAGTTTGAACCATACGAATACGTTTCCAGGGAAGCACCATCGATGCAAACAGCTGTACTGATCTTCAACCAGATGAAATGTGGACTTTAGCGGAAACATCATCACCCCTAACTTCTGAGTTTGGAACCCCCTTTTTATACCTCGTCCTGAAGTCCCTGCAACTCCTTAGGTGTTGAAGCACCTGCAAAAGGGAAATATTTCTGCAGTACTCTTGAGGTCTCCTGCAAAATTCTGCTAATGAAGCAACCATGCAAATAGAAGTCTGCAAAGGAAAATAGTCTCCAGGTCTCCTGCAGAACGATCCCAATGGAGTAACCCTGCACCTGCAAAACAAGATTAGAGAACAACAACAAAAAGACAACTCTGCTCCTGTGCCACCTTATTTTCTTGTAGCTCTTCAACCTACAAAATAGAAGTCTTCCCCTGAAAAGAATCACAACTTGAAAGTTTGTTAGCGTATAACACATGTAGAATCAAAATAAAAGGAAACAACATTCATGCCCCATGCAGATTTTTTGGTTTAAAACCAGCCACTCTAAAGACGTTAATCAAGGTATTATTCACTACCTGACAGAAGATTTAAGGATAAATAAGGTTAGAACAGTGTCAAAAACAACCCATACCACATACAGTAGTGACTGAGCCTACGATTTTCCAGCAATCGACAACCATGCAAACCCAACACTGAGACGAAAACAGCAAAAGAAACAACCCAACATTGAGACAAAACCAGAGAAAGAAGCAACCAACACCTTGTCCATCAGGCCTGCAAAATATATTCAGCGTATATATCCAACAAAACCCTGTTAATTAACAAAATGCAAAAACACAAAGTAAGGTAGCACTGATAACCAAAGCTAAAAAGATCACTTACACCCTCTAGCCTTTCAGGCATCTCATAAACCAACAAAAAGCCAGCTGCAGAGACAAATGGGAAATATAAAGCCAACATGTCTCCGGACTAAATTTTTTGGTGGGGAACTTGGTTAATCAGAAGAAGAAGGGAAAAAAATCCAAGATTCATCCTCATTTCTACCAACACTCAATACTACCAAAGAACTGCAGAGGACAAAAGGGAGAATAAAATTGAAGGTCAACTTTGAAAGGAGTTACACCTACGCCTTCACGGCGGCCATCAAGATTATCACCACCACATTTTAATTAGCTATCACAAATGCAAGATGTTCTAATCAACATTCTTGAAAATCAAGAGGGGGAAACCCAAAATTCTAAATCATCAAACGAAAAAACTAAATCATCAAACGAATATCAAGAGAGGAGATTAATACATCATGGCGATGAACCGGACACATACGATTAGAGAATTTATCATCATCAAGAATGAAACAATTACACGTTAAACAATCACAACGAAGATCAAGAAATAATTTATCGCCATCAGGAATGAAACAATGTAGCAAGATATTTTAATCAACATTCTTGAAAATCAAGAAGAGGAAAATCCAAAATTCTAAATCATCAAACGAAAAACCTAAAGCGTCAAACGAATGTCAAGAGAGGAGATTCATACGATGAGAGAATTTATCATCAAGAATGAAACGATTACACGTGAAACAATCAAAACGAAGATCAAGAAAGAATTTATCGCCATCACGAAGATCAAGAAGAGGATGATTAACACGACGATACACGGATTTGATAAGATGATACCCCTCTCCCCAGGACAATACTACCGTTATTTGGTCAGAAAATTCTCCACGATGAAGAATGTTTGGATTGCAAACAGAAGAGTGGGGGCGTATTTATAGACAATTGGGAGACTAGGTCGGCCGAATAAGTCGGTTCTGGAGGTTTCCAATCTATTCTTGCCTTACGCGCTTTGGAATCTAGTAATAAATCGGATGTTCAAAAATCTAATAATAAATCATTGTTCAAAAGGAGAAATAAAAATTAAGAAGTAATAAAACACAAGAATAAAATACATAAGTTTTTTCTATAAATACACATGCTTATCACTGAACAACCTTATAAAAAAGTGCATTTTATCATTGTCCAACAAGACAATAATTGATGAAAACAAATAAAAACAAAGAGTAAAATTAAATATAAATAGCATTCATGTTTGACTTATATTAATCTTCGACCTTTAAGTAACGCAAGGCTAGTCTATTTTATATCCAGAGAGAGAGCGTAGACTACTATATTTTATCTTTCACTATGCGGTTCTAAGATTCTAACTCGTTGGACTTATTTAAATGTCTCCTGATTTAGAATCATATTCTTGATATAAAACATGATTTGTTATCCTCTATCGTATATCTATTAACTCGTTTTATTTATATGTAAAACATCATCATTATAATTATAAATTGCGATTATAATCAAAAAGCTAATTAAAACCTTAACGTTTTAAACACATGACGTTATCATGATTACAATGAACCAAATAAAATAACATTTGGTGAAAACTAGACAAAATCCGCAACCACATTGGGATGGGCTAAGGAGAGGCATTGTACCGAACATTTCTTCCCTATTTGACGAAATATAAATGCATTAAATATAATTAAATATTCACATATGTAGCATGAGGATGATAGTAAAAGGATTTTATTTTATTTAAAATGTCTCTTCATTTAAAATCATATTCTTGATATAAAATATGATTTGTTATCATCTATCGTATATCAATTGACTCGTTTTCTTTATATATAAAACATCATCATTATATGAAAATTAGGTGAGGTGAGACATTCTCTCTTTTTTTTCCCAATAAGAAGCTTCACCTTTTCATTCATTCTCCACCATGAAGAATGATCTTTTGAAGACAAAACGACAACCCTTTTCCCCCGAAAACAAAATGATAGCTGGAAAAGAACATCTAATCCAACGAAAAAGAAACATTTCAGAACATTTTCATGTGTAAATTAACCCATCCCCTATATCACTTTTAGCATTCAACTTAAAACGCGTGAGTCTAATATACTAAAACGCCCTTTAACTTGTGTAAAATGAAAAAAGTTATGGAAGCAAAGAATTCTTGAAATGTCATGGTGAAGGTGTTGTCTAGAACGATATATGTAAAATATGGAAGACATCAACATTTATGCCAGAAGAGCAATGCGAAATGTTTCAATGACGCTCGAGTTTTTGACGCTATAAATACGCGGCCAGTAATTAGCTGACATGTGACAGATAGTATTTTTAGGTTTTTTTTTTTTTTGCTTTTTCTATTTGATGCAAATTATGAAAAGTCATTTTGTCCCTGCCCAAATAATTTTATCTCTGCATCCCGTGACTCTCTTACTCCAGCGAAACCCATCCCACCTCCGGCTGCCGGCGAAACCCACTTCCTCCGGTCACAGCCACGCTCTCCGGTAAGTCTTTCTCTTGATTCACCCAAACTTTGCATATGGAAACTGATTCCAAGTATCAGTGTTTATTTTTGCTGCGGTGCCTTTTGACTCCCTGTCTCCATCTCCAACTTTAAAAATTAAATCAAACATATAAAAGCGAGAATTAATCAGAGGTTTTTGTATTTCTCCTTTCCTGCGGTATTTTGACAAAAACATTAACAGAGCTTACACAGAGGAAAGTTCCAGGATCCAAGTATCAGTGCAAGGCCAAGGGGCTCTTGCAAAACTTGCGCTTTGGGAGGGAGCAAAACCAGTGGCAGGGAGCAAAACCAGTGCTGAACGAAATTGATGTCTTTTTCATGTCCATGCTTCTTATCCACTCGCCAATTCATTTTCTGAACCGCTATCAGTGTGAATTCTTCATGTAGATGTTGATTGACAACATCGGTCAGTTGTTGACTAATCCTACGATAATGTTCTATGAAAGCACGGTGTTCGAACGTACATTTGTCTACTGGACTTACCAATTTATGAAAATTAGGTGCATATCCTTATTGGTGGTGTTGATCCTCTATTGAGGTCTTTTACAATGTTTTGAACACTAAAGGAGTTGATAGAATTTGAACACATTATAGTGACTGAAACCAAATTTAAGTAAGCATTTATTGGAGATAATTATCTTTTGACCATTTATGGTTAGACGAATCATTCCCAAGACCCTCTATAGTTTATTTTCAACATTTCCTTTTCTTTTTTTAACTAAATTAAAAAGTCAATATTCCATCAACATTGAGATATACACGTGTTAAATCAATCTGAACGATTACTTTTGATGTTGTTGAGATATACTTGTTATGTATTGTTGTTGTTTGTTGAAGTAAAGTAAACTAATAGCAATCAAAAATTTAAACAAAATAAATAAAAATAAAAAACCATTTACATAAATGTGAAGTTCTGAATTGTTATAAAAACGATAAAATAACACTCCAACAAGTAATTTGTATACTACTGATAGAATAATTTAGTTCAGAACATGTTGTTGAGTCAGTTAGGTTCTATTAGGATGGATGAATAGAATAATGGCGGTTTTGCTTGTTTTAAGTTTTTACTTCTGCCCGTAAATTCAAAATTGTGCAACAAATATTAAAAAAATATATTCAAGTAATAGCATAAGTTATGTACTACCAATTCAATATATATTTACACACATATATATAATCTCTAAGAAATTCCATACACAAATTCCATGTACAGCTTAATTAAAATTGTATTTGAAGTTAAATCAGAAAATTTATCTGTGTTTTTTAAAAGATGAAATTACATTTCACAACTAAACTATGCTAGTGTTTTCACAAAACATTCAAACATAATTTACTACAATTTTATTTGAACCTTCTTAAACAAACTCACAAAAAGCTAAATGGCCTTTGATGGTAGATTGTCACCTCCAACTGCTTCTTCCTCCGTTCCTCCATCCGCGCACGCTGCCCTCCACCTTCCCATTCTCTCGCCTCTCTTAGCGTCGCATCTCCCTTTTCTTCTCCCTCCCTTCTTCTTCCTCCTTCCTCCCTTCACCTCTGCACCGCCCTCTTCCCCACCACCCTAATCCCACCAATATTTTTTCCGTCACACACCGTCACTACGAGAGTGCACGAATCATCTTCAATGACCAAGATATTTAGGTTCTTTACAAGACATCATATAACAAAATTAGAACTTCTGCAGATCATTTTATAGCCTTGAATCATTTTATAGCCTTTTACTACCGACTCCAATCAAACTTTTATTTTCGGAATTCTTTCAAAATACCCAATTTCATCAACTGTGTATGAGTAGATATCTCAAATAATCGAGACAAGCTAAATAAGACAACTAAGAATCATATATTAATTTTATGTTTTCACCAAGCCTGTTTTTACATCTGAAGCATTAAAATCTTCTCTTGGTTGTGATACATTGTTCCGAAAGCGCATGTGACAACTATGGTTAATATTGTCAAAGAGAAAATATAATTTGATCTGCACTTTTTTTTAAATTTGTTGTCCAGTTTGAATTTTCGTCCTGAAAACCTTTTGAAGGACGTAGTTATGTGGTCACAAAAACGTACATATTCTTTAAGAAGTAGAAAATACTATACATGATCACGAATAGAATATTCTTTAATATGATATTTAATCATTGTAACGTATTTTTTAGTATAATATAATTTATTATTAATATATTCATGTTGTGATTTTTTTTTGTATACTGAAAATATGCGAGAAAACAATGCTGAGTTAAGAGTAATGTTAGAAAATGTGTACTGTTATATACAAATGGTGGTCTAAACCATTATATGAGTATGTATTGTAATGTTTGTAAAGTAAACTCGACATTTAATGTTAAGTAATCCTCCAATTACAGAAAACTTTAATCATATTATTCACACTTCCTGACATGCAGATAAGTGATTTAGAGTTCAGTTATAAAATACAGTTAGTTTTTAGTGTTCCATGATTGCTATGCATTTCATGCGTGTTAGATTTTGCTGACAAGGAATTTCGTATCTTAGGACTGCATGCAGAAGTTCCATATAATTGCACCCAGGAGGAGCATTGCTAGGTTGCCTCAGAAATATAACAGGTAAAAAGTGAAACAGCATCCTGTAGATGGCATGATTGAAGGTCTTGTGGAATGGGTGCTCTGAATATGGTGTTGAAGCAACTTAATTGAACCTCCCGGGTCGAATCTTTACCGCTGTCAGATAGCAACACACTACATATCTCCTCAGCCATCTTTGAATACACCACCCTGAGAAACGTGTACAACTGTATTCAGAACTAGGCCATTATAAAGCTACCATACTCAGGAGACCATGAAATATATCACAACAGTGAAAAGGATACTAGATGGTGTTGTAACTGTTATGCCAAAAAAGAGTATAAGGAATTCGACTTCTTGATTAGAGATCATCAACTAATGAAAAGCATTTCAAAAAAGAGTCTTTTGAAATGAAGATATTGTTTGTTTGTCTCTCACTTTCTACAGAGTCTAACGATAACTTTTGATTTCGTTGGTATATACTGAGTATGTATGTATATATAATTCTAAAAACTATCAGTATATATGTATACACACATATATATACACATAAAAATCCAAAAATAATACACATATATGTATCTATATATTTAACCGGGTTGATCACCTTCTGCCCCCTGTAGTACGCGAATTTTCACCCTTTGCACCCCTTATGTTCTATATCACACCCTTAACCCCTCCGAATTATTGGACTGATGTGGAAAATGTCATTTCAGACAAAATTTGGCCGGAACAGAATGACATGGCAATTGCCTATGCCACGTGTTGCAAGCAAATGTTACGTAGAGTCAATTAATTGTGTGTCACTCTTCAACTGCCCATTTTCCTCTGTCTTCTTCCATCTTCTCTATCCTCTCCTCGATATGGTTTACCTCTTCTAAAAAAGGGTTAAGTTCCTCAAGCATCACGTTCATCTCCTTTTCCATTTCAAACAATTGTGACTGAGTCGCTCAAACTTGGCATGCTTCTTTTCAACATCAAGAGAGATCGTTAGCTGTTCTATCTTACAAAACCGATGACTCTTTCTCCTTCTCCAGAGCGGAATATTTTTCTCTTAATTCTGAATATATTTTCTCCAATGTTTCAAGTTTTATTTGAGTGCTCACCAGTTCATAAGCCAAATTATCCTTATTGCCAGCAATAATGCATTTCTCATTTACAAGGTACACGACTTGGTCTTCAAACATTGAAGTTCATAATGAGCATCAGAAATGGAATTCTCAAGTACAACACTTTCTTCCGATATTCTCTGTATATTTTCAGTTGTTTACTTCAGCTCAACTGCTAGGGAAGCCTTCTCGTCCATAAGAGAAGTTCTCTTGTAATAGAGATTTATAAGATTCTCCCGGAGCTTCTATTTTTTTTCTATAACAGTTTCCAATTCTGCATTTAAATCTGTTAGGTGAAGTCCCTAACATAGAGTTTTTCTCGGGAAGCTGATCTAAGATTACCACCTTCTCCAGAAGAGCAACCTTCTTATTCTTTTCCCTTTGGCATGTTTCAGGGGTTAAGGGTGTGACTTAAAACATAAGGGAAAAAAGGGTGGAATTCGCATACTACAGGAGGGCAAAAAAATAACTTGTAAAACAGTTTAAATATTTTTATACATATTTCTGGAAACAGTAAGTGTGTGTATATATATATATAATGTCTGAAAATAATTTAAATATATGTGTGTATAATTCCAAAAAAAAAGTAATTTCAGAAACTGTTAAATATTTATTTATATAAAAATCAGATAATAGAAATAAATAAATAAATAATATTTGTAATGATTTTTCTAAACATTTTAATATATAATTATGTAATGCTGAAATCAGAAATACGTAAATACATATGTATTGCTGAAATTCTGAAAATATATATAAAATTTCTCAAAACAGTTTAAAATTTATTTATATGTAATTCTGAAAATAACAAATATTTATATGTATAAATCCGAAAATAATATATATTTGTATGCATATATATACAATTTCAAAAACAGAATTATATATTTAAATAAATAATTTCTAAAATCATTTAATACCTATTTACATAAAATTCTGGAATAAATAAATAAATAAATATATAAATTTGAATAAATCCAAAAACAAATTTATATATGTGTATATATATTTAATTTGAAAAACAGAATTATATATGTATAAATAATTTCCAACTAATATAAATTCTGAGAAAACAATATATATATATATATATATGTATATATATATATATATGTAAACATTTTTGAAACAGAATTCATATGGCTATATATATAAAATTTTAAAAAATAACTTTTACGTATATATACATGAGGCTATTTCGAAAATAAATATATAAATAGCATATAATTATGAATTACGTCCATAAAATATATATACCAAAATATCAACCTAAGTACATGTATATAATCCTAGTAGTAGTAAATTACACACACAAAACATAATCACATTCATAAACTATCAAGTTTTCAATCAAAAAGAAAATACATTCATAGAACACATAAAATAAACTCAATAAAATCGGTGATAGAAATTCCAAGTAGAGGAAGAGGGTACTTACCTTAGATTGTAAGGTTGCCTAAATTTTTTTCCGTTCATTTTCTTCTTCCTCCATCTTCTTTTTTCTCTCATATTCTTTTCATTGTTTCCATAATTGTAGTGTGTGTGTGTGTGTGTGAATGGTGCTTGGCCCGTTGGAATAATGTGAAGGGAGGGATTATACAAAAAATATTTTACTTTCTTAAAGAGGGGAGATATTTTTCGCCGATGATAGGAAGAGTGGGAGAGGAAAATAAGGAGTAAAAGGTGAGGAGAGGTTAATTGGATTTTATTACTATTATATTTTTCTGTAAGATACATGTATATTAATTTATTATTAATTTATTTTTTTAAAAAAAAATCACATGGGTTGCAATAGTCTACCCCCTTTACAAAAATGGAGAGTGATGTGAGCGTCACTTAGTAAGTACTCACCTATACTTAGAACAGAAAAATATACGAAAGAAACACGAGAATAAAATAAACGAATAAACAGCAATAAAAGACATACCCGATACTTGTTCGCAAATAGTAATATCTCCTAAAGAAAACTTAAGCAATAGAACATCAAAAGAATTACAAGTAAATAGGCAAACCAAACATATCCATTCATGCTCCCGTGATGCATGCTCATTTGAAAAACCATGACACACGCAACAACGTCAAATCATGCAATATGACATATATTTCTATTCAAAAATAGTTTATATAATTGTATATATTTTTATATCCAAAATTAATATAATTAATATTTAATTCTATTTAAAAACAGTTTATATTTATGCATATACTTACTATACGAAAATAACATGAATGTATATATATAAATTTTATTTAAAAACACTTTATATAATTCGCATATGTTTAAGTACAAAAATTGACATAAACATATACATAATTCTTTAGAAAATCAGTTTATATATTTAGAGAGATAATTATATATGAAAATCACATAACATAAATCAATAATTTTAGAAAATAAACAGTTATTAAATTAATATATATTTAATCCGAAAACAGTTTAATATAGCCTAATTTATGCACAAAAGTTTATATAATTATATATATATATGTATATATTAGATACTGAAAAAGAAAACAATATATAAATTTATATATATATATAAATCCAAAAAAACTATATATATATATATATATATATATATATATATAAATTACTTCGAAAGAGTGAAAACAATAAACTGAAAATGAAAACTGGAAAAGAATAAACTAAAATAAAGTCTGGAAAACAATAAATCGAAAATAAAATATGGAAAACAATTTAATATATATTTCTGATATTAAAAAATTTACGTATACACATGTATAAATATATTTCAAAACAGTTTATAACATATATCTAAATCCGAAACTGTAAAAACAGTTTTCTAATTTTATAAGCATATTTATTGAATATATAAGAGCAGTATATGTGTGTATATTTATAGTTTCAGAAACAGTACATAATTTTAGGTGTATAATTCTAATAAAATATAGCAGTATATATATATATATGTATGTATGTATAAATTCAAAATTAATATATAATGTGCAAATATATAATCAAAAACAGAATTTTGTATATATATAAATAATTTCTAAAACAGTTTAATATATGTATGTATATATAACTTTAGAAACAATCAGTATTTATATATATAAAAATCCTAAAATAATATATATATATATATATATATATATGTGTGTGTGTGTGTGTATACATATATGCATATATATGTCATATATATATATATATATATATATATATATTTAATTGGGTTAATCACCTTTTGCCCCTCGTAGCGAATTTCACCCTTTGCCCCCTTTATGTTTTAAATCACACCCTTAACCTCCTAAACTACCGGATTGATGTGGAAAACGCCATTTTAGACAAAATTTTCCTGGAACAGAATAACATGCCAATTGCCCATACCACGTGTTGCAAACAAATGCCACGTGGAGTCAATTAATTGTGTCACTCTTCAACTGCCCATTTTCCTCTATGTCTTCTTCCATCTCCTCAATTTGGTTTACCTCTTCCAAAAAGGGTTATAATCTCCTCAAGCAACAGTTTCTTCTCCTTTTCCATTTCAAACAATTGTGACTGAGTCGCTGAAACTTGGCATGCTTTTTTTTAACATCAAGAAGATCGTTAGCTCTTCTACCTTACAAATCGATGCCTCTTTCTCCTTCTCGAGAGCGGAGTATTTTTCTCCTGATTCTAAATATATTTTCTCCAATATTTCAAGTCTTATTTGAGTGGTCACCAGTGCATAAGCCAAATTACCCTTATTGCTGGCAATAATGCCTTTCTCATTTACAAGCGACTTAGCAAATCTTCTAAGGTACACGACTTGGTCTTCAAACATTGAAGTTCAGTATGAGCATCAGAAATGGAATTCTCAAGTACAACACTTTCTTCCGATATTCTCTGTATATTTTCAGTTGTTTACTTCAGCGCAACTACTAAGGAAGCCTTCTCGTCAATAAGATAAGTTCTCTTGTAATAGAGATTTATAAGATTCTTCCAGAGCTTCTATTTTTTTCTATAACACCTTCTAGTTCTGCATCTAAATCTGTTTGTGAAGTCTCTAACATAGAATTTTTCTCGGGAAGCTGATATAAGATTACCATCTTCTCCAGAAGAGCAACCTTCTTATTCTTTTCCCTTTGGTATGTTTCAATGGGGTTAAGGGTGTGATTTAAAACATAAGGGGGGCAAAGGGTGAAATTCGCATACTACATGAGGGCAAAAAGGTGATTAACCATATTTAATTTCAAAAACAGGATTATATATAAAAATAACTTCTAAAACAGTTTAAATATTTTTATACATATTTCTGGAAACAGTAAGTGTGCGTATATATATATTGTCAGAAAATAATTTAAACATATGTGTGTATAATTCCAAAAAAAAAAGTAATTTCAGAAACCGTTAAATATTTATTTATATAAAATTCAGATAATAGAAGTAAATAAATAAATAAATAAATATTTGCAATGATTTTTCTAAACAGTTTAATATATAATTATGTAATGCAAAAATCAGAAATATGAAAATACATATGTATTGCTGAAATTCTGAAAATATATATTAAATTTCTCAAAACAGTTTAAAATTTATTTATATATAATTCTGGAAATAATAAATATTTATATGTATGAATCAGAAAATAATATATATTTGTATGCATATATATACAATTTCAAAAACAGAATTATATATTCAAATAAATAATTTCTAAAATCATTTAATGCCTATTTACATAAAATTCTGGAATAAATAAATAAATAAATAAATATATATATAAAAACAGAATTTTATATATGTGTATATATATGTAATTTGAAAAACAGAATTATACATGTATAAATAATTTCCAAAACTGTGTAATATAATTCTGAAAACCAATATATATATATATATATATATATATATATATATATATAAACATTTTTAAAACAGAATCCATATGGCTATATATATATATATATATATATATATCTATATACAATTTAAAAAAATAATTTTTATGTGTATATACATGTGGCAATTTCGAAAATAATTATATAAATAGCATATAATTATGAATTACGTACATAAAATATGTATATGAACATATCAACCTACGTACCTGTATATAATCCTAGTAGTAAATTACATACACACACAACATAATCACATTCATAAACTATCAAGTTTTCAATTAAAAGGAAAATACATTCATAGAACACAAAATAAACTCAATAAAATTGGTGATAGAAATTCCAAGTAGAGGAAGATGGTACTTACCTTAGATTGTAGGGTTGCCTAAATTTTTTTCCTTTCATTTTCTTCTTAGATTGTAGGGTTGCCTAAATTTTTTTCCTTTCATTTTCTTCTTAGATTGTAGGGTTGCCTAAATTTTTTTCCTTTCATTTTCTTCTTCCTCCATCTTCTTTTTCTCTCATATTCTTTTCATTATTTTAATAATTGTAGTTGTGTGTGTGAATGGTGCTTGGCCCGTTGGAATAATGTGAAGGAAGGGATTATACAAAAAGTCTTTCACTTTCTTAAAGAGGGGACAGATTTTACGCTGATGATATGAGGAGTGGGGGAGGAAAATAAGGAGTAAAAGGTGGGGAGTGGTTAATCGTATTTTATTACTATTATATTTTTTCTGTAAGATATATGTATATTAATTTATTATTCATTTAATTTTTTTAAAAAATCATATGGGTTGCAATAGTCTACCCCCTTTTACAAAAAGGGGGGGGGAGTGATGTGGGCGTCACTCAGTAAGTATCCACCTATACTTAGAACAGAAAAATATACGAAAGAAACACGGGAATAAGATAAACGAATAAACAGCAATAAAAGACATACTCGGTACTTGTTCGCAAATAGTAATATCTCCTAAAGAAAACTTAAGCAATAGAACATCAAAAGAATCACAAGTAAATAGGCAAACCAAACATATCCATTCATGCTCTCGTGATGCATGCTCATT
Organism: Eustoma russellianum; assembly: GCA_036186865.1. Classification (NCBI taxonomy): domain Eukaryota; kingdom Viridiplantae; phylum Streptophyta; class Magnoliopsida; order Gentianales; family Gentianaceae; genus Eustoma; species Eustoma russellianum. The sequence continues at coordinate 6,801,702 of AP025040.1, read as the reverse complement.
TGAAAAACCATGACACACGCAACAACGTCAAATCATGTAATATGACATATATTTCTATTCGAAAATAGTTTATATAATTGTATATATTTTTATATCCGAAATTAATATAGTTAAATATTTAATTCTATTTAAAAAAGTCATATTTATGCATATACTTAATATACGAAAATAACATAAATTTTATTTAAAAACACTTTATATAATTAGCATATATTTAAGTACAAAAATTGACATAAATATATACGTAAATCTTCAGAAAATCAGTTTATATATTTATAGAGATAATTATACACGAAAATTACATAATCGATCGATCGATTGAATCCCAGCTCAACGACAGCAAAAGCTATCGCTAGAGTCTGGGGAGGGTAAACGAAAATTACATAATATAAATCTATAATTCTAAAAAATAAACAGTTTATTAAATTAATATATATTTAATCTGAAAAAAGTTTAATATAGCCTAAATGCAAAACAGTTTATATAATTATATATATATATATATATGTATTAAATACTGAAAAAGAAAATAGTATATAAATTTATATATATATACCTAATTATTGTTAATATTGTTATTTATATATAATTATATATATTATTATGACTGGCTGGAATTAGTTCCGCCTAACCTTATTCCCTCTCCCTTTTTATTTACTGTTATTTATTTATCATAATATATATTATTATGACTGGCTGGAATTAGTTCCGCCTATCCTTATTCCCTCTTCCTTTTTACTTACTGTTATTTATTTATTTTCTTGGGGAGTTTAATCACCCCCATTTAAATTCTGTTCATTTAATTTCGTTTTTCTTACTGTTTTATTTTTGTTTTATTTACAGTTTTTATCTTTTGTTTACATTTCTGCTTTGTTATTCTTGTTTATTATTATTATCTTTTAGTGTCGGTAGCTTATAAAGAAATTTTTTATTTAACAAATTACTTTGAAATTTATTAATACATAATACTATACTCAAAATTTCTTTTTTAATAGTAGAATATGATTTTTGGGTATCATTCCAATAACCAGAAGTATATTGAACTATAGACTCTTTTCCATTTTATAATTGTTTTAATATTCCACCATATCCAATATCTGATGCATCTGTTTCTACTATTTTGAATAGATTTGGATCTGCTATGTGTAAGCAGGGCATATCAGATATATATATATATATATCCAAAAAAACTATATATATATATATAAATTACTTCGAAAACATTGAAAACAATAAACTAAAAATAAAATTTGGAAAACAATAAACTGAAAATAAAATCGTATATATATATATAAATTACTTCGAAAACAGTAAAAACAATAAACTGAAAATAAAAACTGGAAAACAATAAATTGAAAATAAAATCTGGAAAACAATTTAATATATATTTAAGAAAATAAAACAATTTACGTATTATATATGTATAACAATATTTCAAAACAGTTTATAATACATATCTAAATCCAAAACTGTAAAAGCAGTTTTCTAATTTAATAAGCATATTATTGAATACATAGAGCGTTATATATGTGTATATTTATAGTTTCAGAAATAATTTTGGGTGTATAATTCGAAAAAAATACAGCAGTGTATATATAATGTACACACACACACACACACACACACACACACACACACACATATATATATATATATATATATAGTATATATATATATGTGTGTGTGTGTGTGTGTGTAAATTCAAAATTAATATATAATGTACAAATATATAATCAAAAACAGAATTATATATATATATATAAATAATTTCTAAAACAGCTTAATATATGTATGTATATATAATTTTAGAAACAATCAGTATTTATATATATAAAAATCCTAAAATAATATATATATATATATATGTATGTATGTATATGTATATATATGTATGAATATATATATTTAATTGGGTTAATCACCTTTTGCCCCCTGTAGCTAATTTCATCCTTTACCCCCGTTATGTTTTAAATCATACCCTTATCCCCTAAACTATTGGACTGATGTGGAAAATGTCATTTTAGGCAAAATTTGCCCGGAACAGAATGACATGCCAATTGCCCAGCCACGTGCTGCAAATGAATGCCACGTGGAGTCAATTAATTGTGTGTCACTCTTCAACATCCCAATTTCATCTATGTCTTCTTCCATCTTCTCTACCCTCTCGTCAATTCGGTTTACCTCTTCCAAAAAAGAGTTAAGCTCCTCAAGCACCAGTTTCATCTCCTTTTCCATTTCAAACAATTGTGACTGAGTCGCTCAAACTTGACATGCTTCTTTTTAACATCAATGAGATCGTTAGCTCTTCTATCTTACAAACTGATGCCTCTTTCTCATTCTCTATAGCGGAGTATTTTTCTCCTGATTGTAAATATATTTTCTCCAATGTTTCAAGTCTTATTTGAGTGCTCACGAGTTCATAAGCCAAATTATCCTTATTGCCGGCAATAATGTCTTTCTCATTTGCAAGTGACTTAACAAATCTTCTAAGGTACACGACTTGGTCTTCAAACCTTGAATTTCAGTATGAGCATCAGAAATGGAATTCTCAAGTACAACACTTTCTTCCAATATTCTTTGTATATTTTCAATTTACTTCAGTTCAACTGCTAGGGAAGCCTTCTCGTCAATAAGAGAAGTTCTCTTGTAGTAGAGATTTATAAGATTCTTCCGGAGCTTCTATTTTTTTTCTATAACAGCTTCCAATTCTGCATTTAAATCTGTTAGTGAAGTCTCTAACATAGAGTTTTTCTCGGGAAGCTGATCTAAGATTACCATCTTCTCCAGAAGAGCAACCTTCTTATTCTTTTCCCTTTGGCATGTTTCATGGGGTTAAGGGTGTGATTTAAAACATAAAGGGGACAAAGGGTGAAATTCGCATAATACAAGAGGGCAAAAGGTGATTAACCCTATTTAATTTCAAAAAAAGGATTGTATATAAAAATAACTTCTAAAACAGTTTAAATAATTTCATACATATTTCAGGAAACAGTAAGTGTGTGTGTATATATATATAATGATTGAAAATAATTTAAATATATCTGTGTATAATTCCAAAAGAAAAGTAATTTCAGAAACCGTTAAATATTTATTTATATAAAATTCAGATAATGGAAAAAATAAATAAATATGTATTTGCAATGTTTTTTCTAAACTGTTTAATATATAATATGTAATGCTGAAATCAGAAATATGTAAATACATTCTGAAAAAATATATAAAATTTCTCAAAACAGTTCAAAATTTATTTATATATAAATCTAGAAATAATAAATATTTATATGTATAAATCCAAAAATAAAATATATTTGTATGCATATATATACAATTTCAAAAATAGAATTATATATTTAAATAAATAATTTTTAAAATCATTTAATACCTATTTACGTAAAATTCAGAATAAATAAATAAATAAATAAATAAATTTTAATAAATTCGAAAGTAAATTTATATATGTGTATATATATTTAATTTGAAAAACAGAATTATATATGTATAAATAATTTCCAAAACAGCGTAATATAAATTCTGAAAAACCAATATATATATATATATATATATATATATATATATATATGTAAACATTTTTGAAACAGAATTCGTATGGATATATATATATCTCTATATACAATTTAAAAAAATAATTTTTATGTATATATACATGTGGCAATTTCAATATGAATTATGTACATAAAATATGTATACCAAAATATCAACCTGCGTACATGTATATAATCCTAGTAGTAGTAAATTACACACACAACATAATCACATTCATAAACTATCAAGTTTTCAAATCAAAAAGAAAATACATTCATAGAACACATAAAATAAACTCAATAAAATTAGTGATAGAAATTTCAAGTAGAGGAAGAGGGTACTTACCTTAGATTGTAGGGTTGTCATTTTTTTCCGCTTCCTTTTCTTCTTCCTCCATCTTCTTTTCATTATTTCAATAAAAGTGTGTGTGAATGGTGATTGGCCCGTTGGAATAATGTGAAGGGAGAGGTTATAAAAAAATATTTTACTTTCTTAAAGAAGGGAGAGATTTTTCGCCGATGATAGGGGGAGTGGCGATGGAAAATGAGGAGTAAATGATGGGGAGTGATTAATGGGGTCTTATTACTATTATTTTTTCGGTAACATACATGTATATTAATTTATTATTCATTTATTTTTTAAAAAAATCACATTGGTTGCAACAGTCTACCCCCATTACAAAAAGCGGAGAAGTGATTTGGGCATCACTCAGTATCCACCTATACTTAAAACAAAAAAAATATACGAAAGAAACACTGGAATCAAATAAACCAATAAACAGCAATAAAAGACATAAACTTAAGCAATAGAACATCAAAAGAATCACAAGTAAATAGGCAAACCAAACATATCCATGCATGCTCTCGTGATGCATGCTCATTTGAAAAACCATGACACACGCAACAACGTCAAATCATGCAATATGACATATAATTCTATCCGAAAATAGTTTATATAATTGTATATATTTTTATATCTAAAATTAATATAACTAAATATTTTATTCTATTTAAAACAATTTATATTTATGCATATACTTAATATACAAAAATAACATGAATGTACATATATAAATTTTATTTAAAAACACTTTATATAATTAGCATATATTTAAATACAAAAATTGACATAAACATATACATAATTCTTCAGAAAATCAGTTCATATATTTATACATATAATTAAATACGAAAATCACATAATATAAATCTATAATTCTAAAAAACAACAATTTATTAAATTAATATATATTTAATCTGAAAACAGTTTTATATAGCCTAATTTATGCAAAACAGTTTATATAACATATTGAAAATAAAATCTGGAAAACAATAAACTGTAAATAAAATCGTACATATATATTACTTCGAAAACAGTGAAAAAAATGAAAATAAAATCTGGAAAACAATAAAGTGAAAATAAAATCTGCAAACAGTTTAATATATATATATATATATATATATATATATATATATATATATATATATATATAATCTGAAAAACAATAAACTGAAAATAAATCGTATATATATTTATATATAATATACAATTCTGCAAATAGTAAATAAATACATGTAAATATTTCTGAAAATAAATATATATATATATATATATATATGTATGTATAACTATATTTCAAAACAGTTTATTACATATATCTAAATCCAAAACTGTAAAAACAGTTTCCTAATTTTATAAGCATATTTATTGAATATATAAGAGCAGTATATATGTGTATATTTATAGTTTCAGAAACAATACATAATTTTGGGTGTATAATTCTAAAAAAATACAACAGTGTATATATACATATATGTATGTATGTATAAATTCAAAATTATTATATAATGTACAAATATATAATCAAAAACAGAATTTTTTACATATAAATCACATAATATAAATCTATAATTCTAAAAAATCAACAGTTTATTAAATTGATATATATTTAATCCGAAAACAGTTTAATATATATTGCCCCCTATAGCGAATTTCACCCTTTGCCCCATTTATGTTTTAAATCACACCCTTAACCACCTAAACTATTCGACTGATGTGGAAAATGCCATTTCAGACAAAATTTGGCCGGAACAGAATGACATGCCAATTGCTCATGCCACGTGAAGTCAATTAATCGTGTGTCACTCTTCCACTGCCCATTTTCCTCTATGTCTTCTTCCATCTTCTCTACACCCTCCTCAATTTGGTTTACCTCTTCTAAAAAAGGGTTAAGCTCCTCAAGCAGCAGTTTCATCTCCTTTTCCATTTCAAACAATTGTAACTGAGTTGCTCAAATTTGGCATGCTTCTTTTTAACATCAAGGAGATCGTTAGCTCTTATATCTTACAAACCAATGCCTCTTTCTCCTTATCCAGAGCGGAGTATTTTTCTCCTGATTCTAAATATATTTTCTCCAATGTTTCAAGTCTTATTTGAGTGCTCACCAGTTCATAAACCAAATTATCCTTATTGCCGGCAATAATGCCTTTCTCATTTACAAGTGAGTTAACAAATCTTCTAAGGTACACGACTTGGTCTTCAAACCTTGAAGTTCAGTATGAGCATCAGAAATGGAATTCTCAAGTACAACACTTTCTTCCGATATTCTCTGTATATTTTCAGTTGTTTACTTCAGCTCAACTGCTAGGGAAGCCTTCTCGTCAATAAGAGGAATTCTCTTGTAATAGAGATTTATAAGATTATTACAGAGCTTCTATTTTTTTCTATAACAGCTTCCAATTCTGCATTTAAATCTGTTAGTGAAGTCTCTAACATAGAGTTTTTCTTGGAAAGCTAATCTAAGATTACCACCTTCTCCAGAAGTACAACCTTATTATTCTTTCCCTTTGGCATGTTTCAGGGGAATTAAGGGTGTGATCTAAAACATAAGGGGGGCAAAGAGTGGAATTCGCATAACACAGGAGGGCAAAAGGTGATTAAACCTATTTAATTTCAAAATTAGGATTATATATAAAAATAACTTGTAAAACAGTTTAAATATTTTTATGCATATTTCTGGAAACAATAAGTGTGTGTATATATATAATGTCTCAAAATAATTTAAATATATGTGTGTATAATTACAAAAAAAAAGTAATTTCAGAAACCGTTAAATATTTATTTATATAAAATTCAGACAATAGAAATAAATAAATAAATACATATTTGCAATGATTTTTCTAAACAGTTTAATATATAATTATGTAATGCTGAAATCAGAAATATGTAAATATGTATGTATCGCTGAAATTTTGAAAATATATATAAAATTTCTCAAAACAGTTTAAAATTTATTTATATATAATTCTAGAAATAATAAATATTTATATGTATAAATCCAAAAATAATATATATTTGTTTGCATATATACACAATTTCAAAAGCAGAACTATATATTTAAATCAATAATTCATAAAATCATTTAATACCTATTTACATAAATTCTCGAATGAATAAATATATAAATTTGAATAAATCCAAAAATAAATTTATATATGTGTATATATATAATTTGAAAAACAGAATTATATATGTATAAATAATTTCCAAAACAGCGTAATATAAATTCAATATATATATATATATGTATATATATGCATACGTAAACATTTTTAAAACAGAATTCATATGGCTATATATATATATATATCTATATACAATTTTAAAAAATAATTTTTATGTATATATACATGTGGCAATTTAAAAAATAATTATGTAAATAGCGTATAATTATGAATTACGTACATAAAATATGTATACCAAAATATCAACCTACATACATGTATATAATCCTAGTCGTAGTAAATAACACACACACAACATAATCACATTCATAAACTATCAAGTTTTCAATCAAAAAGAAAATACATTCATAGAACACATAAAATAAATAAACTCAATAAAATTGGTGATAGAAATTCCAAGTAGAGGAAGAAGGTACTTACCTTAAATTGTAGGGTTGTCTAAATTTTTTCCCTTTTATTTTCTTCTTCCTCTAAAATCTTCTTTCTCTCCTATTCTTTTCATTATTTCAATAATTGTAGTGTGTGTGTGAATGATGCTTGGCCTGTCAGAATAATGTGGAGGGAGGGATTATACAAAAAATATTTTACTTTCTTAAAGAGGGGAGTGATTTTTTTGCTGATGATAGGAGTCGGGGAGAAAAATAAGGAGTAAAAGGTGGTTAATCGGATTTTATTAATATTATTTTTTTCCTGCAAGATACATGTATATTAATTTTTTATTCATTTATTTTTTTAAAAAAATCACATGGGTTGCAACAATCTACCCCCTTTACAAAAGGGGGGAGTGATGTGAGCGTCACTCAGTAAGTGGGTATACTTAGAACAGAAAAATATACGAAAGAAACACGGGAAAAAAATAAACGAATAAACAGCAATAAAAGACATACCCAGTACTTGTTCGCAAATAGTAATATCTCCTAAAGAAAACTTAAGCAATAGAACATCAAAATAATCACAAGTAAATAGGCAAACCAAACATATCCATTCATGCTCTCGTGATGCATATTCATTTGAAAAACTATGACACACGCAACAACGTCAAATCATGCAATATGGCATATAATTCTATCCGAAAATAGTTTATATAATTGTATACATTTTTATATCTGAAATTAATATAATTAAATATTTAATTCTATATAAAAACAGTTCATATTTATGCATATACTTAATATACGAAAATAACATGAACGTATATATATAAATTTTTTTAGAAACACTTTATATAATTAGCATATATTTAAGTACGAAAATTGACATAAACATATACATAATTCTTCATAAAATCAGTTTGTATATTTACAGAGATAATTATATACGAAAATCATATAACATAAATCTATCATTCTAAAAAATCAACAGTTTATTAAATTGATATATATTTAATCCGAAAACAGTTTAATATAGCCTAATTTATGCAAAACAGTTTATATATATATATATATATATATATATATATTAAATACTGAAAAAGAAAACAGTATATAAATTTATATATATATATATAAATCCAAAAAAACTATATATATATAAATTATTTCGAAAACTGTGAAAACAATAAACTAAAAATAAAATTTGGAAACAAATCGAATATATATTTGTATGCATATATATACAATTTCAAAAACAGAATTATATATTTAAATAAATAATTTATAATATCATTTAATACCTATTTACATAAAATTCTGGAATAAATAAATAAATATATATATATATATATAAAACTTGAATAAATCAAAAAATAGATTTATATATGTGTATATATATGTAATTTGAAAAACAGAATTATATATGTATAAATAATTTCCAAAACTGTGTAATATAAATTCTGAAAAAGAAAAAAAAATATATATATATATGTAAATATTTTTGAAAGGAATTCATATGGCTATATAATATATATTATATATATATATACATGTGGCAATTTCAAAAATAATTATATAAATAGCATATTATTATGAATTACGTACATAAAATATTTATACTAACATATCAACCTACGTACATGTATATAATCCTAGTAGTAGTAAATTACACACACACATACAACATAATCACATTCATAAACTATCAAGTTTTCAATAAAAAATACATACATAGAACACATAAAATAAACTCAATAAAATTGGTGATAGAAATTCCAAATAGAGGAAGAGGGTACTTACCTTAGATTGTAGGGTTGCCTAAATTTTTTTCCTTTCATTTTCTTCTTCCTCCATCTTCTTCTTTCTCTCCTATTCTTTTCATTATTTCAATAATTGTAGTGTGCGTGTGAATGGTGCTTGGCCCGTTGGAATAATGTGAAGGGAGGGATTATACAAAAAAATATTTTACATTCTTAAAGAGGGGAGAGATTTTTCGCCGATGATAGGAGGCGTGGAGGAGAAAGATAAGGAGTAAATATTGGGGAGTGGTTAATCGTATTTTATTACAATTATTTTTTTTCTATAATTTACATGTATATTTATTTATTATTCATTTATTTTTTTAAAAAATTCACATGGGTAGCAATAGTCTACCCCCTTTACAAAAAGGAGGGGAGTGATGTGGGCGTCAGTCAGTAAGTACCCACCTATACTTAGAACAGAAAAATATACGAAAGAAACACGGAAATAAAATAAACAAATAAACAGCAATAAAAGACATACCCGATACTTGTTCGCAAATAGTAATATCTCCTAAAGAAAACTTAAGCAATAGAACATCAAAACAATCACAAGTAAATATGCAAACCAAACATATCCATTCATGCTCTCGTGATGCATGCTCATTTGAAAAACCATGACACACGCAACAACGTCAAATCATGAAACATGACATATAATTCTATCCGAAAATAGTTTATATAATTGTATATATTTTTATATCCGAAATTAATATAATTAAATATTTAATTCTATTTAAAAACAGTCATATTTATGCATATACTTATTATACGAAAATAACATGAATGTATATATATAATTTTATTTAAAAGCACTTTATATAATTAGCATATATTTAAGTACAAAAATTGACATAAACATATACATAAATCTTCAGAAAATCAGTTTATATATTTATAGAGATAATTATATACGAAAATCACATAATATAAATCTATAATTCTACAAATTTATAAAATTAATATATATTTAATCCGAAAACAGTTTAATATAGCCTAATTTATTCAAAAAAGTTTATATAATTATATATATTATATATATATTAAATACTAAAAAAGAAAACAGTATATAAATTTATATATATAAATCCAAAAAAACTATATATATATATGTGTGTGTGTGTGTGTGTATATATATATTACTTTGAAAACAGTGAAAACAATAAACTAAAAATAAAAACATATATATATATATATATATATATATATATAAATTACTTTGAAAACAGTAAAAACAATAAACTGAAAATAAAATCTGGAAAACAATAAACTAAAAATAAAATCTGGAAAACAATAAATATAAAATAAAATCTGGAAAACAATTTAATATATATTTCTGAAAATAAAACAATTTACGTATTATATATGTATAACTATATTTCAAAACAGTTTAAAATATATATCTAAATCTAAAACTGTAAAAGCAGTTTTTTAATTTTATAAGCATATTTATTGAATATATAATAGCGTTATATATGTGTATATTTATAGTTTCAGAAACAGTACATAATTTTGGGTGTATAATTCAAAACAAATACAGCAGTGTATATATAATAAACAAATATATATGTGTATGTGTGTGTATAAATTCAAAATTAATATATAATGTACAAATATATAATCAAAAACAGAATTTTATATATACATAAATAATTTCTAAAACAGTTTAATATATGTATGTATATATAATTCTAGAAACAATCGGTATTTATATATATAAAAATCCTAAAAATAATATATATATATATATATAT
>AP025040.1:6774220-6787503 GCA_036186865.1 Eustoma russellianum | reverse complement strand
ATATATATATATATATCTCCATATACAATTTAAATTATAATTTTTATGCATATATACATGTGGCAATATCGAAAATAATTATATAAATAGCATATTATTATGAATTACGTACATAAAATATGTATACGAACATATCAACCTACATACATGTATATAATCCTAGTAGTAGTAAATTACACACACAAAACATAATCACATTCATAAACTATCAAGTTTTCAATAAAAAGAAAATACATTCATGGAACACAAAATAAACTCAATAAAATTGGTGATAGAAATTCCAAGTAGAGGAAGAGGGTACTTACCTTAGATTGAAGGGTTGCCTAAATTTTTTTTTCCCTTCATTTTCTTCTTCCTCCATCTTCTTTCTATCCTATTCTTTTCATTATTTCAATAATTGTAGTTGTGTGTGAGAATGGTGCTTGGCCCGTTGGAATAATGTGAAAGAAAAGATTATACAAAAAATATTTCACTTTCTTAAAGAGGGGAGAGATTTTTCGCCGATGATAGGGGGGAGGAAAATAAGGAGTAAAAGATGGGGAGTGGTTAATCGTACTTTATTACAATTATTTTTTCTGTAATTTACATGTATATTTATTTATTATTCATTTATTTTTTTAAAAAAAATTCACATGGGTCGCAATAGTCTACCCCCTTTACAAAAAGAAGGGGAGTGATGTGGGCGTCACTCAGTAAGTACCCACCTATACTTAGAACACAAAAATATACGAAACAAACATGAGAATAAAATAAACGAATAAACAGCGGAAAATAAGGAGTAAAAGATGGGGAGTGGTTAATCGTACTTTATTACAATTATTTTTTCTGTAATTTACATGTATATTTATTTATTATTCATTTATTTTTTTAAAAAATTCACATGGGTCGCAATAGTCTACCCCCTTTACAAAAAGGAGGGGAGTGATGTGGGCGTCACTCAGTAAGTACCCACCTATACTTAGAACAGAAAAATATACGAAAGAAACATGAGAATAAAATAAACAAATAAACAGCAATAAAAGACATACCCGCTACTTGTTCGCAAATAGTAATATCTCCTAAAGAAAACTTAAGCAATAGAACATCAAAACAATCACAAGTAAATATGCAAACCAAACATATCCATTCATGCTCTCGTGATGCATGCACATTTGAAAAACCATGACACACGCAACAACGTCAAATCATGCAATATGACATATAATTCTATCCGAAAATAGTTTATATAATTGTATATATTTATATATCCGAAATTAATATAATTAAATATTTAATTCTATTTAAAAACAGTCATATTTATGCATATACTTAATATACAAAAATAACATGAATGTATATATATAAATTTTATTTAAAAGCAATTTATATAATTAGCATATATTTAAGTATGAAAATTGACATAAACATAAATCTTCAGAAAATCAGTTTATATATTTATAGAGATAATTATATACGAAAATCACAGAATATAAATCTATAATTCTAAAAAATCACAAGTTTATAAAATTAATATATATTTAATCCGAAAACAGTTCAATATAGCCTAATTTATGCAAAACAGTTTATATAATTATATATTAAATATATATATTAAATACTAAAAAAGAAAATAGTATATAAATTTATATATATAAATCCAAAAAAAACAATATATATATTATTACTTTGAAAACAGTGAAAACAATAAACTAAAAATAAAATTGTATATATATATATATAAATTACTTCGAAAATAGTGAAAACAATAAACTGGAAAACAATAAACTAAAAATAAAATCTGGAAAACAATAAATTGAAAATAAAATCTGGAAAACAATTTAATATATATTTCTGAAAATAAAACAATTTACGTATTATATATGTATAACTATATTTCAAAACATTTTATAATATATATCTAAATCCAAAACTGTAAAAGCAGTTTTCTAATTTTATAAGCATATTTATTGAACATATAAGAGCATTATATATGTGTATATTTATAGTTCCAGAAACAGTACATAATTTTGGGGGTATAATTCGAAAAAAATACAGCAGTGTATATATAATAAACAAATATGTGTGTGTGTATAAATTCAAAATTAATATATAATGTACAAATATATAATCAAAAACAGAATTATATATATATATAAATAATTTCTAAAACAGTTTAATATATGTATGTATATATAATTCTAGAAACAATCAGTATTTATATATATAAAAAACCTAAAATAATATATATATATATATGTGTGTGTGTGTGTGTGTGTGTTTAATTGGGTTAATCATCTTTTGCCCTTGGTAGCGAATTTCAACCTTTGCCCCCTTTATGTTTTAAATCACACCCTTAACCCCCAAAACTATTGGACTAATGTGGAAAATGTCATTTCAGACAAAATTTGGCCGGAACAGAATGACATGCCAATTGCTCATGCCACGTGGAGTCAATTAATTGTGTGTCACTCTTCAACGGCCCATTTTCCTCTATGTCTTCTTCCATCTTCTCTACCCTCTCCTCAATTTGGTTTACCTATTCCAAAAAAGAGTTAAGCTCCTCAAGCAGCAGTTTCATCTCCTTTTCCATTTCAAACAATTGTGACTGAGTCGCTCAAACTTGGCATGCTTCTTTTTAACATCAAGAAGATCGTTAGCTCTTCTATCTTACAAACTGATGCCTCTTTCTCCTTCTCCAAAGCGGAGTATTTTTCTCTTAATTCTGAATATATTTTCTCCAATGTTTCAAGTCTTATTTGAGTACTCACCAGTTCATAAGCCAAATTATCCTTATTGCCGGCAATAATGCCTTTCTCATTTACAAGTAGGGGTGTTAAACAAACCGAGCCGTTCGCGAACTATTCGAGTTCGGTTCGTGTTCGGTTCGTATTCGTTCGTTAATTATTTGTTAACGAGCCGAATTCGAATAAGTATTCGAGTTCGTTTAGCTAAAAGAGCCAAACTGTTCGCGAACAGTTCGGCTCGTTTAAACAGTTATAAGGTTATCGAGCCGAACTCGAACCAATTTTAAAGTTCGTTTAGCTAAACGAACCGAGCCAAACTATTCGTTTAGCTAAACGAATTCGAGTTCGAAAACTTAGTATTCGGTTCGGTTCGGTTCGTTAACACCCCTATTTACAAGTGACTTATCAAATCTCCTAAGGTACACGACTTGGTCTTCAAACCTTGAAGTTCAGTATAAGCATCAGAAATGGAATTCTCAAGTACAACACTTTCTTCCGATATTCTCTGTATATTTTCAGTTGTTTACTTCAGCTCAACTGCTAGGGAGGCCTTCTCGTCAATAAGAGAAGTTCTCTTGTAATAGAGATTTATAAGATTCTTCCGGAGCTTCTATTTTTTTCTATAACCGCTTCGAATTCAGCATTTAAATCTGTTAGTGAAGTCTCTAATATAGAGTTTTTCTCGGGAAGCTGATCTAAGATTACCACCTTCTCCAGAAGAGCAACCTTCTTATTCTTTTCCCTTTGGCATGTTTCACGGGGCAAAGGGTGGAATTCGCATAATACAGGAGGACAAAAGGTGATTAGCCCTCTTTAATTTCAAAAAAAGATTATATATATAAATAACTAGTAAAACAGTTTAAATATTTTTATACATATTTCTCGAAACAGTAAGTGTGCATATATATATATATATATATATATATATATATATATATATATAATTTCTGAAAATAATTTAAATATATGTGTGTCTAATTACAAAAAAAAAGTAATTTCAGAAACCATTAAATATTTATTTATATAAAATTCAGATAATAGAAATAAATATATATATATATATATATATATATATATATATATATATATATTTGTAATGATTTTTCTAAACAGTTTAATATATAATTATGTAATGCTGAAATCGGAAATATGTAAATATATATGTATTGCTGAAATTCTGAAAATATATATAAAATTTCTCAAAACAGTTTAAAATTTATTTATATATAATTCTGGAAATTATAAATATTTATATGTATAAATTCGAAAATAATATATATTTGTATGCATATATATACAATTTCAAAAACAGAATTATATATTTAAATAAATAATTTCTAAAATCATTGAATACCTATTTACATAAAATTTTGGAATGAATAAATAAATAAATAAATATATAAATTTGAATAAATCCGAAAATAAATTTATATATGTGTATATATATTTAATTTGAAAAACAGAATTATATATGTATAAATAATTTCCAAAACAATGTAATATAAATTCTGAAAAACCAAAATATGTATATATATATATATATATATATGGAGATATTCCTGACTTTGGACTTATTTGTATTATAGGGGTAGCTGGCAATGGATATATATATATATATATATATATATATATATATATATATATATGTAAACATTTTTGAAACAGAATTCATATGGCTATATATATATCTCTATATACAATTTAAAAAAATAATTTTTATGTATATATACATGTGGCAATTTCAAAATTAATTATACAAATAGCGTATAATTATGAATTACGTACATAAAATATGCATACCAAAATATCAACTTACGTACATGTATAATATCCTAGTAGTAGTAAATTACACACACAACATAATCACATTCATAAACTATCAAGTTTTCAATAAAAAAGACAATACATTCATAGAACAAATAAAATAAACTCAATAAAATTGGTGATAGAAATTCCAAGTAGAGGAAAAGTGTACTTACCTTAGATTGTAGGGTTGTCTAAATTTTTTGCCTTCATTTTCTTCTTCCTCCATCTTCTTTCTATCCTATTCTTTTCATTATTTCAATAATTGTAGTGTGTGTGTGAATGGTGCTTGGCCCGTCAGAATAATGTGAAAGGAGAGACTATACAAAAAATATTTTACTTTCTTAAAAACGGGAGAGATTTTTCGCCGATGATAGGAGGAGTAGGGGGGATAAGGAGTAAAAGGTGGGGAGAGTGGTTAACGGATTTTATTACTACTATTTTTTTCCTGTAAGATACATGTATATTAATTTATTATTCATTTATTTTTTTAAAAAAAATCACATTGGTTGCAAGAGTCTACCTCCTTTACAAAAAAGGGGAAGTGGTGTAGGCGTCACTCAGTAAGTACCCACCTATACTTAGAACAGGAAAATACACGAAAGAAACACAGAAATAAAATAAACGAATAAACAGCAATAAAAGACATACCCAGTACTTGTTCGCAAATAGTAATATCTCCTAAAGAAAACTTAAGCAATAGAACATCAAAAGAATCACAAGTAAATAGGCAAACCAAACATATCCATTTATGCTCTCGTGATGCATGCTCATTTGAAAAACCATGACACACGCAACAACGTCAAATCATGCAATATGACATATAATTCTATCCGAAAATAGTTTATATAAATGTATATATTTTTATATCCGAAATTAATATAATTAAATTTTAATTCTATTTAAAAACAGTTCATATTTATGCATATACTTAATATACAAAAATAACATGAATATATATATATATATATATATATATATATATTATTTAAAAACACTTTATATAATTAGCATATACTTAAGTACGAAAATTGACATAAACATATGCATAATTCTTCAAAAAATCAGTTTATATATTTATAGAGATAATTATATACGAAAATCACATAATATAAATCTATAATTCTAAATAATCAACAGTTTATTAAATCAATATATATTTAAGCCGAAAACATTTTTATATAGCCTAATTTATGCAAAACAGTTTATATAATTATATATATATATATATATATATGTATGTATATATATAAATCCAAAAAAAACTATATTATGAGTTCTTATTGGTAACAAGAAAACTGGTCTGATCTTCAATTTACAAGAAATGATTGCATAATTATGAAATCCTTCATGAGATCTCTAAATTCATAGGCAAAAGAGAAACAGATTCATGATGATATGCTATCTAAATTAAATTGACCTGTCAACACCGGAATTAAACCAACATAAATGGACCGAGAGTTAATTTTCCAGTACCGGACTTACTTGTAAGCAAGCTCCTTAAGACTTTCATTCCAACCTTCAAGATGCTGATCTAGAAGAGCTTGTGTTTCTGCATTCATCTGGAAAACATTTGGTGATCCAAGTATCAACTCTAAAGTCACGACACCCACACTCCAAACATCGTACCTATCCACCACAAAAAAAGACGAGTCCAATAAAAGAAGGAAGTTGAGGGTAGAAAAAAAGAAGAGAAAAAGAGAACCACAGAAAAACATGGGGACCCCCACATTGCATAAGTTTTGTGAATTTTCAAATATCAAATCCTGATAATAAAAAAAAACCACATAAATAACCCTAGCTGATAGTACTTCATATATGACAACGAACTAGGAACTTGAAGAACAGAGAATCCCAACGTATAGCAAGGGAAATTGCTATTACCACCCATGAATTTTGCTTATCCATCCAGTGCAAAGAGGGGTTCGATAAGAATAATACAAGATGAAATAAGTCGCAAGCTACGTTAGTTTGTTTCCATCAACTAATTATACTTATCCGCCCCATGCAAATGGACAAATATGCAAATTCATGGGTGGCAATAAACACTCTCTATTATAAGCATAACAGAATAAAGATTATGGAAAAGTGAAGCAAGCTAATTTTACAACGTAGTGTTTTGGACCTGATGCGAGCTGGCAGTGAGTAAAGCTTCTGGAGGAGCATACTCAGAAGTTTGTTCAGCTCTGATAGTATAACAGTCTGGGAAAAAAATAAGCATTCTAGAAACTCAATGAAAAAATATTTGCAAGCATTTCATTTACACAAAATGAAAACTTGCAAGAGACGTATGTCTGAGTCAACAGAACAATGTCTAAGCCTATGAAAAAAAGATCAGCTCTATCATGTCACATTGAGCCTGCCTATGATAAAAAGATCAGCTCTATCATGTCACATCAGCCCACAGGCTCAAGGGATTGGTACGAGAGTATATAGAATTAGTGGACCGCAGCTTTAGAAGTTGTAGAGGGCATCAAAAAAAGGAATAGACATGTATTTGGACAATAACTTATCCTCCACTTCTATTAAACTTAACCTCCACTTCTATTGGACAAAGGCAGAATACGATCAAGCATCATAAAATAAATACATAACAAGCGAAGAGGATTGAAAAATAAAACATGTGTCATACTCCCCTAAGATGAGTTCAAAAATGTCATTAATAAGAGCACAATGATTGATAGGTCATTCATATTCATACAAGACATAGACTGCCCATTTTCTTTTATTAGCATCAGGTGTTCGTCAACGCAAAAACCACTGAAATTAAGACTCGAGTTGAGAGAAAGAGCGTGAAGCCTTCGAGAGGGCTTTCGCGAGTTGAGGAAGATTGGTTGATTATAGAGCTAAGGCGAATCAAAGGTTTGTCCATTTGATTGGGCATGGACGAGCCTCGACTAGGCCAGCATTAATGAAAAATGACAAACGTTTTCCATCACACCGTGAATCAGACTCTGCATCTCTATAGACAAAAAATTACCTAAGCACTATATGGCAAAAAGCCAGGGACAAAACTTAATATTTGAAACCGAAAGGATCTTCCTGTAAAATGCAAACCTCAAGGACGTGCAAGTCTACACATTCATTGATAGGTCTAAGTAGGATACAAGTATACTGTGATAGAATAGTCCAAACAACATTACCTTGAAGGTCCTGCAGAGCCATCTAGGTGCTTCATGGTAAATTCATCCAAATGCGCTACAAAAACAATGACGCACCTATTTGTTACAGAGCTCAAAAAAATAATTAATACACTTCTAGCTATTAAAAAGATGGCATACATTGCACCAAGACAAAGAAAATATCTTCAACCATGTGTAACCAATTACTCAAGTACACCATGTAGACCCGTTTCCATGCGAACACAATTTCTAGAAGAAAGACTATGCAGTCAAAGATAGAAAAGATTGACAAAATAATCAAGCAAGAGGGTTGAATATAAGTTCAGTTTAAAATTAATCAAGAAATTAACAATTGAATCATAAAGTAAAGCATCACCCTCGTACATTTTAAGCTTGTAAATTTTGTTCCCCATTGGATGACTTCTCAAGCATCTCCCTAAAGTTTGATCTTCAATACAGATGACCATATTCTCTAGCAACAGAAAACCAAAAAATTATAAGTTAGATTTAAGCTGGGCAAACTCAAAATCAAGTTGCCTATTTGTGTACATCATAAACAAAAAGACAAGCTCCTTAGAGAGAGTCAAACAAAAGGAGGATATCAACAATGGTCTCACCAGGTTTAATATCCATGTGTTATATTCCGGTCATGGCATGGCTTTAGGGCCATCAACTGAGGAAAAGTAAAAGATAAAGAAAGTTAATTTCGAACATAAGCATTTTCAGATTAAAAGGAAAACGAATCCAATGCATTATATTATCTCATGAAATACAAGCCATATCTCATTGGATCTTGATTCAAATGACTCAACAAATCTCACAATGTGGTCCAAACCACCATCATTTACAGATCTCAACAATCCTTTCCAGGATGATACATTTTCTGAACTCCAATAGTTATCCCTTTGCCAGCGAATATACTTACTTGAATTTAGATTACGAAACTTACCATCTTGAAGTTTCAGCGAATCAAATACTCCAGTTGATGGGAAACCTATAAGGAAAGTGGACGCCTTCAAGAAAAGTTCACCAAAATACTTTTCTCGTAGCCCACTTAAAATAGACAGCAGCCCCTTTTTCTACCTGATGCAGTAGCAAGTCATTCATACAAATAGTTAACCCAACAAGCAGACAAAAACTATATAATAAATCTTTTTCAGATAATTTGCAAGCCAATTTATAGCAGTATCCCGAGGACCTCACAGGAATGTGGTGGTTCATATCTTGAGTACTTAAAAGGGCACCATAATTTGGTGTACGTCATGGTGATAATAGACAAAAATAGACTAGAGAGATTATTGGATGCTGATAGGGCAGAATGAATACCTCTACAGATGCTCTGCTATATTCTATTGTGTTTGTTTAGGGAAACTTGGTGTTTTGAAAACATAAGAAATAACAAGTGGCGTGTAGGTCTTTCTTTTTCTTGTAAGTCAAGTGGTGTAGGTCAAGTGCTAAATCAGAATACTGAAACATGTAAAAACCATACCACTAAAAACAATTGTGCTTCAATTTTCTCAAATGGTCCAAAAAAGCCAAAAAGTTAAAGACTCTTTTCATTTTCAAAACCATACCACTAAACATAATTGTGCTT
The DNA here is from genome assembly GCA_036186865.1 of Eustoma russellianum. Lineage (NCBI taxonomy): Eukaryota > Viridiplantae > Streptophyta > Magnoliopsida > Gentianales > Gentianaceae > Eustoma > Eustoma russellianum. The sequence goes on along the minus strand of AP025040.1, from coordinate 6,778,261 downwards.
CAAATTTCTCAGGAAAATATAAGACAAAAGACTAAAAGATTAAGGAAGAATAATTACTTTAGTCTGCTTTAGACTAAACATGTTGCTATCAGGAGGTATGTCAAAAAAGCTTGTTTTTGAATAAAAGGAGGCACATCACTCAACGAGAATCTTTAATTTTGGCAACAGCCTTCCGACTTTTTTGCTTGAACTTGAACAATTCCACATAAAAGCCAGCCAAACTTCACCATATGCTTCACGGTCATACCTCTTCTTCAATATGTACCTAATCAAACATAAAAGATATCTGAGCATAACCAAAAAAAAGGTGCAGCATAGAAGATTTTAGGAATGATAAATCCTACGGACTATGGATAGGCACATAGCTTGATGAAACTTCTCCAAACTAAAATATGATCGTACTTAGTGCTACAAATCTAGCAGAAGACAATCAAAATTCAGCGACAGTAAAGCATGCAGGAATTATGTTGGGTTCGTAAGCAGTCCACACAATGCACCAACACCACTCAGACGCTCTACGCAGACTAGCCACCCTTGAGGTTACTGTAGAAAAGTGTAGTTAAACATCTTTGTTTATTATTATTTTTGTTACCGTTAGTATACTCTAGATTTAGCCGTTAGAGTGTTTATTATCTTGTATATAAAAGAGGCTGTCGTTCTCTTCCGGAGTAGCTGGATTCTTTGTACTGATAACAGAGCACTTCATTACATGAACAATAAGAACATTCTTGTATTTCATTATTGTGCTGAGTATATTGAATACATATATATATTTTCTATATGGTATCAGAGCACTGCAACGATTTCTGGAAGAACACATTCCAATTTATCTCTGTTATTCAAAGAATACAAGGAAGTGCTGAATTGCAGTAGAGTCATATTGTATTTATTCAGTTGTTGTGGAAGAGAAACACTTCACAAGAAAGTGTTGGAAAAGTATTCAGAAGAATACAAGGAGAACGGGTGGAAAAAAATTTGAAGGCGAGAAGAAAACGCCTGGAAAAGTTTGAAGAAGGGAAGAACAGCAACAGAAAAGTTTTTTTCTCTCTCTTGTTACCGAATACAGAGACGAAGACGAAAATCTGGAAAAGGAATTATTAATTCCATCTCGTGTTTTTTTTTCGTTTTTTTTGGAATTCTATGTCTTGAAATACACCGGGTTAACGTGTCTTCATCCGGTACAATTCAAGCCCACGTGCAACCATCTGGAGCCGTTGCATGTGAGTGGGATACCCTCACTTTGACACGTGTTTTCCACTATCTTTAACAAAGCTTCCCCGAGAAGCTTCAGGACTATTCTATCATATTTTTGTTTTTCAAACATCTCCTCTTTTTCATTCTTTCCTCTGGATTTCAAACTACTGACTTCACGTTATTCTTCACTTCTCTTCTTCGTTTGTTTTTCATCCAAATCTCTGCATTTCAAACAATGTCATCAGCATCCACTCCATCATCTGCAACTAGACGACCTGAGGTAACATCTAGGGGAGACACTGGAGGTTCATCTCTTCCTCCTATCCAGCCATCTTTAATGGATAGTAATTCTGTCATGATTACTAATCACAAACTCACTACCCACAACTATCTATCTTGGAGTAAAGCTGTAGAGCTCTTCGTGATGGGGAGAGGTAAGGATGACTACTTGTACGGGCACATGCAAGTTCCAGCACATACAGATCCACAGTATAGGCTGTGGAAAACTGAGAATGCCATGATAATGTCATGGTTACTCAGTTCCATGACCCCCGAAGTTGGAGAAAACTTCATTCTTTACCAAACTGCTAGTGATATTTGGAAGGCGGCTAAGGAGCTGTACTCACAAAAGGATAATGTTGTTGAGATCTATGAGTTAAAGACACAGATGGCGGAACTGAAACAAGGAGAGCAACTTGTAAGTTCCTACTACTCACAGTTGACTCGTTTGTGGCAACAGATTGACACATACGAGACTCATAACTGGTCATCCCCAGCTGATGACCTTGCATTTAAGAAGTTTATTGAAAAAAATCGAGTCTTTAGGTTTCTGCAAGGGTTAAATAAGGAGTTTGACTCTGTGAGAAGTAGATTGTTGGGAATGAAACCATTTCCTGCGTTAAACACAGTATTTTCTGAAGTTAGGATGGAGGAATCACGAATTAAAGTCATGATGGGAACATCATCTATAGTAGATAGCTCAGCGCTTGCTATGTCTGTTAATCAAGACTCTACGGTTTCTACTGCTAATGTAACACATAAAGGTTCTTTTAAAAATGGTCGTCCTTATTGCAAGTTTTGTAGACGTTTTGGTCATTCGTATGAAAACTGTTATAGTAGACCTGATGCGACAGTACAGAGACCCTCTAAATCCTTTGGTAATAACTGGAAAGGAAATTCATCAAACTGGAAACCACAGGCTAGTGATAACTGGAAGGGTAATCGAAGTCAAGGAAAACAGAACAATTCAATGGCCCATTTGGTGAATCAAGTGGAGACTACTCCTGTTACTGTTATGTCAACCAACAGTAACTCATATGACAATCCAATCCAACAACAACTTGATACAATTATGAAGATTCTAGGACAACAGCAAGCTGACAAGAGTCAAGCTGAGAACTCTACTATTTCAACTGCAACTATGGCTCATCAGACAAGTATTAACTGTTTATCTAATTCTCATAGACATATCACCTGGATTATTGATTCAGGCGCTTCAGATCACATGACACATAGGAAAAACATCCTTGCAGACTTTGAACTTTTTCCATCACCTAAATTTGTTCAGGTGGCCACTGGGTCTAAGGTTCATATCCTTGGAAAAGGAACTGTTGCACTTGATAATCAACTAAAACTTAAGGATGTACTCTACATTCCTGATCTTAGTTTTAACTTAATATCAGTGAGGAAGTTTACTTTAGACAATCACTGCATTGCCGCCTTCTCACCCTATGAAGTTACATTTCAGGGGACTTCTACGGGGGAGAAGATTGGCAATGCTAGATCATTCAATGGGCTATATCTTTTTGGAACAACAGGATCAACTAACAACTTTTGTTGTGTTGCTGAGTCAGAAAGTGATCTCAGGGCTACTCGCAGACATGATCTTTTGTTATGGCATAGACGTTTAGGACATCCCAACTTTGTGTATCTTAAGAAAGTTATGCCTAAGTTGTTTTTTAATATTGATCCTGTATATGTTAAATGTGAAGAATGTGAATTGGCTAAGCAAGTGAAGTCTACTTATCCAGCAAAGTTGTATGTTCCATCTCATGCTTTCAACTTAATTCACTCTGATATATGGGGCCCATCTAGAGTAAGTAATATTACTGGAGCAAAATGGTTTATCTCATTTATTGATGATCATACTAGAATTTCTTGGGTGTTTCTCATGAAACACAAGCATGAGGCTGGAGGTATTATTCAGCAGTTTATTATTTTTATTAAAAATCAATTTAATACTACTATTAAAACACTTAGGACTGATAATGGAATGGAATATCTGGACAAAACAGTTCAGATGTTTCTTGTAAGTCATGGAATTCATCATCAAACCTCATGCACATATACACCCCAACAGAATGGGGTTGCAGAACGGAAAAATCGGCACATACTAGAAGTAACAAGATCTATAATGTTTACCAAATCCGTGCCTAACTTTTACTGGGGAGAGGCAGTTCTTACTGCAGTATATCTCATAAACCGTATGCCTTCTAGAGTTTTATCATTTAAGTCTCCTGTTGATGTACTTAAAGATAGTTATCCTTTTACTCATGTTATTTCTGTGTTACCACCTAAGATCTTCGGTAGTGTTGCATATGTTCATATTTCTTCTCATATGCGAGGGAAACTAGAAAGTAGAGCTGTTAAATGCATCTTTATAGGTTATTCAAATACACAAAAGGGTTACAAATGCTTTGATCCCCACTCTAAAAAATTATATGTTACATTAGATGTGAGAATAGATGAGAATAACAGTTATTATTCTTCATCATCTAACTCTGTTTCTACCTCTCCACATATAAATAACTCAGATTTTTGGAGTATTATTGATATATCATCCAATAC
>AP025040.1:6756503-6772311 GCA_036186865.1 Eustoma russellianum | reverse complement strand
TGTAAGTTATGTAAGCCAATTTATGCATAATCCTACTGTTTATCATCTAACTGCTGCAATGAGAATAATCAGATATTTGAAGAATGCACCTGGACAAGGACTTCATTTTCAGAAGTCTGAAGATAGAAGCATTATTGTTTACACGGATGCTGATTGGGGAGGGTCCCACACTGATATGCGATCTACAACTGGGTATGGTACTTTCCTCTGGAGTAATCTAATTACATGGCGAAGCAAAAAACAACCAGTTGTATCCAGAAGTAGCGCAGAAGCTGAGTTGAGAGCTTTGGCATTAGGAGTATGTGAAGGACTGTGGGTTAAAAGGGTGCTGAAGGATCTAGGGCTGACTGCTGTGTTACCAATACGACTTTACTGTGATAATATTTCAGCCATCCATATGATCGAAAACCCAATACAACATGACAAGTCCAAGCATATTGAAATAGATCGACACTTTATTCGTGAGAAAATTGAAGCAAAAATTATTCAGCTTCTACATGTACCTTCACATCAACAAGTTGCTGATATCTTCACTAAAGCAGTATCTATTCACATTTTTCAAAACTTATTAAGCAAGCTTGGTTGTATTAACCTCTACTCTAATACACCAAGCTTGAGAGGGAGTGTAGAAAAGTGTAGTTAAACATCTTTGTTTATTATTATTTTTGTTACCGTTAGTATACTCTAGATTTAGCCGTTAGAGTGTTTATTATCTTGTATATAAAAGAGGCTGTCGTTCTCTTCCGGAGTAGCTGGATTCTTTGTACTGATAACAGAGCACTTCATTACATGAACAATAAGAACATTCTTGTATTTCATTATTGTGCTGAGTATATTGAATACATATATATATTTTCTATAGTTACATAACATGACCAGTTTAACTCACTCAAACATGCTGACAAAATAAACATGTAAGCCAAAAGAGAACCCATTTCAATAATCTTGTCATTCCAAGGCACAAAATCTATTTAAACTCTTATAGACAGAGAGATTTTCTCACACAGGCAAGGAACAAGATGCTTAATACATACATTTAAATGAGATAAGATTTTTAAACAAGTTTAAGAAGTGACAGGAATTAGAGCTGATCTTGCGCATGTTATGAGGCAGTAAATATGAAATTCATAAAGTCAGGTAAAACTAACATGTGTGTATATATTTATGTCTACGTGCACACACAAACACGTGTCTCTGTGTCGGTACATTTATAAACATATGTCGCTGTGAGTTTTTCCTATGGAAGTACAACTAAAATCAAATGACCTCCTTGGATCAATAAACAGCAATTAGTGTCATCAAAATGGTTCTAACAACATGGTTGTTGATGATTAAACTTGTTATTTCTGAGCATTTTTTACCCATCTGTCATCAAAATGGTTGTTGATGATTTCCATGAATACACAAAATTATCTCAAGTTATCTTTCTTGGAAAAAAACAAAAAGAAAGAAGAAAAGAACCCAGAGCTTTTTTTTTGTAATTAACCACCAAAGATTATATACTTCATGAATCTAACAAACATCTAAAAATGGAAAACTAACAAAAATTTTACCACCACCTTCATTGGTTGGATCATTATCTCCACTAGCTTCACTAAAACTGATGGGAACTGAAGACAGATGGAGCATCCGATCCTGTCTTGATCAAAAAAATTCATGATCTTCAATACACCGACATGCAAAATAATCTACTTTTTTTTTGAATGAAATTTGAATCGTAAATTACAAACAAGGTTGGCTAACGCTAGTCAAAAAAATGGAGAATAGACTCACAAAACAACCCTGCCAACAAACTCCCACCAACATTAACAATAATATACTTTAGAACTTCATTTTGCTAGGAACACCATAACAAAACAAAGACATGAAGACAGAAAACTCTCTGCTGAACCCTTCGAGACACCATAACAGAATCAAGGACATGAAGACAAAAAATTCTTTGTCGAACCCTTTTTAATGAATATCAAGTTCCCAATAACACTTTTCCCCTCCAAATCATGAATTTTTTCAGTGTTAGTTTAGATTTACATCTAAATATATCCACTGTTAAGATATCAGAAAAGAGCGTTATATCCAAATTTTACCTTAACACGGTTGAATTATGAGTACACAATGTTGAAAATATTAAAGAGTATCGGGAATCACCATGCTTCACCCAAGACAATTAATGGTAACCTATGCAACTTCAATTACAACAGGAAAGCACAAACTTTTAAAGAAAAGCAAAAAAAATGAGAATACAACAAAGGAAACACCATAGCAAAAATATTGAAACAACATTTTCCTTTAAACTGAAAACGTGAGACAACAAATATCACCATTTAACTTCAGCCAAGGTTATTAATATATAAGTGATACGTTGAGGAAAAGGACAACTGACCATTTCATCGTCTATAAAGCTTCAGCGTCTAATCAAGAAAGTAAACCCACACAATAAAGATAAAGGATAATCTGTTTTCACAATTCCAACATCAACTTTAAAAAAGAAAATAAATGTCAATATTGGAAAACATGTTACCTCTTTAGTATTCGACCGAGATAATAAGAATCCATACACTCTAACAAGCCACACGTCGCATCAGACCTCCACCAAAATTTAATTGTAGCCATCACATATTCACTGTCCACTTGGTGGTACCTGCGTAATGAAAAATGAATGTTCTTGAGTATTATGGTAATCTTTTAAAATGCACAAAAGAGCATATGATCAGACCGACACAATTTGAATAGCGGTCGTACATCCTCCTGGAATGACTAATGCAAGCCCAGCCAGTAATGTGACCTTCTGTGTAATAGTCTGAAAAACATCTGGATCAAGGGATATAAAGAGAAGTCCAGTGAAGTCAAGTCAATGTCAAAGAACTCAGGAATTTTAATAGGATTTAGAAACCTAAATCATCATAATTATAACTTAAGAGAGTCTTTTGCTCTGTAAAAGACTAAGAACCGTACCTGTGGTTTGATGCTTCCCCATATATAGGACACGGGTACAAGAATGGGCTAGCTGAAGGTGACCATAAGAGAACTTCAACCAAAAACAATTGAATTGGTATAAGAGCATAAACCATTACTTGAAAAACTATAAATTATCAGACCAAAGATAATAGCATGCATAACTTGAGCCACGACGATTTGCATTAGCAGAACAAATCACTTCTTTCTTGAAAAAAGAATAGATTTCTAAGACAATTGTACCTAGTTTACATCCTGACTATGCATAAAAGATTATGGTGCAGATCATAATGAGTGCTTGACCTAGTATGAAAATTGTTCATCCACAAATCAACAGATTGAATTGTCATTCTGTTGAGAAAAGGAGCCTGTATAAATCAGCAAGGTTAAACACTATTCCATGGTTAAGTATTTACTAGGTAGAGTTCAAGAGCACACGAAAAGCAGTAAATGGTGAATGTACCGCTTCAATATCTTCTCTCAAGCTTTCCCGCTTAACTTTTTCATTGAGAATTGGCACATAAAACCAATAATCTAAGTTCATAAAGCATTCCATGAACGATAAGAAAACCAATTAACAATTCTTAATGTTCAGGAAATCAAATTTAAACTGTTGCAATGAAATGTATTGATAGCCCGAGGACATGCTACAATAACTATCAAAAAATACAAATTAGAAATTCAAAAGCAGAAATCTTATCGTTTAATTATTAAATTTGCACCTATGCAAGATAAATCTGTTGACGACAATCAAGAGATTCTGCATCTGATTGTTCCTCTGATTCAAATGAACTGGCTTCAAGGTAATGTTCATCTTGAAGGACGCCTTTGCAATATCCAATAAAAGTTCAAAAGAACATGGATACTTAGCATGATTCGCCAAAAATACAATGCTTCAATATAATAACTTGAAAAGGAAAAGGAAAAAGGACCTGATAGTAGGATATGGATAACGTCCGTATCCTTTCATGGTTCCAAGTATCACCATAAAAAAAATTGTTGTTGAATGAGACTCATCCCCAGAGTGAGCAACACCCTTAAAGCTTCAGCAAATGCATTCCTAGCCGTTGAAACTCGATCACCAAGTCCCTATAAAAATACATGTTGAAAATCTAGTATTAAATAATAGTACCATTGGAATAGTGTAGACTTGATGTATTTTTTAAGTTTTTCTCTTTTGTTACCGTTAATATAACCGTTGTATTCTCCACTCTATAAAAAGTGAGTTTACCGTAACACTGAGGTGAAGTGAATAGTACTGTTTTATTCTAGATTGATACATAGCACATTTTCTCTTTATTTTTTTATATGGTATCGGAGCATACAGAGCACATTTTATTCTACTTCATCTTCACTTGTCGTGTAAAGAACAGAGCTTAAAGGTCCAAGAAGGCTATTGCAGAATCGTGCAGAAGAAAGGAAACCAGAAAGAGAAAGACCCAAAGAAGGAGAAAGTACGAAAAGAGGTTAAAAAAGTGCTTTGAAAATGAAAAACAAAGTAGTCTTCAACACGAAAAGAAGTAAAACACGGAACACGAAAAGAGGTAACGTGTCCTCTTTCTGCTAAACGTGTCTCTTCTGGGTTTTTTGAAAGTCTGTCCACTTGTTACCATCAATTATATTTTCTCTCAAAAGATAGGACAATTGTCCTCCACTATGTTAAACTAATAAAAGTTTTTAACAAAAAGGGAAGCTTTTGCTTTTTTCCCGTGAATGACCTCCACTACTTTAAGATAATAATAGTTTTTTAACAAAAAGAAAGTTCCTGCCTTTCCCATAAACGTGACTGACACCCATCTCCAACATTCCTTATATCTAAACCTTTTACACCTTTCTAAAACCCTCTACACTACTACTCAGATATTCCGTTTCTCTCTAATTTATCTTCATCTTGAATATTCTCTGTTTCTGATTACTTTTCCTGAAAAATAAACATGTCCTCTACAAATACCCTTCCTCTGCTTGAAGGCCTGAACCTTCCTCATCTATTATTGCTGATACTCCAATGACTATATCATCGAACACACTTGATGGGAATTCTATGATGATCACTAACTTGAAACTGACCAGTCATAATTATCTTGCATGGAGTAAAGCAGTTGAAATGTTCATCATGAGAAGGGGAGAAGATGATTACCTCTATGGGAACATGCAAATCCCGCAAGTAACTGATCCTAACTATCGTCAATGGAAGATTGAAAATGCTATGATCATGTCATGGCTGATCAGCTCCATGACTCCAGAAATATGTAACAACTTCATCCTATACTCTACAGCTGCTGAAATCTGGAAAGCAGCAAAAGAACTATATTCCCAGACGGACAATGTGGCTGAGATCTATGAATTACAATCTTAGATAAATGAAATAAAACAAGGTGAGCAATCAATTACCACCTACTATTCTCAACTTACTAAATTATGGCAACAGATTGACACCTATGAAACCCATAACTGGGGCTTACCAGCTGATGCTATAGTGCAGAAGTTCTACAGCCTAAGACAGAACATAATCTGCTGAATTACCGCTTTTCCCCTCTGGCATAGGAGGACGGACCACGACATGCATGGTTATGATACCTCCTGGAATTTCTGCCATAGGAAGTCTTGATTCAGCCAGTGATTTGTTGTTTTCAAGTATCTTTCCTGCATTTATTAGCTTCATATCATGTATGGTCCTCGGTCCATTCTCCCTCTCTGCCAAACAAGAGAAGTTTCACCAGTCAATAGACTATTGCTCAAGCATCAACTTCAGTTCTTATTAAAAACAAAACGAACACATCTTTTACTACTATAAAAGAACATGTATAGAGACAGCTGCCTAAAGGACACTTTATATGTACAATGAGACAGGTTTTAGTTCCCCGGGATTCTATATACCACCTTCAACCCGTTAGTTCCCCTAAGTGGATCATTGATGCCATAATTGCCAGCATATACCAAATCCATCTGTATTAAATCAATCAACCACGTATACACGTCTTAGATGCAAAATAGATAGGTAAACAAAAAAGAAAGACAATAATAGCAGTAAAAATGATGGATAAAGTCTTTATTGTCGGCTTATTATCAAGTTTCCAGATCTTGTTAAAACTTTTCCAAGTTAAGCGAGATAAACAGCATAATGCAAGATGATTTGGGAAGCTGGAAAAGTAAATATCACCTTGTTAGACAATTTCAAAGACGTTACCCGGTCATCGTTTTTCCAGGAATGAGTAACCCTGTTTTTAAGTTCAAGTAAACGAGAGATGTAGTCCTGCCAACTTATAGTGTTAGCGTCTTCTTCAGCAATTTTTTTGTGATCGTCGAGTTGGTCTGAATGTGTATCGGCTGGAAACTTCTCATATGCTGCATAAATTTTGTGCAATAAGGTTATCAAAACAAGCAAAAATTAAATGTATCTCAAATTAAGAGAAGATAACCTGCGAATGTACAGCTAGTTAGGAAGGTATTCTTAAAAAACCATGGTGGAACACATAGAAAGTAATGGAAAAATGCAATCTCAGGAAAACTTTCACATTGCTTAACATCTGGATGCAGAGAGCTGTGTAGTTAAAATATAAAAGAATCCAGCTGCACCATACCCTCGACACTCTTCATGATTGAACTAGATATCTGCAAAGGAAGAGACTAGAAACTTTGAGCAGGAACCAAACTGAAAAAATCCAACTAAATTAATTAAGAAGTTGGGTATTGATAAAGGTAGTGAATCACTTAAAGAGCATAAGATAGGGAGAATCTGCATTAACTTTGAAGTATGAGCATGCCTTGAGGAAAATAACATAAACAAGAAGGTGGAAGAGTTAACATGGCATAATAATGCACTCACTGAGGATACGGAAATCACCTTATTTGCAGGAAATTTCTGCATCAAAACTCTCTTAAAAGAAGTCCATTCCTCAGAAGGATGTCGAACTGCAGTATCTATCAAAGGTTCAACATCAAAATCTGATTCTTCAAACTGAAAACCCTTGGGAGACGTTACTACCTCCCCAATGGATCCCATCAGTGGATCAATGATGCCAACCTTCTTATGGTCTATTTTACCATTCCCGTTAGTTCCCCTAAGTGGATCACTGATGCCATAATTGCCAGCATATACCAAATCAATCTGTATTAAATCAATCAACCACGTATACACATCTTAAATGCAAAATAGATAGGTAAACAAAAAAGAAAGACAATAATTTTTGGGCAATGAGGAGAAGAACATATGATAAATCGAATCACCAGAGTTACTGGATCAAATGCATGTTTTCAGGTGACCAACTATTTACCTTCGCCTTCTCGCCTTTGTATCTATATAATTTTATAAATAAAATAAAACAAAACAATACAAGCTAACAGAAGAGGTTGAGGATGTGCAATCCAACATCCAAAAGTTGCCAAAAGAAGAAGTGCAATTACCCATGTGTATAGACATTCTTCTAGTCCGCTGGATTCTGACAAAGCAGACTCACCTAAACCGTAAATTGAGAGCACAAGAGATAAAAAGAACAAAGATAGAAACGAAACTTGGTGCAGGAAAACATTCAACACATTTAGCAGTCAATTGAAATAGTTCTACTATACCATCAAAACAGCAAGAATAAAAATAACGATACAAAACCCATTAAACAAATTAAATAACACAAAGAAATCTATGGGGGAGAAACATAAAAACTACAAGAATTTCTCTCAGATCAAAATAGTGATACATACATTAGATTCGATTATACTTTCCTATTTTTGCAGAAACTTCATAAGAAAAGAAAATGAAGCAATCCATTCTTGCAGACCAATTGGAGGCCATATAAAGGCATGCATGAAAAACATCACAATTAACAATCAAGAACCAGCAAGAATTTTAACAAATAACCAAAATTAAGAAACGTGAATCAAGAAACAACCCATGTTTGATTTCACTTAGAAAAGACGACTAATACAGTAAAACAACAAATATGAAAAACCTTGGATGACGATGACAAACCAAATACTAAGCTTGGGGTTGGAAGGAAGAAAAGCTGATTTCTAATTGATAGAGAGTGAGAGTCCGGCAAGGTGATTGTGGCCGTCGGGGGCGGTGGCGATGGCGGTGGCGGGAGGCGGATTTCCGATGGATGTTTTAAGAGGGATCAGAAGCCTCTGATGTATACGATCAAAATCTTGATTTGATAAAATGCTTTTCTTGGGTATACTTACCTCATATTGGAGGAGAAAAACGTGTCAGTTGCAGAGAAAAATGAGAGTCCGAATGAGTAGAGTGAAAAGAAAAGGTGATCATATCAATCATGGCTAACTATTTTCTGTCAACTTATTCAAGTAAGAATGTCCAAAATAGCCTATATCGCCTGACTCAACATAACATTGACACAGAAACTACCAAGATACTGTAAACCAAACGACCTTGATCGAGAGAGGATGAGTTAATCTATACATATATGCTTGAGTCATTGCCCTGGATTTGGACTTATTTTTAATATACAAATATCACAGTGCCAGAAGCCAGAAAGGGAAAAAAGCAGAGCATAACAACTTCAAACACATCACCAGAAACCAAAGGCATGATCTTCAACAGGGAATCCAAAAGGATTCGAGCACGGCGTGCCAGAATAGCAAGCATCTTCATTCTTTGTAAACAAGTACATCGGACACATCAAGTTCTTGCTAATGTTGTCTTCTTCATCTTGAGATAAATCCGATCGATCATGTTCAAAAACATATGAAGAATCAGCAGGTTCCAAGAGGGATGAGTGAACTACTTCATTGTACCGAGAGCTGTCCGAATCAACCACATCACTCTTGGCAGAACTCAGAGCAGTCACAGAAGCCTTAGACGCTTCTTCCTCGCATACATAATCAGCACGTGGTTCTTCATATTGCGCTGCAATGACATTGTCAGCGCATGAAGATTCCAAGTTTGTTGTCCCTTTTTCTCTGCGCAGCAGCTGCTCATTGATGCTAGCAATCTGTGTCAAAATTGAAATCCCAAAATAATTACAATCTTACCATCCAAAATGTATAGATTAACTAAAACCAATACTAGGTAAAATTACCTCATCAAGTATGCATTGAGAGAAACCTAAAAACTACAAGAATTTCTCTCAATGCATTTTCCGATCAAAATAGTGATACATACATCAGATTCGATTATACTTTCCTATTTTTGCAGAAACTTCATAAGAAAGAAAACGAAGCAATCCATTCTTGCAGACCAACTGGAGGCCATATAAAGGCATGCATGAAAAACATCACAATTAACAACCAAGAACCAGCAAGAATTTTAAGAAAGAACCAAAATTAAGAAACGTGAATCAAGAAACAAAACCCATGTTTGATTTCACTTAGAAAAGACGACTAACACAGTAAAACAACAAAAATGAAAAACCTTAGATAACGATGACAAACCAAATACTAAGCTTGGGGTTGGAAGGAAGAAAAGCTGATTTCTAAATTGATAGAGAGTAAGAGTCCGGCAAGGTGATTGTGGCCGTCGGGGGCGATGGCGGTGGCGGTGGCGAAGGCGGGAGGCGGAATGTTTTAAGAGGGATCAGAAGCCTCTGATGTATACGATCAAAATCTTGATTTGATAAAATGCTTTTCTTGGGTATACTTACCTCATATTGGAGGAGAAAAACGTGTCAGTTGCAGAGAAAAATGAGAGTCCGAATGAGTAGAGTGAAAAGAAAAGGTGATCATATCAATCATGGCTAACTATTTTCTGTCAACTTATTCAAGTAAGAATGTCCAAAATAGCCTATATCGCCTGACTCCACATAACATTGACACAGAAACTATCAAGATACTGTAAACCAAACGACCTTGTGAGAATTCGGAGAGACGATCGAGAGAGGATGAGTTCCTGCTGCGTTTCCTCCGCCTTATAATCACGGCGTCTGAATTCAAACGCCATGAGAATAAAGATTATGTCTAGAATGCCTATCAATTGATCTAACAGCGAAAGACAGGAAGAAAGATTGCGTTTATGCCCCGATGGGGCGACGACTTGGGTTTTAAATAGGAGGGAGGACGGCAACAATAAATTATATTAGTGATAATAAAAAAAAAAACGTATTTTTATGGCACATTCTAAAAGAAAAGAAAACTGAAGGTTTTCTCAAAATTATGATATTTGGTGTGCGATTTTCACTCTTGACATATCATTTTGTGGTGGTTTATGCCAATCTTTTTCCATAAAAAAATTGATAACAACATAAATTTTTTCTTAGTTTATTTTTATAGTTGTGCCAACACATATTTTATATAGAAATATAACATTTTTTCAATAAATACTCAATTTTACAATCTATTCAAGTAAAATAAAACTCAGAACTTGTGTTTATTTTTTATGTGCACGCCAATAACTATTTTCTATAAAAATATATTTTATTTTGGAGGTAAAATAGAACAAACACAAACAAGTAAAACCAAAATAAAATAACACAAAATAAAAATAAGTCAAAAGTGTACAAAAATATGTCTACACACTAAATGTCGTATGCACGCACTTATCAATACCATGTGTTTAGGCCGTTGAGTGGCTCTATTACATCTAGATGGACATAGTTTCTCTGGCAGCTCCCTAAGATGATATATATATACACACTCACACGTATCTATGTCAGCTCTAGCTATTTGGCAAACTAGAAGGCAGTGGGTTCGAAAATGATAAGAGCGTTCATGTCATATATGTCGTCCTCACCAGATATATGTATGCCGTTGACGGCTATTGTATGGAATAATGTGTCCAGCTGCGACCATCCTCCATGTATGCATGTCGAGAATGATCCCGCAGTTGTGACACAACAAGCTGCGAAACATATGCATCGGCATGTTGTGACTCTCCAATGACACACGTGTGCTGACGATGGACCTTCGGGCTAAAACATGACAAGCTGCGGATAATATGCATCGGCAGTAGTATGATGGGTGGATGTAATTTAAGGTCTCCATAACATAGGATGTCCAAGACCATCATCCCTAAGCCGATTTAGTGACATCCTATGTATGTATTGTCTCTAGCCGTTAGGTGCATGAATATAGCGTACGTCTGTGTATAGTCGACGTTCACTTCTTTCTTTGTATTCTGATACAGAGCAACCCTCGTATCGATGTACATATGCAGCACATCCTCTGTCAACCAAAAATATCACATCACTTTGTGGGATAGTCGATGCTCAACAATGTGCCATAGTATCATGGACACATAACCAAACCATAGATGAGTATCCTATGTGCACATAAGTGGCAAGCTCGTCAGCACGTCGGGTCCGTAATGCATCTACAGAAATCTCCATCCGATAAACTGTCCAACAAATTGCGTGCAGCATCTACCGTGTGCCGAGAAACCTCTGAGAAGCTGCGCTCACTAAACCACGGCCTGCACGGGATGCATAAGCCATCATTTTTAAATGGCACCCAATATGCCGAGGAAGGAAAATGGCAAACATCTCCCACATACAAAACTGAAGCAGTTGTACTAGCCCTACAATTTGATATCCCTTCTTCTTTGTAATGGAGTTCTCGCATAGATCCTGATAAAAAGCACACAGGGATGGTGTTGCCTCATGAATATCTAAGTGCACCATGAAAGCCCCAAAGTATACACAAATAGACCATATGACGTCTGCTGTTGGATTTGTCATATCACAAACTCATCGGAAGGAAGAAGACGTACGGTCTAATCATTTGTTGAATTTGCTCATTGGATGGATGTTCTATTAGGCCATTACCAGTAAATTACTCCATGAATTTCTTTTGTGATACACAATAGTTTGATATATCTGGTATGTCGAGAGTCCATCCAAGCAACTCAATACACAGTTAGCGCCACAATGCTGCAGTATACGGGGGATACCCAACCAGTAAGTATCCCCCGTCGATGCAAAGGCCAAATAAGACCGCTACACCATGTAGCATAACAGTGGCTTTGCCCAAAGATAGATAAAATAAGTGGTTCTTATGTCACCACATCCCCATGAATACGACAATCAAATTGTGATATATCTTAACCTTACTACACAGCAACACTCTCCCACATATTCACATGCTCTACATATACCCTAAGATCTGATCCTTGTAAAATGATATTATATTCAACACATCCTGCGAGGTGTACCTAATGTTACTCTTAAGATGGAGGGGCCTTTGCTCTTTGTGGAGCATCAACAAATTCCCTATATATGGCCTCAACTCACCAAGAACACCATTGCTACCACCAAAAGAGTAATTTTTACCTCTTCTTACCACACTCTTCCATTACGATGAATTTCACTACGGAAATAAAAGAAAATATTCTTTACGTCTTAATATTATTGTTTTAGTATTTATCTATAATTTAAAAAATCAAATTATTTTAATCATTATTCATATTTTACCATAATTTAATTAACTAATATAAGATAAAGAAATCATGTAGATATTAATTAAAACACTAGTATATAAACTTTGACCACAAATGTACTCTATTAAAGGAAAACAACTAAATAACACTATTTAAATATTTGTACATGATAATTGAATACTACTATACGTTCAGATAGTTGATTAAAAAACAAACAATAATTAAATACAACTATAGGTTCATGCGATCGAAATAAGTAAATAATAATAATTAAATACTAATATACGCTAATGCAAACGAAACAAGTAACTAATAATAAGTGAATACTATTATATGTTAATCCAAGTACACCCGGAGGTTACCTATTTATCACAGGCCATACTTAATTTTTTTAAATATATTCTAAATATAAATTATTAATTATTAAAGTTAAAATTATAAAATATAAAAAGAAAACCATAAAACCTAAATAGCTAATCTCTTTTTACCCCTTTTCAATTGCCCTCCACCGCCCCTACCCGATAACCTATCATTCTCCTATCTTCACTCTTCTGATTTCCCAGTCTTTTTACCCTTTGCATTAGCCGTTGGGTGTATGAATATAGCATACGTCTGGGTATACACACAAACAGTTTGGTGATGAATACCTAGACTCTCCAAATAATCTTTTATTTCCTTATTGACATACTCAATGTCATTATCACTTGTCAACACTTTAATGGATGAATTAAACCAGAGACTTTGCAACCATATCAATTTACCAGTAAAAGTGAAATGCTGCTTGGAGTTTCTCCGCATGAGTATAAAAACCGATGGAGAATTATAAGTAATGCACCTCATCATGGAATTTCCGATATAATCGTTTCACTTTAGGCTTCCAAACAGATGTGCCAAGTGGCAGTGGTGGATGTCATAGACTCGCAGTGGATTAAATATTGGATAATGTTTTACCGGACGAGATTATCTTTAGAATGGGCCTCAAAATGGGCTCCTTTAGTAAGAGACGAGGATACATTCTAAAGATAAAGCCCAAATTTTTCTGGATCTCGGGAGACTAGTTAGGCTCTGATTGTTTACTTGATTTAAATTTAAATTTAAATTTCAAAAAGATATTTCTCAATAAAACTTCCATTGAATTCTTTTCATGCTTTCTAACCGTATAAAAGAAATTCTTTTCGTGCATGATGATGTGTTATAGCCATATTATAGTTAACTAAACCAAGTACCATAATAAGTATTTTATAGTATTTATATTGGTCTTATTGCATATCAAGCAAGGCTCAGAAAGATTATTTACACCAAACATATTCAAATATGATATAAATCAAATAATTTTGAATTAATTTTATATACTCGATTATCAAAGTAACCGTTATACGAACTCATCTACCGACTTCGATATAGCTTCTTCAATTGAAAATAACACTTGTCAACTAATTGTAAAATTGGAAAGCACAGGGTAATCTTAATCATGGTTTTGATATTTGAATCTTTAGAATCATGATGGTTAAATCTGGCTTGTCGCCACGCGCAGATACGTTCCATGACGGATCAAGTTTCAGTGATGTGGCTAATGCCTGTGTTTAGAAAATCCATTAAATGATACAACTTTCTGGACCGTATCTAGTGGATATTGAAAGCCCATTCTGATCCAGTTTGGTCTCTACAGTAATAAAGTGTTTAGTGTCTAACCTTGAACCTTCTACAGATACACCAGATATTACGTACTCAGTGTGCAGGTTTAATACATATTACGTACGCATGTTAATTATTGTGTAGATGTTTTCGGATGGATGTCTATCTGAAGACACAGATAAATCATCATGTAACCTAGGCTGAAAAGATCATTCTGGGCAAAAAAACTTTTCAGTATCAAAGCTTTCTACACAATCCAGGAGGTTATTCCAGAGACACGTATAGTGTTTGTTCATCTGTTCGGCCTAGTTTGCAGGGGACACCTTGTGCGAGTCTCTGCGTAAGATCTCACCGAATCTAGGAAGCCGCTGGGCTCCTGATTTATATCATTCACATATGCTCCTTGTGGTTGGAACGATGGGACCTCCGGGATGAGAGATTTCACCTTTGCTCCAAGTTTTCTCTTTTTTTCCCCTCTTTGTGACTGGCAGGAAATTCGTGACCCACCAGACAAAAATGTTGCCAGGTCAAACTCATACAAATAATTACATCTTCACAAGTCCTTAGGAATGCAGTATCTAAATATATATATATTAAGTCGGTGCATGAGTCAGCACATAGTCTAAAACAGTATTGAGGCAATTGATGACCCCAAGCCACTTAGTGCTAGACAGGAAGTGTTTGAACAATCTTTTTTTCCCCCCTTTCTTTTCTCATAGCCAATTTAGCTTCATGGCCGGCCAGAAGCCAACTACCCAAGGGCCTAGAAGCCAAGCATAGCGAGGTAAGAGGCTGACAAAAGCACCCGAGTAATAATGGATAAACAGGAGACTTGTTACCGGATAAACTGACATCACACTGGGTGATTGAGTGTATATAATCACTCTTAAAGTAAATCAAAATAGCAGATCTTTACATTTTACATTAAACATTATAAGTTGGCATCTGATCAACAAGATGTCATGTACTTGATTGAATGTATAGAATCATTACTTTTCACCTTAAGTTGGGCATCAAAAGTTCGACAGCAGATGCAACAAAATCTGATCCACAAGATTTCATTACTTTTCACCTCAATAATCACCCAAGTCAAACATGTAGTGGCTTTCTCAATTTCGACCACTGCCAAAATCCCAGTTTCACAAGTATTTGCCGACTTAGATTGAGAACTTATTCTAGGTTGTGTTTGTTTGACATACACAAACAAATATATATGGATAAAATAAAATATTCAAGAATCAAACAAGTGATCCATCTAATCTTACTGAGGTCCTTTTACTTACATGCTTCGGCAATGTTGGCGCCTTCGTAGATATTTTTGGGTAGATACCAAATACCTATTCTCTGAACCAAGCTCGACTTGGCGTTTTCCAACAACTTGAAGCAGATACTTGATGTTTCTTCAGAAAGCTGTTCAACGACAAGGCGTATCAACCCAGAAAAACTCGTTTTGTAAGCTAACTTTACTACTCTTCCATGTGCAACAGCAAGGCATATTGATATCTTTTGGTAATCACAAATTGAACAACGCAACAGTATAAATCTGTGAACAACTCATAATATCTATTACAAATAACAATATGGGTGAATAAAGGGCATCCAGTTTGTGGAGAAGTGGCGCTATTACACACGCCCCCCCCCCCCAAAAAAAAAAAAGAAAAAAAAATCTTTTGTTTTTGTTCTCGTGAAGTAAAGGGATGGAAAAAACAACTAGATTAAGGATTTCATTTGAAGTCTTCGATAAGCCATTATCGTTTCTCATCTTTGACCAGACCACATCCTAAATTTCTCCCATAACAATCTTGAGAAACAAGGTAACTACTTTAAAGGAAAAGAAAATAAATCAAAGCGCTTTCAAAGACAGAAGACTGAAGTTACTCCACATAAAGCAACAGTTTTTGC
>AP025040.1:6746319-6756493 GCA_036186865.1 Eustoma russellianum | reverse complement strand
AGAACTTATCCCCTTATATGTAAAAAATAAGAACTGTTTGTCTTGTAATAGTGTTAAGTCACTGTTTCAGTGACTGTGGCAGAAGTTACAGAATTAGCCGTTAGGAGCCGTTGAGGCTTTGTGACTAGGACTTGTATATAAACACTTGTAACACTAAACTGAATTATGTATGTATGAGAATGAAATTTTACATTACATTTCTCTCTGTTCCTGATAATTCTTGATTGTATCATAGCTTTCTCAAACTTGAGCAAAGTTCAAGAAAAAAAACTCAAAGGAAACACTATCAAACGAATATGTCCCAATAACTCTTCATAAGCATTTTTATATGCTAAAAAGAAATCTTGCAACAAAGGTATTCTGCAAAACTTCCTGAAGCCAAGTTGGGCATCATAAATCTCGAGTGCTCCCGAAAGCGTGGAACTGTCTCCCAAAGTATTCGGAGCTACATCTTTCCTCATATTATCTCCGGAAGGAGTATCGAAAAAGGTTTGAATACAGCAACACTTACAACAAAGCAGTATCTGAAATCTTGTTGCTGCTGGTATTTATTTATCTCGGTTCAAAGGAAAAAGACGACATTTGAGGAAGAAGAAGAAGACTGGGTGAAAAGGTCAAACAAAATTAAAGGGTTCAGCAAACAATAGTATACGTGTCTCTTAAATTTTCAACTCTCTTAAATTTTCAACACGTGGAAACCACGTGTCACCTCCCGGGAAAGAAAAAAAATTCATAAACGCATTAAATTTTTCCTCACTTCAAATATTAACTTTCTCTCCTCCCAACATCCGTACTACCCACATTAACTCCACCTGGCTCTTTTTTATCAACCCGTACTAATTGCATTAAAGACATCTGGACTTCTTTGGATTTCTGCACGATTACTTTGGATTTCTTCTTCACGTCTTTACGCCACCATCATTCATTTTTATCTAACATCACTTTCCATCCCATCTTCTTTCTGCCTGCTCTCTCTACATCTACCAAGAGCTACAATCTTCTATATCTTTAAGACTCTGCCCTCCTCTGCTCCTCATTGTCTCGTCTCCAAATATTTGAGGTCTCACATACTCTTCAACATTTTTTTCCCAGTTAGCACTTTAATCTCATCAAAAAGCTAGTTGCATGGCTGATTCCAGTAGTGAAATCACTTCATCTCAAGCCAAGACGTCTCATCCAGAAGCTGGATCTATCCTAGATTCAACTCCTGTGTCTATTACAAGTCAAAAACTAAATGGTAGTAACTATCTACCATGAAGTCGAGCGGTAGAATTGTTTATCACTAGACGTGGCAAGGAGTATTTATCTGAGAAAATGGCTGTTTTCCTGCGGAGACTAGTGACAAATATTCTACTTGGGAGGTGGAGAACTCTATGATAATGTCATGGATTCTTGGATCCATGATACCAGAAGTAAGCAATACTTTTATGCTTTATCAGACTGCTGCTAAAATCTGGAAAGCCACAAAGGAGATGTACTTCAAGCGTGATAACATTTCTGAACTATATGAGCTTGAGTCTCAGTTGAAGGACCTTAAGCAAGGTGATCAGTTAAGTTTTTTAGTTCCTTGTCTCAAATCTGGCAACAAATCGATGCTTTGGAGACTTATCAGTGGACATGCACCACTGATATGCTCTTGTTCAAAACGATAAAAGACACAAAGAGAGTTTTTGGTTTTTTATCCGGTCTACATAAGGATTTTGATGTAGTTAGAAGTCATGTCCTAAGCACCAAACCTTTACCCACTATGAATGTTGTTTTTTCTGAAGTTAGACAGGAGGAAAGTAGGCTAAAAGTGATGATGGGGTCAAACTCCACTGGATCTAACCTGACTCTTAAGTCCTCAGCACTAATAACCAACACAGAAGGTTCTGAAAAAGGCAAAGAGGTGTTCTTTGCCTCTAAGAAATCCAGATCCAGTGAGTATTACAAGAAAGAATGTCAGTATTGTCACAGGTTTGGCCATGTTGTTGATGAGTGTTATAGACGTCCAGGATCCAAAGTGAAACCTCCACCATTCTATAAACCAAATTATAATAAAAAACGTAATAACCCAAGCAGGTCAGATTCAAGCAATTCCTGGAGAACAGACGCTGATTCCTGGAAATCTTCACCCAAGGCAGCCGTTGCAGAAATGCAGACCAAGGAGTCAGCTGAGGTAATGTTCACTCAAGATCAGTTGGATGCAGTACTGAAGATCTTGGGAAGCCAGAGGGCACAAGCAAGCACACAAGCAATCTCTACCCCTGGTCAGATTAGAGCTACAATGGCCTCAGGTATGGGAGGTAAGTTTGAACTGTGGATTGCAGACTCTGGTGCTACCCATCACATGACCTATAATAAAAGAATGTTTCGTTCATTCATTGTTTCCTACGTACCCAAGAAGGTAAAAATTGCTAATGGTCTTACTATTGATATTCTGGGATACGGTGACATACACTTATCAGATCAACTTGTGTTAAGAAAAGTTGTTTATGTTCCCAATCTGGATTGCAATCTTATTTCTGTGAGGAAGCTTATGTCTGATAATGACTGTATAACTGTCTTCTCCTCGTCTGAATGCTACTTTCTGCCTTCTTCTTCCTGCTTCCAGGGGAATGCTATGAAGAAGAAGGTTATAGAGGAGAGGATTGGATGTGCTAAGCTTCATGCTAGACTTTTCTTTTTTGCAATCAGGACCTGAAACAGAAGTTTTTGCGAAATATTCTAGTACCTATTCTTGTATGAACAATTCTGATCCTAGAATAGGTAGTTTAAATTCTAGAATATCTCTTATTTTGCTGTGACACAAGCGTTTGGGCCACCCAAACTTTCTGTATCTCAAAAAGGTTAAACCTGGTTTATTTGATGGCATTGTTGTTGATTCACTCAGGTGTCATACCTGTCAGTATGCAAAACAAACCAGGTGTTCCTATCCAGCCAAAGGATACCATGAGAGCAGACCCTTCAACCTAATTCATTCAGACATTTGGGGTCCCTCTAGGACCCTCAATATGAATGGAAGTAGGTGGTTTGTCATCTTTGTTGATGACCACACACGGTTAACTTGGACCTATCTCATGAAACACAAGTCTGAGTTGTCACAAGTGTTAAAATCTTTTGTGAATTTGGTCCAAAATCAGTTTAACACTGTGATTAAGAACCTTAGATCTGACAATGGGAGTGAGTATTTGGACAAAGAAGTAAAGAATTTTTTGGCAAAAAAGGGCATACATCACCAAACATCTAATGTCTATACCCCACAACAAAATGGACTGGCTGAGAGAAAACACAGACACATTCTTGGTGTGGACAGATCTATTATGTTTTCCATAAATGTGCCAAAGTACCTATGGGGGGAACCCGTCCTTACAGCTACCTATTTGATCAATAGGACTCCGTCCAGAGTACTTGGATATGAGAGCCCCAGACAAAAGCTTCTCAAAGCATATCCTTACTGTTTACTTCTGTCAGAGTTACCGTATAAAATTTTTGGGTGTACTGTGTATGTATATGATCAAACACCAAACAGAGGTAAACTGGAAAAAAAGATCTGTTAAATGTGTTTTTATTGGATATTCAGGTGCTCAAAAGGGTTGCAAGTGTCTATGTCCAGTAACCAAGAAAGTTTATACAACTCTTGATGTTAGTTTTGATGAAAACTTACCTTTCTTTGAGCATGATGAACTCAGGTCTCAAGGCCAAGTGCAGGAGCATTTCTGGAGCATTATTGACATTGTTCACACAAGTGATTCATCTCCAGAAATGAGTCAACCAGGCAATGTGAACACTGAGGTTGATCCAGACCTCCAAGCTGGCCCTGAAACTGAGGAACTTGCAGCTGATGATGGGCATCATAACAGCGTTCAACTGCCACCAATTACCCAGGTATACTCAAGGAGGAGGCAACAGAGGTATGTCCTCTATCAAGTTCCTCTCCTTCAACCACCTCAGGTACCACACTTCATATTCCCTCTGATAATCAAGAACTACCAATTGCTATACGTAAGGGATCAAGAGAATGCACCAAGTATCATACGTCTAAACTCAAGGATTATCATTTGTTCAAAACTGAGGTTTGCTCTACCAAGCACCCTATATGTAATTTTGTTTCTTATGATAGATTATGCCCTTTTTACTGCTAACCTTGATTGTCACTCTTTACGCCGGAACATTAGTGAGGCTCTGAGTCATCCACAATGGAAACAAGCTGTGGATGATGAAATGAATGCACTAATTAAGAACCATACCTGGGATGTTATTCCCCAGAATAAAGATCACAAACCAGTAGGGTGCAAATGGGTTTTTTCTGTCAAGTATAATTCAGATGGGTCACTTAATAGGTATAAAGCTAGATTAGAGCTAAAGGTTTCTCTCAGTCATATGGGATAGATTATATGGAAACCTTTGCTCCTGTAGCAAAGTTAAATACTCTTAGAATTTTATTCTCAATAGCTATTAATCTTGATTGGCCTCTATCACAACTAGACATCAAGAATGCGTTCCTTAATGGTGAGTTGAAGAAACAAGTGTATATGATCATTCCTCCTGGCCTAAAATGAGAGCTGTTTGTCTTGTAATAGTGTTAAGTCACTGTTTCAGTGACTGTGGCAGAAGTTACAGAATTAGCCGTTAGTAGCCGTTGAGGCTTTGTGACTAGGACTTGTATATAAACACTTGTAACACTGAACTGAATTATGTATGTATGAGAATGAAAGTTTACATTACATTTCTCTCTGTTCCTGAGAATTCTTGATATAGTCATGACCCCCGTTGAGAATAACGACTGGATTGTAAACGGAATAAAACAATAAACTAATAATTTATTATTTACTAGAATCGTCGAGTATAACAATAATATACAACGAGATAAATTAAAATAAAAGTAAACACCATAATTTACGTGGAAAACCCTCCCTGTAGAGGAAAAAACCATGGATAGTGAGAACAACTTCCACTATTCGAAATAATAGGAATACAAAAGATCCCTCAAGTTTAAACTTAAACTTAAGAAATGAAAGAGGATTGAAACAGTCAATATTTTCTTATAACAGATTGATATAACCTCACAACTCTCTTTTCCTCTCTTTATTTTAGTTCACATCTATAGAAATAAGTACTAGGGTTTGACAAAGATAGAATTAGAGGAGGTAGCAAGTATGAAGATATTTTATGAACACAAGAATGAAGCTGTTAACTGAAATTTTAAGATTTCAGATTGTGCCTTTTGAACATAGTAATTCCTTAGGAATACAATGATAGCCAACGTCTATATTCCTTCCTATACAGTTGTACCGTCGAAACGCATAGGACGGTTTCCAATTAGTAGAATATTTATTTTTACAATGGGCAATGAGTAAATATTTATTTTTACCTTTTTCTTCTTTTGCATGAAGACCTGTGTATCTTCAGCACTACTCAAATGGCATGCAATCCCATCAACATAGAGCCCAAGTATATTGATCATCACACTAGAACCACCACCTAGAATAGCAATAAGAATATGAGTTAATTACACTTGGTATCCAAAGTTATCCATAAAATTTTAAGTGGCATCCGTACTTTAACGAATTGTTTTAGGTATCCATGCTTATTGGGGAAATTAGCACATGGCATCTTTGATGACGTCATAAAGGCAAATTTCATTTATTTTTTAAAAGTTTAAGAAAAAATAATTCAAAAATAAAAAAGAAAACCCCCACCCCCAACCCCACCATCAACCTCCCTCTGATATGCCGCCCTTCTCTTCCTGTGCCGTCTACGCCTTTCTCTCTAGCCCAACAGAGACCCCCTCCTACCCGGGTATCCCAACCTTCTCTCCTCACTACCATCATCAGCCGCCGCCAACCCCCTAAAACCCCTCCCTGATAGAACCCCCTCCGTGCCGCTCAAACAGAACCCCACCCCTTCCACTTGACGGCCGCCACCCTCACCTCCTCTCCACCTTTTTTTGGGTAATCCCCGATTACATTTTACAAAGTGGCTAGTAGTTGGGATGGCGATTCAGTTATTCGGGAAGGAGCCGAGAGATTGGGAGAAGATGAACAATTAACTCTAACGGGATTGCAGAAAAAAGAAAAGCAGCAATAAAGAGGAAGGAATAAGATGAATATGGAGGAAGGTCGATTCATAGCTGAAGGAGGTCGATGGTGAGGGTGGGGTTTTTTATTTTTGAATAATTTTTTTCTTAAACTTTTAAAAAATAAATGAAAATTGTCTTTATGACGTCAGCAAGGATGTCATGCTAATTTCTCCAATAAGTATAGATACCCAAAGAAATTCGTTAAAGTACGGTTGACACTTAAATTTTTGTGGATAAAGTTGTATACCAGGTGCAATTAACTCATAAGAATATCATACCAGTGCCATAAATAATGATAAAAGTGGATCCTGTTCGACCACACTAGATCCTAGTCAATCAACCATTCACGATTTAATCACCATACCTTTTTTCTCTAATTTAAATCTTTATGTCATAGGACAAGTGAAATACAAAAAAAATGTATCGGCTTACCGAGCTCATGAGTACATTTTTACTTCATAAAATCAGATGCTTTAAGTATAACAATTGAACAAAAAGGTGTAATAACAACTTCCCAGATAACTAGTAAAGGATAAATGTTTCCAGAAATTTGAAAGTTATTAATGCCTAAAACGGTAAAAGATGAATCCCTCTGTTAGTGAACCTACAAATATCACTTTCAAGAGCAATTTTCAGATATAAACATCAAACAATGACCAACCCTTGTATCTAAGACAAACAAGTCCAAACTATATGTTTTTTTGGTGAGGGTGGGGGGTGGGGGTGGAGGAGGAATCTATATTATATGTCAAGACTTGTCGTTTTCATGACAAGAATTTAGTGTCCAATGTCAAAGAACATAAATAAACAATGATGGATTTATTTAAGGGAGGGGCAATTGCCACAGTCAATTTTTACATTTCTACTACTTTTGCTTTGAAGTCGATACACTTACCTTATAATGTAAAAGTGGTGGAAATGTAAAAAAAAACAGTGTTAGAAATAGCCTCACCTTTATTTAATTGCAGACTCCTAGGAAATTGTAAAATGTTAATATTCTTAAGCAATTGGAAGGCTTCCGTCCATCTAGACAAAATCATTGAAGAAAAGGCACCAGGATTTCAGGTGCTTCAAAGAAATCCCAAAATCAGGAAAATGATTGGCCAAAGATCAAAAAGACCTTTGATCGTAAGCAACCCTATGTAATATGTCCAATTGCAAGTATATTCAGAGAAGACCACACAGATAATCAAGATATTCAAATAACACCAAGC
This sequence comes from Eustoma russellianum, assembly GCA_036186865.1. NCBI lineage: Eukaryota > Viridiplantae > Streptophyta > Magnoliopsida > Gentianales > Gentianaceae > Eustoma > Eustoma russellianum. Next base: position 6,749,218 of record AP025040.1, on the reverse strand, counting down.
ACAAAGGGCAGACATGGGGTGCATAACTTCACAAGCAAAATCACTAACTAACTAAACAATTTGGGAAGGGGGGGAGCAAGGACGAAGGCAGAGTTAAAAAGTTTGAGAACCGTCGGGAACATCAACTCCGACATAGCAAATACCCTGTCCACAGCAAGAATAAGAGCAAGCAAGCCTACCCTCTTCAAATATCAGAACTAGGACAACTCCCACCCCACATCTTACTCATGACCAAAATCATCTTAGGAAACCTTTGGCATTGTTTGATTCTGACGTCAGAAATGTGCATCTTTAGTTCTAAAGCAAGTTTTCAAATGCAGGGAAAAAAGCTTGCCTGTGGGTGAAGATCCAAATAAATGCAGATAACAAAAATATCTCATAAAACAACAATCCACTAAAGTTGTGAAATTACCAATCCTCTTCTGATATCAACTCAGTAATCTGGAAGCAAGCACCAACATTTCCTAATTACCAATAAGCATATCGTGATGGTCTGCCTTTCCTCGCACCTTCAAAATGTCAACAAAAGACACAGACTAAGCAAAAAAAGAAGCATCCAAAACTAAGGTCTAGTTGTAGAAAATTTTGGGTTTCAAGAACCCACAGGTGAAGGGCAGAAGAATGATATAGACAGTGTGTGAAGCTTACAGGGTACAAGACAATTGGTGGAAAAATTAATGGACATCAAGTTCAAAAGAAGAAAATGTTGATGATGATAGAAACCCAAATTTCCATAATTTCCAAGTCCATGAAAGATAACGCTTTTTATTGTTCTGCAACGAGCATCCTCTATCTTTTAGTCCTAAATCAGTAACAAACACAAAAACGCACTGAGAGAACTGTGCGCCCATCTTGACGTACATTACTTTAGCTACGACTAAGGACTGCCAAGAGAAAGTCTAATACCACAAGAGGAGCGGCAAAGGTACAAACCACGAGAGCTGGAAAAAACAAGAATAACCTTGCAAAATAAGTACAGATCAAGTTTATGTAGCCACATACAGAAACTTGAAAGATCCATTGAAGTCGAGAGAAAGGAAAAGTATGGGACCACAAACCTCAGAAAAAGTATAGCAAGACCTCGAGAAAAAGGATCGAAGCGACAACAGGATCAGTGTACATGAGAAGCATCAAATATTCATATCAGAAACGATGCAAGTATACAAGCTTGATGCAAATTTGGAGGTTTTACAGAATAGTCGACTTAAAGAAGGTAACCTTCCACATTCATACCGTCGGTAGAAAACTCACATGAAAATGGGAAGAGGTTCTACTGAAGAATGGTTCACGTGGAAGGAAAAGCTTGCATAAGATGAACTTCCAGATTCATGTATAGTCTTTTTCCTTTTTTTTGTTTGGGGGGGGGGGGGGGCGGGGGGTTTGACGATATGGCCAAATGATCCCAAAAACAATTATTCAGGAACTAATATTATGCAGTAAAAACATGACTTTGAGTAGGCGATCCACTAAAGTTACCGATCAATTCTATTCAAATAACTCATTATAACTTCATCCACGGCTAACATACGATCAGATTACTGGGGGAGCAGATGTTGCACCAAATTGCGAAATTACCACACTTTAAATATCATATATCACTTTCATCCACAGCTAGACCGGACTAAAATATCACAGGTTAGTCCCTTAATAGCATGCTTTGCAGGGTCAGCAACTAACTCTCGGGGTCAGAGATTGCAAGTATTGAGTCTGAGAGACTAGGGGGCTCCTACATGGATGAATTAATAAAGTTAATTCATTAACATCATTTGGCAGCTTGAAATCCAAATTGTCTATATAAATCTTCAACTAATAAAAAGGAGGTTAATGAATTTTTACACCGGCCCCAGGCAGCCAACTAGCCAGTCCACGTATTTCAATTTGTTCAAACCAACAAAGACGTATACAGGTGATGAGATGTGTCTTAAGAACCCAAGCTTTGGTATACAATTTCTGGAACTCTACCATGCTAGTACAGTGTAACTAAATAAATATGACAAACTTGTGCATCGATCATAACACTTCCCTTCCCATTTCATCAATCTTAGATCCGAAGTAAAGGTAGAAAATCTAGTTAGTTGTATTGGCACTGGCCGTTTCCTTTCTTATCAGGAGATTAACTTGTCTCCTCAAGTGACTAGTTAGAAAAACTAGCCGTTGAGAGAATCAACTTGTTCTCTCTCTTCTCATTGTGTATATATAAAGAATGTAAGTTTCTGTAGGAAGAAGGTTGAACAACTCCATCTATAAAACTCTACGAACATTCAATATACTTCAAAAATTCATTTGTTCTGCAACATTCTCCATTGTTTACTTGTAAATTTCTATAGTAAATATTAGGGTCACTTTTTGAAAGTTTTGGCATCCATCAGACTAGCAATATTGAGTTTGACATATTATATAACATAAATTTGAAGGGACGGAAGAAGTTGTAAGCTAAGCAAATACTATATCAATAACCTTTAAACCGAATAAATGGTCAAGACAAGTAAAAGAAAAAGGTCAAGGTATCCGTATGAAGACCACTAGAATAGAAGAATCAGCAACCGGCAAGAAAACGCGGAAAGGTCAGTGTTATATACCTGTAGCTTCAATAGAAGTGGTCAAAAAATTGGATCAAAGAAAGACGGTCCGAGATCATATGCTGGCAGGCTATCATATTGTGGCGTAACAGATCCCTCATTGTCCAGTGACTCATAATACAAGGACACAGGGAATATGACAAATTCCTCCACCCGGCCTTCAAGATACACTTTCCTTCTTTGCTTCTTCCTGTCAAAGGTTAAGTTCCTGAAATCTATTTTACAGCTAAAATGCTGCTGCAAAAACAGGGTTGGTATAAGGAAGCAAAGATATTGTGAAGAAAGAACATCATCAAGCTTGACCTAGCAGCAGATGTCAT
>AP025040.1:6716151-6741346 GCA_036186865.1 Eustoma russellianum | reverse complement strand
AACCATCTGATATGAAATACAAAAAGGCCAGACAATCCTATGGCAGAAGTCTTGCTGCTATTACCGAAAGCAACCCTCCTCCTAGTAGTTCCGGTCAAGTCATGTTGAACCAAGCACAACTCGAACAATTGATGTCACTCCTAAAGACGCAGACTGAAGTGCCGTCCCAGGAAAGCGCACCATCCCGTCCAGGTATGGCTAATTTTGTGGAAACTGTCCCTTGGATCCTAGACACAGGAGCTACTGATCACATGACAGGTATATGTCCCTATTCTCAATATATACACCCGGTTCTGGAACTTTGAAAGTTAGGGTGGCTGATGGGACCTATGCGAAGGTGGTTGGTAGAGGTTCTGTAAAAGTGTCTTCTTCTCTTACACTTGAATCAGTATATATGTTCCCAAGTTGATGTGTAATTTGATTTCCATTAGTAAACTCACGAAGGATGTGAGGTGTGTGGCAAATTTTCTAATCAAATGTGTATTCTGCAGGAGCAGGAGTCGGGGAAGACGATTGGCACTGCTAGAGAAAAGAGTGGCCTATATCAACTTGAGGAAGATCACCCACCAGAGACAAAGAAAATTGTACTTCAGGCCACCCTTCCCAACTCCTTTCCCCACGCCCCTCATGTCCCTTCCAATGATGTACTTCTACTCCATAAAAGACTAGGACACCCTAGTCTCAGTTATCTGAAACAGTTATTTCCATTCAATAATAAACAGTTGTCTACTCTACATTGTGATGCATGTATATTTGCTAAGCAAGTTCGACACAATTATCCTCCCAAGGACCATCGTGCGTCCGCCCCCTTTCTCCTTGTTCACAGTGATCTTTGGGGTCCCTCACGTGTCAAAAACATTTCTGGCTCAAGTGGTTTATCACATTCACAGACGACCATACACGGGTATGTTGGGTATATCTTCTAAAGGATAAAACCGAGGTTACCACCATTATACAAAATTTCCACTCTATGATAAAAACCCAATTTCAAACCTGCATTAAAGTTCTCCGCACTGATAATGGTACGGAATACTTCAATCATTCTATAAATTCTTATCTAGCCTCGGAGGTATATACATCAAAGTTCTTGTCCCGATACCCACAACAAAATGGCGTTGCTGAACGTAAAAACCGACTATCTGTTAGAAGTTGCTCGAGCCTTAATGTTACTATGCACGTGCCCACATATCTCTGGGGCGAAGCTCGTTCTCACAGCATGCCATCCTCATAAATCGTCTACCATCCAAACACTTCAATACCTAAAACACCCATGTCCACTCTTCACAAATCTATCCACTATTTCCCGGCGGTTTCTACCTCTCAAAGTGTTTGGTGTGTTGTATTCGTTCACTCGCGCCATCCTTGTCGTCTAAGTTAGACCACGCTCTCACAAATGCGTCTTCGTGGGTATTCTCCTACTCAAAAGGAACAACTGCTACTCTTCAACTCACCGTCGCACCTTTATCACCATGGACCCATATTTCGTGAACACGAACCTTTTTTCCCTTCATCCCAAACAAACTCGGATGACTCTACACTCTTGCTGTTCGGCCACTTTCACAACAAAATGAACCGCTGCCCTCTTCCTACTTTCCCGACAGCAGTTCAGGGGGAGCATCGGTTCAACCACCGAACCATGAACCGAACTATGAATCCACCGCCGAACCAAAACACGATCCAGCCGAATGAACCGTCCGAACACAACACCACCCAAATAGTCACCGAAACACAACAGTCACAGCAAGCACCCAACTCCACAGGTTCACCCGAAGGCCTAAAAACGCCCAAGATCATTGTCTACTCACGAAAAAACCAAACCCGAGTTGATAGAGACACGGATATTTCTCCAGCGTGTCAATCCCAGAACCGTTTCCTGTCTCCTGTCAGTGAGGAGGAGGTATTGGAGACTTCGACTGACTTGGATATACCCATCGCCCTACGGAAAGGAAAAAGAGTATGTACTCAACATCCTATTTCAAATTTTGTCTCTAATGCTAAGTTGTCAACCAAGTTTGCAGCATTTTCTGCAAAGGTAGCAAGTGTACAAATTTCGAAGAATATAGAGGAGGCACTTGTGGACAAGGATTGGAGAAGAGCTGTTCAAGAAGAGTTGGGGGCGTTGGAAAGGAATAACACGTGGAGAATTGTAGAATTGCCTAAAGAGAAAGCGGACCAGTTGGCTGTAAGTGGGTGTTTTCAGTAAAGTTCAATGCAGATGGAAGCATTAGTCGTTATAAGGCACGACTGGTGGCCAAAGGATTCACTCAGGTATCCGGTATTGACTATAATGAAACATTGCGCCAGTAGCTAAGTTGAACTCGGTAAGAATTCTACTATCTCTAGCAGCTTGTTTGGATTGGCCACTTCAACAATTGGATGTTAAAAATGCCTTTTAAATGGTGACCTTCATGAGGAAGTAATATTGACCCTACCACCTGGTTACTCTAAGGGAACTAACTTGGTTTGCAGGCTACAAAAATCATTATACTGGCTTTGAAACAGTCTCCGCGTGAATGGTTTGGAAAGTTCACTCAGGCAGTTAAAACACATGGGTTTAACAGTCTCAAGCTGATCATACTATATTTTACAACATACTTGGTGGTTCACGTGCTATTCTCATTGTTTATGTTGAGATATTATTCTGACAGGGATGCTCAGGATGAAATAGATTCGTTAAAGAAGTTATCTTAACAGGCAAATTGAAATGAAAGACTTGGGTCCACTGAGATACTTCCTAGGGATGGAAGTAGCGCGAAACTTCTTCAGGTATTTTTATCTCTCAGCGAAAGTATGTGTTGGATCTATTGAGGAGACCGGAATGTTAGGGTGTAGACCATCGGCCACACCCACTATACCTAACGCGAAGCTAGACCTTGATGGGGGAGAGGATGTGGACGTGATCGGTACCAACGTCTTGTTGGTAAGCTTATTTATCTATCACATACGCGTCCTGATATTGCTTTTGCCGTGAGTATGGTAAGCCAATTTATGCATGCACCAAAAACGCAACATCATGAGGCTGTCTCCGGATCTTAAGATACCTAAAGAAAACTCCTGGAATGGGACTGTTGTTCGCGAAAAGAATGATAGGGGGCCTAGAGGTGTATACTGATGCGGATTGGGCAGGTTCACTAGTGGATAGAAGGTCCACCTCGGGCTACTTGTACCTACGTTTGGGGTAACTTGGTTACATGGCGCAGCAAAAAAACAAACAGTAGTAGGCAAGAAGTAGCGCGGAAGTGAATTCCGGGCGTTGGCACATGGCATGTGCGAAGGGACTATGGTTAAAAAGGCTGTGTGGAGGAATTACATGTTACAATTGATGGTCCAACCCGGTTGTATTGTGACAATAAGGCGGGCTTGTGAGCATTGCTCATAATCCTGTTCATCATGACGTACCAAGCATGTCGAGGTAGATCGCCACTTTATTCGAGAAAAAATTGATGACACAAAGTTTCACGATGGTCTATATTCCTACTAAACAACAGGTGGCGGATGTATTGACAAAGGGCCTTCATGGGCCAGCATTTCGGGGGACTAATTAGCAAGCTGGACATGAGCAATATCTACATTTCAGCTTGAGGGGGAGTGTGGAAAGTCTCACCATAATTACTGCCAGCCACTTTGAATGTCGGCGGCATCACCGAATGCTAACCAAGGATAGCATGATTTTAGGGCATGTGATTTTTGTGTAGTTATTGTATGATGTAAATGAGGTGCTTAATTATAGGAGGTAATTGGGTGTAATTAATAGGAGAATTTTCAGTTTTGTAAGGTAGTGATTGAGGGCATTATGACCGGTTTTAATAGCATTAAAGTAGAGTGATACTATCCCTTAATGATGGGATGAATAGTAGGAATGTAATATATATGTTGTAATCGGTTTTATGGAAATGCAAGAAGGAAAATCATTTTGTTTCCTCTCACTTCTCTGCTTGCCGAAAACCTACAATATCATACACAGAAAATCATATGCCCATACAAAGTACGATATAAATAGCATATCAATCAACCTCATGAAAATGCTTCCAGCTACTAAACTGTTATTTGAGTTCCACATTGAAAAAGGGAAACAATAGAAAATCTGAAAATAAATATTAAAAGGTGTCTAAGCTTGTATGTAATCGACGTAATGGAATGAACGGATATCATAGATAAGCCTATTGCAGCGCAGCTACCATTGGATTTTTTTTGACCCGCAACATCTCAAATGTTCACTTCTAACCAAGAGCCCAACTAGGATACCCATAATGCAAAATAATCCTTTTGTGAAGGATAGCTTATAGCAGCATCCTGTGATAGAACAGAGCTGACAACCACATGCATAATATGATGGTAAATAAAATAGTAATCCAAGATCCATGGTAAGTAATAAGAAGGAAATAAAAAAATAAACAAAACAAAACAAAAATGCCATAACAAATCAACCAAAAATGAACATAATAAAAAAAGGAAGAAGAAAAGAATGACGATAAGATCAAAACCTTCTCCTGTGAAGGTGGAAAGAAAGCGAGGTGGCCAACTTTTACCTGTTAATGACAAGATGACAAATGTGCTTCCTGAAAATGGATGCTGATGAAGCCAGAAGCACAAACATATTTTGTAGCATGCATAAGAATGTTTCCTTCTAATCCTATCAAGGTACGTCAAGGAAGTCTTCAAATCAATTAAACCACAAAAAATGTTCCTACAGACCCCCTCCCCCCCTCCCCCTCCCAAAAAAACAAAAAGCAGAAACACAATGAAACATATTTTTACCGTGAAATCTTCATCGTTATGTTTTAAAATGTGCCTAAATCAATCTCCAAAACATGCACACTAGAACCTCTGCATTCAACCTGTCAAGGCCAGTGTCAAACAAAGGCTCAAAGAATCTTCGGCAATCTCCATGCTAAGATCTGACATTCAAGATGAAAGATGTAAGGTCAAGTCAAGAATTATTCAACAATAAGATATGCTCACGAAAACCAATAGCAAAAGATTAATTATTGTATCACAACTTTCACATACTTCCTCAGCATTAACATTCCCAGTTGATTTCAACAACTCCCACTCCCACTCGCTTATGAGGAATTGGAAGGCAGCACCATACAGTACAGAAAACCAACAAGATGAAAAGAAGTTACGTGAAAAAAAACTGCAAGAGGTTGGAATCTCACCCCAAAAACATACATGCAGGTGGAATCGATACATTATACAACTATAAACAACAAACAAAACTGGGAAACTAAACGAATAGCAAACAGGAAACCACAAAGACAGACATGAAGGAATTAAGGAAGAAGAAGGGAAAAGATATTTAGTTTACCTTTACAACTCTATTTACAGTAATATTGCTCAAAATATATACATCTCAACCCAAAGGAAGATATCTATCAATTCAGCAACGGCTACTTGTATATGGGGAATAGCCCCCTCAACATCTCTTTGTCCAGTCAGCATGAACCATCAGAAGAGACAATCAGCCAGAAGTGCAGAGAAGAAAATGGTGTCGGGTGCAGAGGAAAGAAGGAAGAAAAGCAGTGTAGAGATATCCCATCACCAGCGATGCAGGGCGTATGAATATGTATGCATATTTACAAAATGAATTTATGTAAGAGAATTATGTACAAACGTGAACCCTATGAATATTTGTATAATGTGTATGTGTACCGATGTCCCCATAATGTATGTACAACCACCATCGTTCTCAATACTCCCTTTCAAACTAGGTGCATAGATAGATGCAACATAGTTTCAACATACGAATACGTTTCTAGGGAAGCACCATTGATGCAAACAGCTGTACTGATCTTCAACCAGATGAAATGTGGACTTCAGCGGAAACATCATCACCCCTACCTTCTGAGTTTGGAACCCCCTTTTTATACCTCGTCCTGAAGTCCCTGCAACTCTCCTTTGGTGTTGAAGCACCTGCAAAAGGGAAATATTTCTGCAATACTCTTGAGGCCTCCTGCAAAATTCTGCTGATGAAGTAACCCTGCAAAATAGAAGTCTGCAAAGGGAAATAGTCTTCAGGTCTCCTGCAGAACGATCCCAATGGAGTAACCCTGCACCTGCAAAACAAGGTTAGAGAACAACAACAAAAAAGACAACTCTGCTCTTGTGCCACCTTATTTTCTTGTAGCTCTTCAACCTACAAAATAGAAGTCTTCCCCTTGAAGAGAATCACAACTTGAAAGTTCGTTAGCATATAACACAGGTAGAATCAAAATAAAAGGAAACAACATTCATGCCCCCTGCAGATTTTTTCGTTTAAAACCAGCCACTCTAAAGATGTTAATCAAGGTATTACTCACTACCTGACAGAAGATTTAAGGATAAATAAGGTTACAACAGTGTCAAAAACAACCCATACCACATACAGTAGTGAACAAACAAGAGCGCATATAGTTAACGGAAGAAACAAGACTTTTCAGTATACAAGTAGCTGAGACTTGTAGAATGCAGATGGTTCCCCTCATAGACAAACTGCAGTTCATCCTAATGAAGTAATGAACCAAGAGCAACAAGAAAATATGTGCAGACCCAAGAATTATCCCTCGAGATGCAAAGGCGGAGAGACATCACAGAAACAGAACCAATCACCAGGATTGTCAAGACACCATGTCATGTATTATTAACAATCACTTACACCCGAAAAAACCCAGTTGCCAAAACAGAATGGAAGAGCTCAAAATTTTGAACAACACAGGCATAGAGGTCAACAGACATCAGAGATGCATAGACCTCATAATGAGTCATATATAAGCATGATATATATGAATGGGTCAGAAGTATTAAAGCATTTAATTGAGATTAATCATAGGCATACATGGCGATGAACCGGACACATACGATTAGAGAATTTATCATCATCAAGAATGAAACAATTACACGTTAAACAATCACAACGAAGATCAAGAAATAATTTATCGCCATCAGGAATGAAACAATGTAGCAAGATATTTTAATCAACATTCTTGAAAATCAAGAAGAGGAAAATCCAAAATTCTAAATCATCAAACGAAAAACCTAAAGCGTCAAACGAATGTCAAGAGAGGAGATTCATACGACGAGAGAATTTATCATCAAGAATGAAACAATTACACGTGAAACAATCAAAACGAAGATCAAGAAAGAATTTATCGCCATCACGAAGATCAAGAAGAGGATGATTAACACGACGATACACGGATTTGATAAGATGATACACCTCTCCCCAGGACAATACCACCGTTATTTGGTCAGAAAATTCTCCACGATGAAGAATGTCTGGATTGCAAACAGAAGAGTGGGGGCGTATTTATAGACAATTGGGAGACTAGGTCGGCCGAATAAGTCTGTTCAAAAGGTGAAAAATCGGATGTTAAAAATCTAATAATAAATCAGTGTTCAAAAGGTGAAATAAAAATTAAGAAGTATAAAACACAAGAATAAAATACATAAGTTTTTTCTATAAATACACATGCTTATCACTGAACAACCTTATAAAAAGTGCATTTTATCATTGTCCAACAAGACAATAATTGATGAAAACAAATAAAAACAAAGAGTAAAATTAAATATAAATAGCATTCATGTTTGACTTATATTAATCTTCGACTTACCTTTAGTAACGCAAGGCTAGTCTATTTTATATCCAGAGAGAGAGCGTATTTTTTTTTTCGATAAGAAGCTTCACCTTTCCATTTATTCTAAATCTGCTATTAAAGCAAAGTTGACTACATCAACAGATGAATAAAAGATCTTAGAGCTCTGAGTTACATTTCTAGCATTTCTAGCTAAAGAATGAGTCGCATTATCCAATTTTCATTATGCATCATCGCGAAACAACCTCTATGTGTTTCTAACACATGGGTACGGTTACGTACATTCGACTCCTCATACCCCGTCATAGGCAGGAGCCTATAAAGAAATGGGTAATGTTGTTGTATTACATTATCTATATACCCAATTTGCTTCCCAAGTGCAATTTTCATCAAGCTTCTTCCGAGCATCATTTACCACAATTTGATGTCAGAAGCATCTAGTAGTGGACGGAACGGTTAATTTCATCAAAATACGACTGTAGGGTAATTTTACCATTGAGCCAGAGCTAAGGGCCTGCAAAAAAATAAAAAAATTAATGTCTATCGAAAATATAAAAGTACACAAATATTTAATTACAAAGTGATAAAACATATACCCGTTCAATGCCTTTGTCACATTTCTATGTATTTTCCCCTCAGCCATTTTTCACCTGGAAACTTTACTATATTGTCTTCTGACCCATCCTGCTTAGAATGGATTCCTTCAGAATCACAGGACTATCAGGGTAAATCTAGGTCCAAAAGGAAACGACAAAACTCATGGTATAATACTAATTATTTATTATAATAAACTTAATTTCAAGATAGAAAAGCTTGATTTTTATATAATTGTGAAAATGTAAAATAAGACGAATGAAAAGAACATCCCCACCCACGCATATCATGTTAGAAGAAACAAACAATAATAATATATACAACCAACATAAGCATAATCAAAAACATTATCCACTTTACAAAAACATAGAAAAAGAAAAATATTGATAGTCATCTTTCAATTAGAAGTTACATGATTTTTACAGTTTAATCGATTAATCAACTAAGGATAAAATAAGAATATTAAGCAAAATAATTTGGCGTCCTTAAATTATGTTTAAGTTAAATTAAGACAATATTTTTAGAACGGAATGAACCGTATAAAAATACTTGTTATGCTACGAAATAACTGTTTTACCAAAACTAAGTGCAAATATCAGTTGGATGAATGTTCGAAAATTCTAACTGATATAATGATAAAATATAACGACAAAAGTCCCATTAACAGTTTATGGAGGTATATCTATTCAATATAGTTAATTATTACTTGCGAGGGAAATAAAGGATGAACTGTGCATCACATAATTTGTGACTTAATATTTAGGAGAGATACTATAATTGTCCAATAATCTACGAATAGGAAATATTTTACCTATTACAATTTTTAGTAACATTTTTGTCGCAATTTGTTTAAATATTTTTCATTAAGGATACTATGTCAGTTTTTTTTTGTAAGCAAGCTAGAAATGAAAAGTATTAATATCTTTTCAAAGTCTCTCGAGGTTTTTAATTTTTCTATAACATTTTTGTATATCGAGATCAGAGACAGCAGGGGCAACCATATACCCCACATAGATAACAAGTAGACCATCATATTCTTTAACGGAAAGTGTAAGATTCTTTTCTAGAGAAAGATGATGAATCTACGACAAGTTGTGAGTCAATTGGTTCAAAGAGAATCGAGTAAAACAAGTAAAGAATTATACATTAACTACGAAAGACATGATTTACATGGTATACAAAGAGCATTCAAACTGATGTTTTAACTTATTATTTGCCAATCTAATGAGTAAGAATAAAGCAAAGTGCACGGTAAGTAATACTCTGAAAAGTGGAAACCAATGGACTTAGTTTAACTAAAACACACGTCCATTGATAAACCAAAATTAAGCCATCTGGTAGTCAATAACAGTCAGTTTCGGTAGGCTTGGCGTTTGAAATATTATGGTACAGCAATTCAGCAATTCAGCAGTCTCGGCAGATCAGTGCCTAAATATGGCAGTTCAGCTTCAGCCGCACTTCAGTAGGACAATACAACGCCCTCGTAATTCCAAAGAAATATATGACAAGGATTGCACCTTGGCATCAATTTCAGTATATGTTCGAATACTGCACTTCGGACCACTTCATCTAGACACTGCCTAATCATACCCTTCGGAAAAATTTAGCTGTTTACCGCAGCAAGGCATGCACTTCGGCAAGGGTCAGTTGTGTACCACAGCAAGTCGTGTACTTCAGCAAGGTTCAGCTGTGTACCACAGTTAACGAACCTTGCTAAGATATTATTTCGTGTGACCCTCGAACAGGGATACTCATCAAACATAGTGACTACAGCTGGTTATTCTTCCTGAACACGCTAAGGTCATAACAGCCGATTACATCAACCAGGCCGACCTATTGGTTACATCAATCAGGCTACTGATCACATCAGCAGACCTACCGCATCCTAGGCTTTCTGCCCCAAGCAAAGATCTTATCCTATTATCTACTATCCGAAGGAAAAGGCGGGAAAGTCTATAAAAGCGAGGGAACCCAGACGAAAAGGGAGGGAACCAACTGGGGAGTTCAGACTTCTTTGCTGAAAAGTATATCCACATCTTCTGCTCCTCGGCAAAAACTTACACATTCAATATAAAAAAAAAATTACACGACTTGTTAAAATCATATAAGTTTTCCATATGTGTGTCACGTTTCCAAGAGAGATATTGTTGCAAGGGACTTCAGAATTTTCCAACATCATAACAGTTTTCATTTGGCCAATATACATTAATCTGCCACATTTCTTATTTGTCTTTATATGATCAAATAATTAAATAGTGACCACTAATTAAGAGAGTGAGTAGTCAGACGTTTAGAAATATTTAGTTTGTCATATGATTATGCACTATGGACCATTTAAGATTGCTGTTAAGATGCTTTCTCGCTGGTTTATTAATCGTTAGATAAGGTTGATCATGTTAGATCATACGTTACAACAATAATATAAATTTTTGTTAAACTCACCACTGGATCCATCACATAATTAGTGGATCAATCAACCAAATGAGTTGTTTGATTCTTTTTATTAAAGGCTTGTATTAAAGAGCTCGCAACTGGTTGGAGTTCTAGGGGAGGAGAGTGGATTCTTGACAACAATTCAACATACAAATTGTAAATGTACATGAGTGATTCCCTCAAGTCACCAGTCCTTGGGTGAGTAACAAGGATAACCTTTATTCCAGAGGGACTTTCCATAAAATTGAGTTTATATGTATCTGTAAGAAAGCTGTGAAAACAACCTCCTTGTTTTGGCAATTGAGGCACCCCAAGGTTTCCTTTTTCAAGTGTAGTTGGATCCATCCTGGCTGTTAGGGATTTAAGAGAGAACAGCAAACCAAACACAAGTTTGTGATCTCGTTTGGGAATCAGAGTCTTCAAGTTTGGGGGGGGGGGGGGGGGGAATTCCTTCTCTGTAAAGCAAAAAATGAACACCATTTCTAGTGAATACGTACAGCATATGAGTATTGTTTCCTGATGTTGTTGGCAGTGGTGGAGAGGGAATAATAATCTCTGATCCTCCGAAAAAAACTGCATCCTTTGCGCAAAGAGAACTTATCTGTGCTGTAAAGACTCGAACTTGAAGCCAGTGGCCACCAGAATTTGATTGAATGCCGCGGATTTCCGATCGACTTCGTCTCAAATAGCCAAAATAACCGTCCCGTTTGGCCACTGAGCTACAGTGAAGCTCCATAAAATAAGAACACCTAAGTTGAAATCTAATATAACAGCAGATTCAGAGAAAGCACAAAATCTTCTATTGGGCTTAGCCAAAAGAACCAAAAATGCCAGCCATACAAGAAAACAAATGCAAAATGTAATCTAAAAAGACACAGGCCAAGGCAATTCGCTAAATCATACATTTATTTAAGCATCCTACTATTGTACAGATAAAAAGAATGATAATCTACCTCTTGCCTGCCTCACATACCCTACATTTATTAGTTTACAACTTAAAAAAAAAAAAAAATTAAACACAACAGGATAAAACACTCCACTCTTTCTACTGAAGTCCAGGGCTGAACCTGGGTTTCCAAATATATTCCCCCACTCTCACCCCCCATAATTAGAAAAAAAAAAAATAAAGAAAGCTAAAAGACTTATCACAACAGAATACAATTGTACAAGTTCATCGGAGATTGATTGAAATGAACTCACAGCCCGCTGATTAAGGGGTTTCCAAGACTTCAACCTTCCAACTCGAATTTTACTGGAAGTAGACTACTTTCTACTTTGCTTTGCCCTGTTCCTTTGGCTGGAGTGGTTGCATGAAATGCTGATTGTCTTGAAGATTGTCTTCTTAGATTCAGAGAAATCTGGGAAGCCTCTGCCTGGGTAGAGACGGAAACTCCTAAGCTCAGCTGAGACATGCCCACGAGTTCATCTATGCCGACGCCTTTCACAGGAATTGGCTTTAAAATCTGATGCTGCTAGACATCTGTTCCTCTGTCCTCAACAGGGGCCATATTTGACGGCCACAATGGGAATGGAACAGGAATATATGTTGGCAAGAATGACGGAAACACTGAAGCAACCGCAGGAGGTCTTGCAAATCCTTCATTTTCCTCCACCGGTTCAGAAATAGAAATTTCCATGGATTCAAAATCTGGCTTTAGGGAAAGATCCAGAGAAGGTAGTGATCTTTCTTTTTCATCTTCTTCCAGTGAATCTGGATTTCCAAGTTGCTCCATGCTGCTGTCTACAACTTGAGGAGGGAGATCATTTTGATACTCAGGCTGTGCCAATGGATCTCCGCATTGAAAAAACCAAATGTCCCACATTATTATTTAAAACACCAAGATAAGGTATCATGCGACATAAGGAATCCATCCTATTAAAATGGAAGTCACAGATATAATGCCTTAACCTCGAAAAATTACAAGTTTCAAGCTCAGGCAGTGAAAGAAATGCTTAATATCCTAGTCATAATTCCAAGACAAAAGAAATCCAAGCACATCTATGGATTGGGCTGCCAAGGATATGACTGTTCCGTAAGACTGCATCATGTCAATTGACAACGAACGACAAGAACCTAAAGGTCAAATTTAAAAACTGGAAGAGAAGCATCAGACTACCTCTGGAACCATGTCAAAGAGACTGGACCTTCTCTTTGTCCGTGTAGCATTAGTCTGGCGAATAAAATGCTTTTGGGCATGACTTGCTACCTGTGTGGGAGTCCTTGAGGTCACAAAGTTCCTAGATATACCACGCCAATCTCTTTTTCCTAACTTCTGCAAACCAAGTAAGAAAAGTCGATGTTTTTCTTCTGTCCAAGGAATACCTACACCAAAGTCTCAATCAGATCACAACCGAACACACGAATCCCCACACTCCCTGATAGGAAAGAAAGTGTAGAATGCTTATGAGTGACAGGGCATCAATAAAAGATTAGACAATATAGTTCTATCCATTGTAAGCAGAGGATATCACTTTTTTCTTTTTACCTAGTAACAATTACTGTGACCGCAAAATACAGTAAATAAATTTTCCTTTCACCACGGCCCAAATACTTCAATTCACAGACAATAGTTATACATTGATACATTTCTTTTCATTCTTCAGGAAGGAATGTGCAAGTCAAGTACAGAATTAGTAATCTCAACTACTTGGAAACGAAAGATAGCCAGATAAAACTCCTCGCATAAAGTGGACTTTGCACTTGTTTGTTTATGTTTTACCATTTTTTTGCATTACACGTACATGTACACGTAATGTGTATTTTAATATCGAAAGCCTTTTCTTGGTATTTCCTGAATTCCCTCACTAACACACTAGCACATCATATCTCTATTATTACGTCATTTATGCAGGTAGATATAGAGTCGGGTGTCTCACTGGAATCATACTCTCTATCCCTTAAACAGATGTATTGTTTGCCTACCACTTACTCTTCCCAGACCCTAGCGATAACTTTTGCTGTCGTTGGGATATATGGGTACGGATGATGATGATGATGAAATTACAGATATAAGATCTCATTTCAGCCATTCGATTCAAAATTCAAACAAAGAGGCAACATTAATCGGTCATAGGTAACATTTGGAAACAAAGAAATGAAAATGATATGGATAAACCTAAAAATAAGAACTATTTTTTTGTGCAAGTCAAATATTCGTTGATCGGCAAACATTACAAGTTGAGAAGCCACTATAAATGGCCATAAGCAAGGTTCACTTGCCCAACATACAAAGTGGGGTTAGGATTATCTAGATCTACAGATCAGAACAGCAGATGCCTAGATGCCTATGCTGTTAGAAGTTGAACTGAAATCCCCAAAAATCGTAATTTAGGAGCAACCATCATGGCTCAAAAATAAATGACAGAGGCATAAGTCAACTGTAGATTTCACAAAAGGAAGTAACCTAATAAACAGAGAGCCTTTTGCAAGCTTTATATACAGAAAATCTTCATCCGCGGACCCAAGTTGATGACTATTTCCCAGCTTTCCTTCTTCATTTTAAGAACTGCATTTTCAGCATAATGATGAAAATCAACATTTATTCTAAAAACCACGAAGAGACCACTATATTCATACTACCAATGCCATTTACTCCCCCCATTAATATGAGCGGCTCTACTTCCTACCTACAGACACGCAGACTTTAACAAGTAAAGAACCAAAGTCATGTGTCTGATTTCTGCTATAGAGTTTCAGCCGAAAATTTATAATCATATCAAAAGGGAAAATCCAACATACACTCAGCAAAACAAGCTCACAAAATTATCCATGTTCACTCCAACACATGACTTTATTGTCAATTTGGTGTAAATCTTCCATGTACCAAGTCCTATTGATGAAAAAAGAACAACCAAATCCAGTAGCTCTAAATTGCACCTAAAAAAGTTTGCCCTGGCATATTATAGGCAGTAATCCATGACATGACGCATAATAGTGACTCTTTGCACCTACCAAAGATCTGTTAGGTCTAAAGACACAAAAGAGTAGGCTTTTGTAGCCACTTTTAATAGAAACAGTCTGCTAAAAACTACAGCAAAAGAAGCAAGCAAATAACCAACGCAGTCACATCCACCCGGCACGCCAAGGTATGATTTCCCAGGAAATAAACAGTAACCAAAACAAGATCACGTCTTTGAACCAAGACAACATTGCCCATAGCTCTAAGTTAAGGCACAAAAAACACAAGATAAGACTAAAGCTACACATCCTAAATGAGAAAGCGAAACAATCAACTCAGAGTGGCTATTAGTCTACTTTTATATGAGTTGTGCCCAATACATAAGTTTCTCAAAAATGCATAACCATCAAATCTACAAGAGCCTCATTTATCATCATATCATCAATTCGTATAGCATAACTATTCAATTCATGTATTCCAAGCTAGGTAAATTAAAGAAATAGAAAGCCCACCAACAAATAAAAATAAGTTAAAAACAGGGAGAAAAAAAAAAGAGAGAAATCTCGAGAAACAAGCATCAAAATTGCACCTTTTTTTTCTTTCCCCTCTACGATTGGCAGAACAAGAAGCGTGGGCAGGATCATCGGAGACATATCCATCAGGTAACGGTGACGGGACACGAAATGGGTCGGAGGACGGCGAGCTGGGATTGGGAGAAGCGGCGGCGGACGATGAAGAAAGGTAGTGGGACAAGTTTCCCATACTTGCACTCTTCTTCATGATTGACCCATCTGTTAACCTCACACCAAAAAGCTTCACCCCAACACTTCCTCCGCTGCTGCCTCCACCACCAGAGCCCCCCGCCTCTGGTGGGGCATGTCCGGGAGTTGTGCCGTTGTTGCTACAATGAGAACACTTGCGAGTCATCAGTGCAGCGACTCGACAATGAGAACACTTGCGAGTCATCAGTGCAGCGACTCGCCCTGTGGAGTGTTTTGGATAATAATAGTAAAATGGATATAGGGAAAATTGGATTTACTGAGAATGAGATGTAAAGTTTGGAACTCTGGATAGTTTTTGAACCGGTGGAGCCGGTTGTGGAAGATTTTATCTAAATATTGCCATCTTTATTTTATCTAATAACGGATATGTCGTTTACATTTTATCTAATAACGGATAATGTTGTTGTTGCTGTTGTTAATATGTTTATCGTAAAAAGTCTATTGTTCCTTTCTCTCCATGCATGGTAGACAGTAGTTGAGAAACTCGTAGAAAGGTATGTCCTTCTGAAATTTTGATCTCTAAGAATGGTTTGAGTTAGGCTAGTTAATGGAATTTCGCTATCCATAAGTCAAAACCTTACACTTAATCTGATTCAGCACTTCGCACCAATACCTTCATAGGTTAATTTCGAGTTCAACATAATCCATATAATGTATTTTTTTTGGTTCAAATTTTTGACAACATATTTTACATCCTCCCTTCCCAATTTGTTAGGTCAATCTGCGTACATCTGACCCCTCTCCCTACCTAAAGCAACAGGATAATGTTGTTGTTGCTGGTTGTTAATATGTTTATCGTAAAAGTGGGCAAAAAACTAGGGACATCATTATAGTGAATATTGCACTTGCAAGCTGTCACAGAAGGGAGTATGACATTTTATGATAGAAAGGTTTGCGACTTCAACCAAATAAGATAACTTGGTGAGCTCTAATAATTTCAATGATGGCGAGGCCTAATCTACCTCACATTGTTGTTGAACAATACAAAATAGATGCCCATGTACATTCTATCTTTTCAGTGGTCCACTCCTGTTTTATTCCCCACTGACATCACAATGCTTAATAAGTGCATCTAAAAACCAACTGCCTATACAGATGACCAGACCATCTCAAGCATGCTTCCTTTTTTCTCCCTTTTCGGTAGGTTGGGAGGCAGAAGAGAGGGCGGTCAACCAAAAAAAAAAAGAAACAAAACAAGGAACTCCTAACATTTTTCAGGAGAGAAGAAAGGGAGAGGGACGGAGGAAAAGATGAACGGAAAGATCAATACATGAATGACCTTATCCACTACAGCAACGGCCTCACCCACTTGGGGTATTTTTTCGTTAAGCCTAAGTCCAAGCAACTTGTAATTTAAAGACTGTATATTCAAATATTTACAACAATTTATAATGAAGATAAACATCAAAATAAAATAAAAAAGGGACGGACCACGTAAAAGTATCATGATGAGTACCTGATCAAGCTTGCAATCAACATTAAACTCAATTAGATGAAGAATATCCAAGGCATGGGAACAAATCATTCCTACAGGCGGTTCTTTTAGTACATGGTAATAATGACTGAACGCAAGCATGCTTTCCAAACAGATATGCCTGTTCCTTCCAAGTCCAAGGCCCAAAAGAGCATCTGAAACTTCTGCCTAACACAAAGGAGAAGAAAAATGAAGACAGATTCAGAGATGCAAAAGAAATGCCATGTATAGAACTCTAACCTCATGAACTTGAAAAATAAACTACTAGCCCTTATGTGGTAACAACATACGACATCAAAAGATTCATCGGGCAAGCAAAGCATCTGCTCTTTGTAAATCATAAAAACAAGGCCAACACAAAGTGGTAACAAGAAAACGTCCACCTAATATATCCGCTCAGTAAAAACTCTTCCATCTCCAATTTTAATTCATAGAATGCATTTTTCATTCAGAGAACTCCTAACCCAAGTTAGAAACAGTTAAAACAGAAGAAAGAGGTGCCTATCCCACAGCTAATATAACAGATAAATATTTACCTGGCACATATATTTAACTTACAATTCTACCATAATCAATTTCTGCATACAACTTAAAAAAATGTCGAACTTCAGAATTATCATTCAGATGTCAGTACATAAATGTGATTTAGTGCAAAAAAGAAAACCATGCAGGTAGAGCAGGCAACTAAAATTTCTAATTTTTTCTTAATAACAACACCTGAAAAGAATGCAAGGAAATGCTATTATGGGGCAGTATTCATTACTTGTGGTTTATGGAAACTACCAATTATAGCTTAATCATAATCAGATAATTGCACATGGAAGAAGAATTTGTACCAAAAACTTCTTGCTAATATGATAGCCGAAAGGCATGTGTTGACAACAATATATCTCGTAAATGAGATCCTTCAGCAGAATACATGTTACTTGAACACAGATACGACAAAAGGACATGGCAGCATGCGTTGCATCCAGTTGTCTCTAGTCATCTTGATTCTAGCGAAGAAAATTCACCAAGATACATATGGAGATATCTCAATATCCTCTCCTCTTTTTCCCCCTAATAGTCCATCTAAACATGATGTCGTCACTCAAGTAATACCGACAAAGACTCTTGTTACCCTACCCCTACCCCATTCCAACCCCACAAGCAAAAAGGAGAAAGAAGATAAATTCAAATATCGGTAACAAGGACAATGGACCCACATTATGGCTTGCTGTTAAGTATACTAACCTGAGTGCTATTTTTGAATATGCATTTCATCATGCACTCAATTGTTGGTTCCATTAGGCCGACAAGCAATCTTCCATCCGCTAAAGAAGACGTGTGTGGATTTTGTTGCATAAAGGCATGCATCATTAGGCACCTCAAGTCATTCATTCCGCTGACCTCAAGTGATCTGTCATGGTCCAAGGCATTCATTTCAGTCCAGAGAGAGAAGGGAAACAGTAGACAAATAGGCACACCAATTGTCCCCAACTTTATATAGGCCTCAAAGCTATGAAATCATGTAACAACTCGAAATTAAAGTCCGCCAATATTAGACATTCATTAATAGTTTTTTTATATAAAAAAATGATGCAGCAGCAACATTAGACAACAGCAATAGAATTAATTTTGAGAAAATGGGGTAGCAAGATTTGAACCTAGGGTCTCTGGCTCTGCACTTATGATTAAGAAACTACTTCCTGACTGTCGCTTCTAATAGTCATGTCCAGGAGCCAACTTGGTCTCCCTACATGTTTGATAGAAATTTGTAACTTGATTATTTCAACCTCTGCCATAGGACAGATGCCATTAGTTTTCATTCAAACTCTGAGATACTTTTGCATCTAAACTGACATTCAATTTTCTTTTCAATTCTGGAAATTTTTACCCAATACCTTCCAAGGATGCCAGGGGTCATTATAGAAGGATATGGTCTCACCATTTCCATTTATCCTTCTTACATGTTAGGTGTATTGTTCCCTCACCCAACGAATTCTCTTTTATATCCACGAATCACTTTGTTTTGGCTGAACTTCCCAAATAGATTTTCTATTTAAGATGACTCAATCACTCACTTAACCTATAAGCTTTTCTTATTCTCGCAAATACCCCAAATAATCTGAATAATGTAAGCATTATTCATCAATCTGAGCCTGTTATCTCAAGGCCCCCTTCCCCCTCTTTCTTTTGGTTTGCATACTGAGTTCCAATAAACATTTGCCTTACTAGAGCTGCTCCAAAGGAATCTTCTAAATATCCTTTCAATTTCTCCGATAATTTCACTTGGCAAGAAGTATGATATGTTTAGTACCTGCAGATAACAAGTAGGACAGAGCTTACCAAATGTATTCTACCAGCAAAGGAAAGTTTGCATGCTGTCCAACTTTTGACTTTCTTATTAGTTTGTCTAGCAATTGAGCATAAACTCTGTAGGTTAATCTTCATGCAACTAATGGAATACTTGATGGGTAGAGCACCCATAATGTCTGAGAGCTCTTTTTTCTTCCCTTCAGTGACACGAGAAACAAAAATCTCAGACTTTTGCAAGTTTGGTCCTAACCTAGAAAGTGATTGCATTTTTGTTAATGAGTCCTTTATGAGTTTAACTGAAGTCACATTGGCATTTGTAAGAATGAAGAGACCACAACAAACGTCAATGAAGTTAAACCCATCTCTCCACATTTTGGGTGATAGATGGAGTGCTCTACCACCATCTTTTCCTTCAACAGTTGTGACAAGTCTTCCATGACCATAATAAAAAGGCAAAAAGAGAGAGAGAGAGAGAGTCTCCTTTTGCCTTAATCCCCTTGTAGAATTAAAGTGACCTACCAGGAAACCATTTAAGTTAATTGAAAACGAAGTAGTGGAGATACAAAGATTCATCCAGTTCCTATACTTCTCTAGAAAGTTCATGCTTTTGAGAATCTCCATAAGGTAGCTCCAATTGACAGTGTCAAAAGCTTTGATTACATTCACTTTGATTACGCAACCCTTTGAACTATTGGGCTTCTTGTAAATTTTCAGTATCTCAAGCAATAGTAGGATATTGTCTTGAATGTTTCTACCTTGAACAAACACGAACTTATTCTCATCAATTAGGAAAGAAAGCAAAGGCATCAACCTATTTACCAATACTTTTGAAATGACCTTGTAGGTGACATTATAACATAATATAGGCATGAAATCCTTTATATTGAGTGGAGCATCCACCTTTGGAATGAGTGAGATGGCAGTGGTATTCATAGGGAAGTAAATGAAATCTTTGTTTAATTAGAGAATAGCTTCAGTGAAATCTTCCCCCACCAAAGCCCAATGTAAATGAAGAACTCAACAATGAACCCGTCAGGGCCAGGAGCATTGTTCTTCTTCATTGAGAAGAGAGCAGTGAACCCATCAGGGCTAGGAGCATCTTCCTTGACTTCTTTTGTAACAAGAGCTTGTAAAGAACTACATTGAGTAGTAGTTAAAGTTTTTCTATTCTAATTCTTTTCTGGGATAGGGGAGTGGATTGGCTCTTTGAATAGGTTCTCAAATAAATCAGTAGCCATATTCTTCAGCGTGCTCCAGTCTTCAATCATCATAACTTGATCATCTTAAAGCCTTATTATTTTGTTTCTGGATGTGTGAGCTTAAATAGACCTATCGAAGAAGTAGGTGTTCTAGTCCCCAACCTTCATCTGTAACATGTGATCAATTCAGGTATAGATCCTCTTTTCAGCGTCTTGTTTGTTTAACCAAGTGAATTTGAACCCCCTTTTTGAGGTTTGAAATGGATAATCACTCTGAGATGAAGAGGTCTCTGGAAGATGGTTATATGACCTCGTCACTTAAACGCCCTGTGACGTCTTCTCCTGCTGAGCGGTATGTAATTTGCTTTATCAATTTTTTTCTGTCATAGAGTTTTTGATATGGAAGTTGACATCCTTACATTTTACTGGCAAATAATCGAAAGTTCTCCAAGGATTCTTGTTTCCGTTGGTAGCATATATAATTTGGATTGTTCGGAGTTAAGGCAATGTTTCTCTTCAAATATACATTAAAGTTTTATCTTTTGTTATGAAACCTGAAAAATACACAAAATGACCAAACAAGACCTGAAATATTTGTACTTATCAAGTTTATAGGTAAACCTGATACACGATACAAAACCTGACATATACAGGTTTAGGTATCTACTTCCGCACACGCGAAGAAAACGGGTCAAGATGGGTTTGGTACTTTGATACCCAAAACCAAAAAAACACGAAACACGACCTCTTTGCCGCCATACTAACCTTCGATTGAGTCAAAGTTCTGTAAACAACTGACTGCTGATCTGATCAATCTATCTGAATGAGAAACTAAGCAACCCAACATGGCGGCCTACAGAAAAGGTAAGCATAAAAACTGTAAGAAGAGAAAGAGCTACTTGGTGCACCGGAGAGTTAATGAAATATAGAGTTAATTAGCAACCAGAAATCCGAGAACAAAACACTACATATATGCAAGTTCTAGAATCTAGCAAAAAGCAAGTAATAGAATAATGGTCCAATAATAATAATAATAATAATAATAATAATAATAATAATAATAATAATAATAATAATAATAATAATAATTACTGTTATTAAACCATACCTAGTTGCCATTCGGAGTATCTGAAGATTGATCATGTTCTTTGAAATCCCATGCATCAAATCTAAGATGTCAACAAAATGGTCCTATAAGAAATTAACAATGTCTGTCAAATTATCACTCAGATTATGTCATGTACTAGTTGGACAATGTAAGGGGCTATAAAATAAGAACAGAAAATATTATAGGTAGAAAGTGTAGGAGATGTATACAAGCGATAAAATGTTTTCTAGGTTGTCGAAGTGAGCAAGAAGCTTTAGAAAGACAGATTCAAAGCTTGCCAGTGCATCTTCAACAATTTCTTCATCCCAAATATTTCACTGAGTATTAAATTTATATGACTATCCTGCAAATCAGAAACACAGTGTTGGGAGGAAAGAAACCATAAATGAGAAGTCATCTTTGCATGACATCAAGCATCAAATACTCCATTTTATATTGTTTAAATGTTTAGATGCAAAGTCCCAGTTTTAAAATACATGTCATGTCAGAAAGATATTAGAGAATCAAGATACTGGTCACCAATCAGCCAACTTACAGTCTAATTCACCAGAACAACGTCAACGTACGCATTCCAAATGTTGAATACTTATTCAGGCTCTCGCAAATAGAAAAGGTTAAGAATTTAGACGAAACAACATAATATATAGATACATCAAACAACAAATACTTGATACACAAGCGAATAAAGACGATGGGTCAAAAATCCCAAGTTTCAAAAATAGGAGAAAAAACAATCAACCAACTTACCATTTGATTGTTTAGAATAATGTCAATATATGCATCTAGTATTCCCAAATACTTGCTCAGGCTATCATAGCCAAAAATGACCTGAAATAATGAAGATAGTCATGAGAAGATGTACAATGTTAAATTTGTTTTTCATTTACCGGGTTGGGTGTACTGGTGGCTTTGGTGGGGTTGGGAGGAGGTGTACAGTTACAAAAAAAATATAGGGCATCTCGAAGCTAAGACAAGGAGATAATCATCTGCTTAAACTAAGGATGACCTGTAACAGAAAATAGAGAATAAAAGAAAGAGACATGGGTTGCATGTCAAATCAAGTTTTTCCCATTGTTGCATAATGTTGTTGTACCCTTCAGTTGCATAAATTATTACACATATCCTCTCCAATATATATAGGCCCAAGCTATGTGAGGGTCAATATCTTAACTTCAACTTGTGAAAATATAATATTTATTGTCATAATTTCGACTTGTGAGAATATTATTCTGATTGATAGGTTACTTTCTTTTTCATTTTGTAACTTAAACATATCACAAATAAGACATGAATGGCTCATTTACAAAGGGTGGTGTTTTAAGAAGGCAACATCAAGCTTAGCTTGAACACAATATAGATGGCTTACAATGACTATCCAATATTTAGTGTCAACCTTTACAAAAAGTTGTCTCAAAATAGCAACATAAGCCAAGCGCAGCAAAATGTAAGTAAAAAGATAATAATAACTAGATTATAGCCAAAGCTATAACTCCCACAAATCAGAGAAGGTGTAAGTGACATAGTTCCCCAACACAATAAGCTTTCAAGTGTTCAAGAACCAAGCAACCAAAATAACAAACACCCCTTTAAAGGAATCCAGGGGAAACAAAAGCAGGACGGGAGCCAAGAAGAGCCCCCTGCTGAGAATAGGTACAGAGAAGAAACAGAAATGCAATCACTTTCTGGGATAGGGGAGTGGGATTGGCTCTTTGAATAGGTTCTCAAATAAATCAGTAGCCATATTCTTCAGCGTGCTGCAGTCTTCAATCATCATAACTTGATCATCTTAAAACCTTATTATTTTGTTTCTGAATGTGTAAGCTTAAATAAACCCATCGAAGAAGTAGGTGTTTTAGTCCCCAGCCTTCATCTATAACATGTGATCAATTCATGTATAGATCCTCTTTTCAGCGTCTTGTTTGTTTAATCAAGTGAATTTGAAACCCTCATACCCCGCCACAGGCGGGAGCACCTAAGGCAATGGGATAATGTAGTTGTTCAAGTCTCCCATCATAATACAGGGAGATATATCATACAATCTCCATTGGTTCTTTAATTCTTTCCAAAAGTCTCTTCTTAGACTTCTCTCATTATAACTATATATCATGGCTACAATGAATTCTTCTTGCTTGGGTAGCTTGGTCTTCAAACTAAAAATGATGCATTGTTCCTTGCAATGTAACATTTTCTTTAAATAAATTTGGATCTCAAGCGAACCAAATTCTCGAAACTGAGTTGGGCAGAGTATTATTCACTAGCTCCCAGTCTTTGAAACATTCTTACTGAACTTCTCAAAGTACTTCTGCCTTAATTTTATTTCAACTAGACCCATAACACCTATTTTCTTCTCTCTAATGTAGGTAATTACTACTTTCCGCTTCAAAAAAAGACTTTAAACCACTTATATTCCAACAACCAAACTTTAGCATCTTTTGTATTTTAGGGGCCTTCCTCTCCCCCCTTGTTTTACTCTGTGGGTTATCAATGTTATCTTTCTCGCTTCCATCCTTCCTGGTTTTTGAGTTAATGCTCTAAGATGACTTGAGAATAACAATGTTCCTACCTTTAAGAGAAGATCCCCACCTTGTTCTTTGTTCAATTGCTCTTCACGACCATCCTTCACATTTGCAGGTAGTGAAGACACTTTCTCAACCATTTGAGAGGACTCCATTAGGGCTTCCTCAGTTTCATCGTCATTGTTGTTGTACTCCTTTTCAGACTCCTCACCTACTGAAGAGTAGTCTGGGCATTGAGGCCTATTTACTTCCAAACCAATGTCTTGAACCTAGGAGGTAACATTTACATCCACAAGTGTTCTCTGTACATAAAAAGATAAGTGTCTTCTACAACTTCACATGAAAACAACAAATTCCAGCGCACATACAGTCATACTAGTATGCATAAGGGGAATAACCTCTTCCAAGAAAAAAAACCATCCACAATAATGAGGTCTATAAACTGTGAAGACATATACTTTGTAAGGATCTGATGAGAACATATCAGCATCCAAATAACATAAAAATTCGAAGATTATTTCTTCTTGAATTTTATTGGTCAGCTTCTTTCAACAAACAGTTCAAAGAAGGCAAACCTACATTTCGCTGCGGTAGTTTTCTGGAACGGTGGATCATATACAAGTAGCAATAGGCCGACGCAAATGGATCAGCAATACCCCGTATCATCATAACCAATCGCTGAAGGTTTTTCACAGGATGATCTATGAGGAACCGCCAGCCAGGGCAACATGGCCAACTCCAAATAACTAATATAGTGTGTGAAATTTAGAAGAGAAGAGTTGCTAACAGATCCAAAAATAAAAACCAACAGAAACAGCAATGCAGTCTACTGTCAAACTGAAGAATTAAGCTTCCTCCTGACCAGGACGTACATTCTCGTACAATGACAAACGATTCTTTCTTCCAATGGAACAACTTCTAATATAGTGTGTACTTTTCAAAGTGAGTTCCTTGTAGGGCAAAAGAAGCTAACATAAAGAGCAACTTGGTCACCTAAGACATTGGAAAAACAAAACTTTCCAGCCACTAGATCTTACTTTTAAAGGACAAACTTCTCGATACATATTTGACAGAAAAATGAAAATTTGCAAGCTCAGACTATACTATGAACCTTTTCTGCCCAGGAACAGATTAATCAGAAAATACAAAACAACTGAATGAATAAGTGCAAGCAAACAATTGAAAAATTTTGGCTATTGAAAAGGAATAACAATAAGAGCTTAACATGCATGGAAGAAGTTTACGTATAGAACCAATTCTGTAGAACCAATTCTTGCAAGTTTCTTTGCATCATCACATATATAACTAGCGTCAAAATTCA
>AP025040.1:6692226-6714795 GCA_036186865.1 Eustoma russellianum | reverse complement strand
TTTATATGTACAATGAGACAGGTTTTAGTTCCCCGGGTATCTATATACCAGCTTCAACCCGTTAGTCCCCTAAGTGGATCACTGATGCCATAATTGCCAGCATATACCAAATCAATCTGTATTAAATCAATCAACCACGTATACACGTCTTAGATGCAAAATAGATAGGTAAACAAAAAAGAAAGACAATAATTTTTAGCCAATGCCACGCATGAGGAGAAGAACATATGATAAATCAAATCACCTGAGTTACTGGATCAAATGCATGTTTTCAGGTGACCAACTATTTACCTTCGCCTTCTCGCCTTTGTATCACTATAATTTTATAAATAAAATAAAACCAAACAATACAAGCTAACAAAAGAGGTTGAGGATGTGCAATCCAACATCCAAAAGTTGCCAAAAGAAGAAGTACAATCACCCATCTGTACAGACATTCTTCTAGTCCGCTGGATTCTGACAAAGCAGAATCACTTAAACAGTAAATTGAGAGCACAAGAGATAAAAAGAACAAAGACAGAAACGAAACTTGGTGCGGGAAAGCATTTAACACATTTAGCAGTCAATTGAAATAGTTCTACTATACCATCAAAAACAGCAAGAATAAAAATAACGATACAAAACCCATTAAACAAATTCAATAACACAGAGAAATCTATGGCGGCGAAACCTAAAAACTACAAGAATTTCTCTCAATGCAATTTCCGATAAAAATAGTGATATACATCAGATTCGATTATACTTTCCTATTTTTGCAGAAACTTCATAAGAAAGAAAATGAGGCAATCCATTCTTGCACACCAATTGGAGGCCATATAAAGGCATGCATGAAAAACATTACAATTAACAACCAAGAACCAGCAAGAATTTTAACAAAGAACCAAAATTAAGAAACGTGAATCAAGAAACAAAACCCATGTTTGATTTCATTAGAAAAGACGACTAATACAGTAAAACAACAAAAATGAAAAACCTTAGATAACGATGACAAACCAAATGCTAAGCTTGGGGTTGGAAGGAAGAAAAGCTGATTTCTAAATTGATAGAGAGTAAGAGTCCGGCAAGGTGATTGTGGCCGTCGGGGGCGATGGCGGTGGCGGAGGCGGGAGGCGGATTTTCCGATGGATGTTTTAAGAGGGATCAGAAGCCTCTGATGTATACGATCAAAATCTTGATTTGATAAAATGCTTTTCTTGGGTATACTTACCTCATATTGGAGGAGAAAAACGTGTCAGTTGCAGAGAAAAATGAGAGTCCGAATGAGGAGAGTGAAAAGAAAAGGTGATCATATCAATCATGGCTAACTATTTTCTGTCAACGTATTCAAGTAAGAATGTCCAAAATAGCCTATATCGCCTGACTCAACATAACATTGACACAGAAACTACCAAGATACTGTAAATCAAACGACCTTGATCGAGAGAGGATGAGTTAATCTGTAAATCAAACGACCTTGATCGAGAGAGGATGAGTTAATCTATACATATATGCTTGAGTCATTGCCCTGGGTTTGGACTTATTTTTAATATACAAATATCACAGTGCCAGAAGCCAGAAAGGGAAAAAAAAAGCAGAGCATAACAACTTCAAACACATCACCAGAAACCAAAGGCATGATCTTCAACAGGGAATCCAAAAGGATTCGAGCACGGCGTGCCAGAATAGCAAGCATCTTCATTCTTTGTAAACAATTACATCGGACACATCAAGTTCTTGCTAATGTTGTCTTCTTAATCTTGAGATAAATCCGATCGATCATGTTCAAAAACATATGAAGAATCAGCAGGTTCCAAGAGGGATGAGTGAACTACTTCATTGTACCGGGGGCTGTCCGAATCAACCACATCACTCTTGGCAGAACTCAGAGCAGTCACAGAAGCCTTAGACGCTTCTTCCTCGCATACATAATCAGCACGTGGTTCTTCATATTGCGCTGCAATGACATTGTCAGCGCATGAAGATTCCAAGTTTGTTGTCCCTTTTTCTCTGCGCAGCAGCTGCTCATTGATGCTAGCAATCTGTGTCAAAATTGAAATCCCAAAATAATAACAATCTTACCATCCCAAATGTATAGATTAACTAAAACCAATACTAGGTAAATTTACCTCATCAAGTATGCATTGAGAGAAACCCAAAAACTACAAGAATTTCTCTCAATGCAACTTCCGATCAAAATAGTGATACATACATCAGATTCGATTATACTTTCCTATTTTTGCAGAAACTTCATAAGAAAGAAAACGAAGCAATCCATTCTTGCAGACCAACTGGAGGCCATATAAAGGCATGCATGAAAAACATCACAATTAACAACCAAGAACCAGCAAGAATTTTAACAAAGAACCAAAATTAAGAAACGTGAATCAAGAAACAAAACCCATGTTTAATTTCACTTAGAAAAGACGACGAACACAGTAAAACAACAAAAAATGAAAAACCTTAGATGACGATGACAAACCAAATACTAAGCTTGGGGTTGGAAGGAAGAAAAGCTGATTCCTAAATTGATGGAGAGTAAGAGTCCGGCAAGGTGATTGTGGCCGTCGGGGGCGATGGCGGTGGCGGGAGGCGGATTTCCGATGGATGTTTTAAGAGGGATCAGAAGCCTCTGATGTATACGATCAAAATCTTGATTTAATCAAATGCTTTTCTTGGGTATACTTACCTCATATTGGAGGAGAAAAACGTGTCAGTTGCAGAGAAAAATGAGAGTTCGAATGAGTAGAGTGAAAAGAAAAGGTGATCATATCAATCATGGCTAACTATTTTCTGTCAACGTATTCAAGTAAGAATGTCCAAAATAGCCTATATCGCCTGACTCCATATAACATTGACACAGAAACTACCAAGATACTGTAAATCAAACGACCTTGTGAGAATTCGGAGAGACGATCGAGAGAGGATGAGTTCCTGCTAATCACGACGTCTGAATTCAAAACGCCATGAGAATGAAGATTATGTCTAGAATGCCTATCAATTGATCTAACAGCGAAAGACAGGAAGAAAGATTGCGTTTATGCCCCGATGGGGCGACGACTTGGGTTTTAAATAGGAGAGAGGACGGCGACAATAAATTATATTACTGATAATAAAAAAAAAACCGTCTTTTTATGGCACATTTTAAAAGAAAAGAAAACTGAAGGTTTTCTCAAAATTATGATATTTGGTGTGCGATTTTCACTCTTGACATATCATTTTGTGGTGGTTTATGCCAATCTTTTTCCATAAAAAAATTGATAACAACATAAATTTTTTCTTAGTTTATTTTTATAGTTGTGCCAACACATATTTTATATAGAAATATAACATTTTTTCAGTAAATACTCAATTTTACGATCTATTCAGGTAAAATAAAAACTCAGTACTTGTGTTTATTTTTTACGTGCACGCCAATAACTATTTTCTATAAAAATATATTTTATTTTTAGAGGTAAAATAGAACAAACACAAACAAGTAAAACCAAAATAAAATAACATAAAATAAAAATAAGTCAAAAGTGTACAAAAATGTCTATGACATTTATTTTTTACGTGCACGTCAATAACTATTTTCTATAAAAATATATTTTACTTTTGGAGGTAAAATAGAACAAACACAATACTTAACAGGCGTACGTAATATGTATTGAACATGCACACTGAGTACGTAATATCTGGTGTAACTGTAGAAGGTTCAAGGTTAGACACTGAACACTTTATTACTAACCTTCGATTGAGTCAAAGTTCTGTAAACAACTGACTCCTGATCTGATCAATCTATCTGAATGAGAAACTAAGCAACCCAACATGGCGGCCTACAGAAAAGGTAAGCATAAAAACTGTAAGAAGAGAAGAGCTACTTGGTGCACCGGAGAGTTAATGAAATATAGAGTTAATTAGCAACCAGAAATCCGAGAACAAAACACTACATATATGCAAGTTCTAGCATCTAGCAAAAAGCAAGTAATAGAATAATGGTCCAATAATAATAATAATAATAATAATAATAATAATAATAATAATAATAATAATAATAATAATAATAATAATAATAATAATAATAATAATTACTGTTATTAAACCATACCTAGTTGCCATTCGGAGTATCTGAAGATTGATAATGTTCTTTGAAATCCCTTGCATCAAATCTAAGATGTCAACGAAATGGTCCTATAAGAAATTAACAATGTCTGTCAAATTATCACTCAAATTATGTCATGTACTAGTGGGACTATGTAAGGGGCTATAAAATAAGAACATAAAATATTATAGGTAGAAAGTGTAGGAGATGCATACAAGCGATAAAATGTTTTCTAGGTTGTCGAAGTGAGCAAGAAGCTTCAGAAAGACAGATTCCAAGCTTGCCAGTGCATCTTCAACAATTTCTTCATCCCAAATATTTCACCAAGTATTAAATTTATATGACTATCCTGCAAATCAGAAACACACACCGTTGGGAGGAAAGAAACCATAAACGAAAAGTCATCTTTGCATGACATCAAGCATCAAATACTCCATTTTATATTGTTTAAATGTTTAGATGCAAAGCCCCAGTTTTAAAATACTTGTCATGTTAGAAAGATATTAGAGAATCAAGATACCGGTCATCAATCAGCCAACTTACAATCTAATTCACCAGAACAACGTCAACGTACGCATTCTACTTATTCAGGCTCTCGCAAATAGAAAAGGTTAAGAATTTAGATGAAACAACATAGTATATAGATACATCAAACAACAAATACTTGATACACAAGCGAATAAAGACGATGGGTCAAAAATCCCAAGTTTTAAAAATAGGAGAAAAAACAATCAACCAACTTACCATTTGATTGTGCAGAATAATGTCAATATATGCATCTAGTATTCCCAAATACTTGCTCAGGCTATCATAGCCAGAAATGACCTGAAATAATGAAGACGGTCATGAAAAGATGTATAATGTTAAATTTGTTTTTCATTTACGGGGTTGGGTGTACTGGTGGCTTTGGTGGGGTTGGGAGGGGGGTTGGAGGTGTACAGTTACAAAAAAATATAGGGCATCTCGAAGCTAAGACAAGGAGATAATCTTCTGCTTAAACTAAGGATGACCTGTAACAGAAAATAGAGAATAAAAGAAAGAGACATGGGTTGCATGTCAAATCAAGTTTTTCCTACTGTTGCATAATGTTGTTGTACCCTTCAGTTGCATAAATTATTACACATATCCTCTCCAATATATATAGGCCCAAAGCTATGTGAGGGTCAATATCTTAACTTCAACTTGTGAAAATATAATATTTCTTGTCATAATTTCAACTTGTGAGAATATTATTCTGATTGATAGGTTAATTTCTTTTTTCATTTTGTAACTTAAACATATCACAAATAAGACATGAATGGCTCATTTACAAAGATTGTTGTTTTAAGAAGGCAACCTCAAGCTTAGCTTGAACACAATATAGATGGCTTACAATTACTATCCAATATTTAGTGTCAACCTTTACAAGAAGTTGTCTCAAAATAGCAACATAAGCCAAGCATAGCAAAATGTAAGTAAAAAGGATAACAATAACTAGACTATAGCCAAAGCTACAACTCCCACAAATCAGAGAAGGTGTAAGTGACATAGTTCCCCAACACAATAAGCTTTTAAGTGTTCAGGAACCAAGCAACCAAAATAACAAACACCCCTCAAAAGGAATCCAGGGGAAACGAAAGCAGGACGGGAGCCAAGAAGAGCCCGTTGCTGAGAATAGGTACAGAGAAGAAACAGAAATGCTCATACTGAAAATACCAATACGACTGAAGCAAGGACAACAAATGACCAGGATGGACACCCAACCAGAGTCGGTGGTGAAAGCAGTGAGATGAAGTGGTGTGGAGAGAAAGCTGGAGCAGCATAAATGACTAATATGTAAGATCATGTATTGTGAAGGTTTTCATTGAAACTCCCATATTGAGGGCAAGTTTTCAGTTGAGCTTTGTGCATTTGTACTTCCTCCAAAAGTCGACAGAATAGCTAACATCTAGGAGGATCACCTTAAGTACAATCATGATCCTTTGTAATTTGTTGATGAAGCCTATTGTTCCTTTCTATCCACGCATGGTAGACAACAGTTGAGAACCTGTAGATAGGTATACCCTTCTGAAATTTTGATCTCTAAGAACGGTTTGGGTTGAGCTAGTTAATGGAATTTTGCCATCCATAGGTCAAAACCTTGCACTTAATCTGATTCAGCACCTTGCACCAATACCTTCATAATCCAGATAATATATTTTTTTGGTTCAAATTTTTGACAACATATTTTACATCCTCCCTTCCCAATTTGTTAGTTCAACTCGAGAAATCTAAACAATTTTGGGAACATCATCTGATGCTTTTCTGATCATTAGAACTATCCCTAGTTTCAGATTTACCCTTTGATCCACTATTTGCTTTTAATTAATGCATTGTTAGTTGTTTAGCAGGAAAATTTTAGAATTAAACATAATTTAATATGTTTATCGTGTTTACTTCCATGTCCAATGGAGTCGATAGCACACTCTTCCTTGATTTTGAATATGATGGAATAAAACAAAATGGCTCACTAAATTAGATGCACTTCTTATATGTGATGTAGCAGTTGATCGACACAGCTTGACGCAATTTTCATTATGGGTCATCGGGAAACCACCTCTGCGTGTTTCTAGCACATGGGTATGTAGGCGGGAGCCTCTAAGGCAATGGGATAATGTTGTTGTTGCTGCTGTTGTTGTTAATATGTTTATCGTAAAAAATAGACAAAAAACTAGGGACATCATTATAGTGAATATTGCAATTGCAAGCTATCACAGAAGGGAGTATGACATTTTATGATAAAAAGATTTGCGACCTCAACCAAATAAGATAATTTGGTGAGCTCTCATAACTCCTATGATGGCGAGGCCTAATCTACCTCACGTTGTTGTCGAACAGTAAAAAATAGATGCCCATGTACATTCTATCTTTTCAGTGGTCCACTCTTTTTTTATTCTCCATGTGACATCATAATGCCTAATAAGTGCATCTGAAAACCAACCGCCAATACGGATGACCAGACCATCTCAAACATGCTTCCGCTTTTCCCCCTTTTCGGCAGGTTGGGAGGGAGAAGAGAGGGTGGTCAACCAAAAAAAGAAACAAAACAAGGAACTTCTAACATTTTTCAGGAGAGAAGAGAGGGAGGGGGACAGAGGAAAAGATGAACAGAAAGATCAGTACCTGAATGACCTTATCCACTACAGCAACGACCTCACCCACTTGGGATATTTTTTCGTTAAGCCTAAGTCCAAACATCTTGTAATTTAAAGACTGTATATTCAAATATCTACAACAATTTATGGTGAAGATAAACATCAAAATAAAATAAAAAGGGATGGACCACGTAAAAGTATCATGATGAGTACCTGATCAAGCGTGCAATCAACATTAAACTCAATTAGATGAAGAATATCCAAGGCATGGGAACAAATCATTCCCAAAGGCAGTTCCTTTAGTACATGGTAAACAATAACTGAAACGCAAGCATGCTTTCCAAACAGATATGCCCTGTTACTTCCAAGTCCAAGGCCCAAAAGAGCATCTGAAACTTCTGTCTGACACAAAGGAGAAGAAAAATGAAGAAAGATTCACAGATGCAAAAGAAATGCCATGCATAGAACTCTACCCTCATGAACTTGTAAAATAAACTACTGGCCCTTATGTGGTAACAACATACGACATCAAAAGATTCATCGGGCAAGCAAAGCATCTGCTCTTTGTAAATCATAAAAGCAAAGCATCTGCTCTTTGTAAATAAAGAGGTGCTTATCCCACAGCTAATATAACAGATAAATATTTACCTGGCACGTGAATTTAACTTACAATTCTACCATAATCAATTTCTGCATACAACTTAAGAAAATGTTGAACTCCAAAATTATCATTCATATGTCAGTACATAAATGTGATTTAGTGCAAAAAGAAAACCACGCATGTAGAGCATGCAACTAAAAATTCTAATTTTTTCTTAAGAACAGCAACTGAAAAGAATGCAAGGAAATGCTATCATGGGGCAGTATTCATTACTTGTGGTTTATAGAAACTACCAATTATAGCTTAATAATAATCAGAGAATTGCACATGGAAGAAGAATTTGTACCAAAAACTTCTTGCAAGTATGATGGCCGAAGGCATTTGTTGACAACAATATATCTCATAAATGAGATCCTTCAGCAAAATACATATTACTTGAACACAGATACGAGAAAAGGACATGGCAGCATGAGTTGCATCCAGTTGTCTCCAGTCATCTTGATTCTAGCGAATTGCACAAAGACATGCATCATTAGGCACCTCAAGTCATTCATTCCGTTGATCAAGTGATCTGTCATGGTCCAAGGCATTCATTTCAGTCCAGAGAGAGAAAGGAAACAGCATACAAATAGGCACACCGACAGATCCCCAAGTTTATATAGGCCTCAAAGCTATAAAATCATGTAACAACTCGAGATTAAAGTCCGCCAATATTAGACATGCACAACAGTTTTTTTAAATGATGCACCAGCAAAATTAGACACCAGCAATAGAATTAATTTTGAGAAAATGGAGTAGCAAGATTTGAACCTAGGGTCTCCGGCTCTGATACTATGACAAATCACAGTCACATCTAAAAGCTTAAACTATTATAGAGATCAGTAAACGAATATTTATATGCTTAAAGATGGTCTCCTCTATTCTTTTTTATTACCAACACCAAACATGACCTTCCAG
This sequence comes from Eustoma russellianum, assembly GCA_036186865.1. Taxonomy (NCBI): domain Eukaryota; kingdom Viridiplantae; phylum Streptophyta; class Magnoliopsida; order Gentianales; family Gentianaceae; genus Eustoma; species Eustoma russellianum. Next base: position 6,706,064 of record AP025040.1, on the reverse strand, counting down.
AAACACCAAAGCATTATTACATATATAAATATTTTTTTTGTAAGTTAAATTTCATCTATAGGCTAAATTAAGCAAATTTACAGAGATAGTTGCCAATAGCGGGCAACATCAAGCATGGCTTGCTCAAAATACATATGGCACCTAAGTGTTTACTATCTGTATTCTAGTGCCAAGCATTGAAGCTTTCATATTTCAAACCTTAAGATAAGTAGAATCTATCCTGTCATTGCAGTTGCATTAGGACTGATATCCAAACCTTACCTAAGTATCGACACTCAAAACACATGTGATTTTCATCTTTAGCATACCTTCCAACACAAAAGTTGGTTCGAATCAGGGCCCAGTCTAAAAACTTATCATGTGTACTCGTCCTGTTCCAACATGCAAGCCAAAGAATTATTGCATAGTTTGAAAAATGATGAGTACATCAAACAATTTTGCCCCAAGAAATAGTATGAGTAGCCTGGTATAAAGCTTCAGCTGCAATTACGATTGAGAAACTACTTCCTGATTGCCGCTCCCAATAGTCATGTCCAGGACCCAACTTGGTCTCCCTACATGTTTGATAGAAATTTGTAACTTGGTTATCTCAACCTCTGTCATAGGACAGATGCCACTGGTTTTCATTCAAACTCTGAGATACTTTTGCATCGAAACTGACATTCAATTTTCTTTTTAATTCTGTAAATTTTTTACCCAATACCCTCTTAGGAAGCCAGGGGTCATTATAGAAGGATATGGCCTCACCATTTCCATTTATCCTTCTTATATGCTAGGTGTATCGTTCCCTCACCCAACGAATTCTCTTTTATATCCATGAATCACTTTGTTTCGGCTGAACTTCCCAAATAGATTTCTATTTAAGATGACTGAATCACTCACTTAAACCATAAGCTTTTCTTATTCTCGCAAATACCCCCAAATAATCTTAATAATGTAAGCATTATTCATCAATGTGAGTCTGTTATCTCAAGGCTCCCTTCCCCCTTTTTCTTTTGGTTTGCATAGTGAGTCCCAATAAACATTTGCCTTGATAAAGCTACTCCAAAAGAATATTCTCAATATCCTTTCAATTTCTCAGATAATTTCACTTGGCAAGAAGTATGATATGTCTAGTACCTGCAGACAACAAGTAGGACAGAGTTTATCAAATGTTTTCTACCAGCAAAGGAAAGTTTGGATGCTGTCCAACTTTTGATTTTCTAATTCAGTTTGTCTAGCAATTGAGCAAAAACTCAGTACGTTAATCTTTATGCAACTAATGGAATACTTGATTGGTAAAGCACCCATAATGTCTGAGAGCTCTTTTTTCTTTCCTTCAATGACACGAGCAACAAGAATCTCAGACTTTTGCAAGTTTGGTCCTAACCCAGAAAGTGACTGCATTTTTGTTAAGGAGTCCTTTACGAATTTAACTGAAGTCACATTGGCATTTGTAAGAAAGAAGAGATCATCAACAAACATCAATGAAGTTAAACCCATCTCTCAACATTTCGGGTGATAGTTGGAGTGCTCTACCGCCATCTTTTCCTTCAATAGTTGTGAAAAGTCTTCCATGACCAGAATAAAAAGGCAAAGAGAGAGAGAGTCCTTTTGCCTTAATCCCTAGTAGAATTAAAGTGATCTATCAGGAAACCATTTAAATTAATTGAAAACAAAATAGTGGAGATATATAGGTGCATCAAGTTCCTACACTTCTCTAGAAAGTTCATACTTTTGAGAATCTCCATAAGGTATCTTCAATTGACAGTGTCAAAAGCCTTGATTACATCCACTTTGATTACGCAACCCTTTGGAACTATCTCAAGCATTAGTAGGATGTTGTCTTGAATGTTTCTACTTTGAACAAACGCGAACTTATTCTCATCAATTAGGAAAGAAAGCAAAGGCATCAACCTATTTACCAATAATTTTGAAATGACCTTGTAAGTGACATTATAACATAACATAGGCATGAAATCCTTTATATTGAGTGCATCATCCACCTTTGGAATGAGTGAGATGGTAGTGGTATTCATAGGGAAGTAAATGAAATCTTTGTTTAAGTATAGAATAGCTTCAGTGAAATCTTCCCCCACCAAAGCCCAATGTCAATGAAGAACTCAGCAGTGAATCCGTCAGGACCAGGAGCATTATCCTTCTTCGTTGAGAAGAGAGCAGTGAACCCATCAGGGCTAGGAGCATCTTCCTTGACTTCTTCTTTCGTAACAAGAGCCTGTGAAGAACTACATTGAGTAGCAGTTAGAGTTTTTCCATTCCAATTCTAATCTGGGATAGGGCAGTGGATTGACTCTTTGAATAGGTTCTCAAATAAATCAGTAGCCATATTCTTCAGCGTGCTGCAATCTTCAACCATCATAAGTTGATCATCTTGAAGCCTTAGTATTTTGTTTCTGGATGTGTGAGCTTAGATAGACCTATAGAAGAAGTGGGTGTTCTAGTCCCCAACCTTCATCTATAACATGTGATCAATTCAAGTATAGATCCTCTTTTCAGCGTCTTGTTTGTTTAACCAAGTGAATTCGAAACCCCTTAATGGTATGTTATAGAGGTCCTTTTGTTGAATCCATTCAATAAATACAACCACTACATTCTTATACATCTTCTTTTTTCCCTTCTTCCCTTGAGCATTTAATACGATGTTCAAGTCTCCCATTTGTTTCCATTTTCAATAAAGTCAAGGACACACTCTTCTTTGACTTTGGAATATGATGGAATAAAGCAAAATTGATCACTAAATTAGTTGTGCTTCTTATATGGTGAAGTAGCAGTTGATCGACACATCTTGACGCAATTATCATTATAGGCCATTGGGAAACAACCTCTCCTAATACATGTGCATGGTTGCATACATCCGATCCCCTACACCCCGACATAGGCGGGAGCATCTAAGGCAATAGGGTAATGTTGTTGTTGTTCAAGTCTCCCATAATAATTCAGGAAGATATATCATACAATCTCAATTGGTTTTTTAATTCTTTCCAAAAGTCTCTTCTTAGACTTCTCTCGTTATAACTATATACCATGGCTACAATGAATTCTTCTTGCTTGGGTAGCTTGGTCTTCAAACTACAAATGATAATTGTTCCTCGCAATGTAACATTTTTCTTTAAATAAATTTGGATCTCAAGCGAACCGAATTCTCGAAACTGAGTTGGGCAGAGTATTATTCACTAGCTCGCATTCTTTGAAATATTCTTACTGAACTTCTCAAAGCACTTCTGCGTTACTTTTACTTCAACTAGACCCATAACACCTATTTTCTTCTCTCTAATGTATTTTTCTCTCTAATGTAGGTACTTACTACTTTCTGCTTTCAAAAAGACTTTAAACCACTTATATTCTAACAACCAAACTTTAGCATCTTTTGTATTTTAGGGGCCTTCCTCTCCCCCCATTGTTTTACACTGTGGGATATCAATGTTACCTTTCTCCCTTCCATCCTTCCTGGTTTTTGAGTTAATGCTCTAAGATGAATTGAGAATAACAATGTTCTTACCTTTGAGAGAAGCTTCCCACCTTGTTCTTTGTTCAATTGCTCTTCACGACCATCATTCACATTTACAGGTAGTGAAGGCACTTTGTCAACCATTTGAGAGGACTCCATTAGGGCTTCCTCAATTTCATCATAATTGTTTTTGTACTCCTTTTCAGACTCCTCACCTACTGAAGAGTAGTATGGGCATTGAGGTCTATTTACTTCCAAAACAATGCCTTGAACCTAGGAGGTAACATTTACATCCACAAGTGTTCTATGTACATAAAAAGATAAGTGTCTTCTACAACTTCACATGAAAACAACAAATTCCAGCGCCCATACAGTCATACTAGTATGCATAAGGGGAATAACCTCTTCCAAGAAAAAAAAAAACCCATCCATAATAATGAGGTCTATAAACTGTCAAGACATAAGGATCTGATGAGAACATATCATCATCCAAATAACATAAAAATTCGAAGATTATTTCTTCTTGAATTTTATTGGTCAGCTTCTTTCAACAAACAGTTCAAAAAAGGCATACCTACATTTCGCTGCGGTAGTTTTTTGGAAAGGTGGATCATATACAAGTAGCAATAGGCCGACGCAAATGGATCAGCAATGCCCCGTATCATCATAACCAATCGCTGAAGGTTTTTCACAGGATGATCTATGAGGAACCGCCAGCAGGGCAACAAGGCCAACTCCAAATAACTAATATAGTGTGTGAAATTTATAAGAGAAGAGTTGCTAACAGATCCAAAAATAAAAACCAACAGAAACAACAATGCAGTCTACTGTCAAACTGAAGAATTAAGCTTCCTCCTGACCAGGACGTACATTCTCGTACAATGACAAACGATTCTTTCTTCCAATGGAACAACTTCTAATATAGTGTGTACTTTTCAAAGACGTACATTCTCGTACAATGACAAACGATTCTTTCTTCCAATGGAACAACTTCTAATATAGTGTGTACTTTTCAAAGTGAGTTCCTTGTAGGGCAAAGAAGCTAACATAAAGAGCAACCTGGTCACCTAAGACATTGAAAAAACAAAACTTTCCAGCCACTAGATCTTACTTTTTAAAGGACAAACTTCTCGATACATATTTGACAGAAAAATGAAAATTTGCAAGCTCAGACTATACTATGAACCTTTTCTGCCCAGGAACAGATTAATCAGAAAATACAAAACAACTGAATGAATAAGTGCAAGCAAACAATTGAAAAATTTTGGCTATTAAAAAGGAATAACAGTAAGAGCTTAACATGCATGGAAGAAGTTCACATATAGAACCAATTCTGCAGAACCAGTTATTGCAAGTTTCTTTGGCATCATCACATATATAACTAGCGTCGAAATTCACTGCCAGAAACCAAGAATTACAACATGTCAGAAATAATAACGGAAAGTTTGTTCAGATGCAACAGGAGAGCACCACATGTATTGGCATTAGAGTAAGGCCAGAAATAAATCAGCGGCCACGAAACTGTTCTATGGCATAATGTTTTGGCCACTAAACTACTTTTCGTCGTGTACTGATCACTTGACAGTAAAAAATGAAAGAAAGTAGCCACTCTGTCCATTTCCACCATTAAGTCACACAAGTGCGAATTTCTTATCTCTTTTTTGATTGAATTACAAGTATTTCATTATTATATTCTGTCCTCAGGGGCGTATACGAAAAGACCTGCATTTGGGGGCGAGGCAAAAAAGGAGGTAAAACCTCCACAACTAGCCTTCTAGAAGAAATGGTTACAGAGCTACATTCATTCCTTTTCTGCTAAGCATATAAAGTATGCCATAGGAAGAGTAAAAAGAAGAGAATGTCGAAGCTGCAACAAGAGTTCAGACATGAGGAGAGTAGGAGCATTATAAAATCAGACATCGTTACCAAACCTGGCAAATTCGGCCCCACACCAGGTCACTCAGTAGATTGTGTTGGGTAGAATTGCATTATAGATGTGTCCATCAGAAGCTTAGCTACCTAAGAAGGGAGATAGGAAACATTTAAACACAAACAGCCCATCTGCTTCATATAGAAAATCTCACTTCCACTCAGCTATGAACTTACCCTATTGCTTTATCTTTCAAAAGATACAACATTCAAGCCTTTACGCAGTTAAATCTAGTTACAAGTATTTGGAATTCATCAATACCAAAGTCCTGTAGCAATTCCGTTTCCATAATAGTTACTTAAGAAAGTTAGAAGAACTATGAAGAGGAGAAACATCCACCCAAAAAAAAATAAAAAACAAAAGAGCACAATCAAATTATCCACATTTGGACAAGAAAGAAATATGCCATAACAAAACTTCAGCAGATTTTGCTGCTTCAACATAATTTCTGGCAGCAGTTGTTCTATCATATTCTGTTTTACTCCACTAGCCAGTTTTTGTATCAAGTCAAGAAAAGACTCCCAATTGAACATCCAACTTCCGCCTAAAACCAAGACCTGAAATATGATTATCCTAATAATAGCAGTAAAAATGATGGATAAAGTCTTTATTGTCGGCTTATCATCAAGTTTTCAGATCTTGTTAAAACTTTTCCAAGTTAAGCGAGATAAACAGCATAATGCAAAATGATTTGGGAAGTTGGAAAAGTAAATATCACCTTGTTAGACAATTTCAAAGACGTTACCCGGTCATCGTTTTTCCAGGAATGAGTATCCCTGTTTTTAAGTTCAAGTAAACGAGAGATGTAGTCCTGCCGACTTATAGTGTTATCGTCTTCTTCAGCAATTTTTTTGTGATCGTCGAGTTGGTCTGAATGTGCATCGGCTGGAAACTTCTCATATGCTGCATATATTTTGTGCAATAAAGTTATCAAAACAAGCAAAAATTAAATGTATCTCAAATTGAGAGAAGATAACCTGCGAATGTACAGCTAGTTAGGAAGGTATTCTTAAAAAACCATGGTGGAACACATAGAAAATAATGGAAAAATGCAATCTCAGGAAAACTTTCACATTGCTTAACATCTGGATGCAGAGAGCTGTGTAGTTAAAATATAAAACAATCCAGCTGCACCATACCCTCGACACTCTTCATGATTAAACTAGATATCTGCAAAGGAAGAGACTAGAAACTTTGAGTAGGAACCAAACTGAAAAAATCCAACTAAATTAATTAAGAAGTTGGGTATTGATAAAGGTAGTGGATCACTTACAGAGCATAAGATAGGGAGAATCTGCATTAACTCTGAAGTATGAGCATGCCTTGAGGAAAATAATATAAACAAGAAGGTGGAAGAGTTAACGCGTCTTAAGCACTCACCAAGGATACGGAAATCACCTTATTTGCAGGAAATTTCTGCATCAAAACTCTCTTAAAAGAAGTCCATTTCTCAGACGGATGTCGAACTGCAGTATCTATCAAAGGTTCAACATCAAAATCTGATTCTTCAAACTGAAAACCCTTGGGAGACGTTACTACCTCCCCAATGGATCCCATTAGTGGATCAATGATACCAACCTTCTTATGGTCTATTTTACCATTCCCGTTAGTTCCCCTAAGTGGATCACCGATGCCATAATTGCCAGCATATACCAAATCAATCTGTATTAAATCAATCAACCACGTATGAACGTCTTAGATGCAAAATAGATAGGTAAACAAAAAAGAAAGACAATAATTTTTGGGCAATGAGGAGAAGAACATATGATAAATCGAATCACCAGAGTTACTGAATCAAATGCATGTTGACAGGTGACCAACTATTTACCTTCGCCTTCTCGCCTTTGTATCAATATAATTTTATAAATAAAATAAAACAAAACAATACAAGCTAACAGAAGAGGTTGAGGATGTGCAATCCAACATCCAAAAGTTGCCAAAAGAAGAAGTGCAATCACCCATCTGTATAGACATTCTTCTAGTCCGCTGGATTCTGACAAAGCAGACTCGCCTAAACAGTAAATTGAGAGCACAAGAGATAAAAAGAACAAAGATAGAAACGAAACTTGGTGCAGGAAAACATTCAACACATTTAGCAGTCAATTGAAATAGTTCTACTATACCATCAAAACAGCAAGAATAAATGTAACGATACAAAACCCATTAAACAAATTCAATAACAAAAAGAAATCTATGGCGGAGAAACCTAAAAACTACAAGAATTTCTCTCGATGCAATTTCCGATCAAAATAGTGATACATACATCAGATTCGATTATACTTTCCTGTTTTTGCAGAAACTTCATAAGAAAGAAAATGAAGCAATCCATTCTTGCAGACCAACTGGAGGCCATATAAAGGCATGCATGAAAAACATCACAATTAACAACCAAGAACCAGCAAGAATTTTAACAATGAACCAAAATTAAGAAACGTGAATCAAGAAACAAAACCCATGTTTGATTTCACTTAGAAAAGACGACTAATACAGTAAAACAACACAAAAGAAAAACCTTAGATGACGATGACAAACCAAATACTAAGCTTGGGGTTGGAAGGAAGAAAAGCTGATTTCTAAATTGATAGAGAGTAAGAGTCCGGCAATGTGATTGTGGCCGTCGGGGGCGGTGGCGGTGGCGGGGGCGGGAGGCGGATTTCCGTTGGATGTTTTAAGAGGGATCAGAAGCCTCTGATGTATACGATCAAAATCTTGATTTGATAAAATGCTTTTCTTGGGTATACTTACCTCATATTGGAGGAGAAAAACGTGTCAGTTGCTGAGAAAAATGAGAGTCCGAATGAGTATAGTGAAAAGAAAAGGTAATAATCATGGCTAAATATTCTCTGTCAATGTATTCAAGTAAGAATGTCCAAAATAGCCTATATCGCCATGAGAATGAAGATTATGTCTAGAATTCCTATCAATTGATTTAAGGGAAAATTATCTTTTCCTCCCTCGTGGTTTGGTGAAATCGCCAAAATGACCCCTTACGTTTGGAAATATACCTTTGCCTCCCACGTTCTTTGGGTTAGTTGTGTCTCCGGGATAATATGGGCAAAGCATAGGGGGCTGTGACTGTCACGCGCTAAAAATGGCCAAATTCCGATGGATATGAACGGAGGAAATGCAGAATTGGTTTAAATATTTTGTGGACTTACCATTTTGCCCTCCCAACAAATAACTTAAAAGGAGTCTGCCATCCAGATATTCAAACATCTTCCCTGCCATTGACAAAGGTAACCTGCGAGGAGGAGAAATTGAAGTTCACAGAAAAATCGAATGCATCGTCTGAAGGCAAATCAGGAAGGAAGCTGGTAATTCTCATGAGAATCTAGGTAAGGATGTTATAACCAAAATCTTGTTTATGCCCTTTTACAGAATGATGAAGTTTCAATTCTCATGAGAATCAAGATTTTGGTTATAACATCCTTTCCTAGATTCTCATGAGAATTACCAGCTTCCTTCCTGATTTGCCTTCAGACGATGCATTCGATTTTTCTGTGAACTTCAATTTCTCCTCCTAGCAGGTTACCTTTGTCAATGGCAGGGAATGTGTTTGAATATCCGGATGGCAGACTCCTTTTAAGTTATTTGTTGGGAGGGCAAAATGGTAAGTCCACAAAATATTTAAACCAATTCTGCATTTCCTCCGTTCATATCCATCGGAATTTGGCCATTTTTAGCGCGTGACAGTCACAGCCCCCTATGCTTTGCCCATATTATCCCGGAGACACAACTAACCCAAAGAACGTGGGAGGCAAAGGTATATTTCCAAACGTAAGGGGTCATTTTGGCGATTTCACCAAACCACGAGGAAGGAAAAGGTAATTTTCCCTTGATTTAACAGCGAAAGACAGGAAGAAAGATTGCGTTTATGCCCAGAGACGGAGGCAACTTGGGTTTTAAATAGCAGAGAGGACGGCAACAATAAATTATATTAGTGATAATAAAAAATACCGTATTTTTATGGCACATTTAAAATAAAAGAAAACTGAACTTCTCAATTACGGTTTTCTCAAAATTGGCTGTCGACACATCCATTTTATCAGATCCGTGGTTTATGCCAATTTTTTCCAACACAATTTTTTGCCTAGTTTATTTTTACAGTTGTGCCAATACATATTTTGTATAAAAATATAATATTTTTCAGTAAATATTCATTTTTACGATCTATTCAGGGAAAATAAAAACTCGATACTTGTGTTTGTTTTCTTTTACGTGCACGCCAATACCTATTTTCTGTAAAAATATATTTTTGTTTTTGAGGTAAAAAGAACAAATACGAACAGTAAAACCAAAATAAAATAATATAAAATAAGAATAATTCAAAAGTGTACACAAGTATGTATGCAAACAAAATGTCGTATGCACAGTACAAATAAAATATATACATCTCAGATGCACCCGCCAATACCACAAAGCCTTATGCCTTTAGTCCGTTGAGCGGCTCTATTACATCTAGATGGACATAGTTTCTATGGCAGCTCCCTAAGATAACATATACACACAGACACACATGTCAAATATGATGTCCTCACCAAATATATGTCTGCCGTTGACGGCTATTGTGTGGAATAATGTATCCAGCTGCGACCATCCTCCACGTATGCATGTCGAGAATGATCCTGCAGTTGTGACACGACAAACTGCGAAACATATGCATAGGCATGTTATGGCTCTCCAACAACACACATGTGCCGACGATGGACCTTCGGGCTAAAACATAACAAACTACGAATAATATACATCGGTAGTAGTATGATGGACCGATGTAATTTGAAGTCTCCATAAGAGAGGAAGTCCGAGACCATCCTCCATAAGCCCACCTAGTGACATCCTATGTATGTATTGTCTCTAGCCGTTAGGTGTATGAAAATAGCGTATGTCTGTGTATAGTCAGCGTTCACTTATTTCTTCGCGTTTTGATACAGAGTAACCTGCGTATCGATGTACGTATGCAGCACATCCTGTGTCAACCAAAACTGTCACATCATTTTGTGGGATGGTCATTTCCCAGACTCTGTTAACGTTTTCTAAAAAAAAAAAAATTAGGACATAGAGGTATTATTAGGGGTGTACATGGTCCGGTCCGGCCGGTTTTTGCGTATGTTGCCAACCAAACCGTTTTTAACGGTTTTGAAAATTCAAAACCGGAACCGGATCCAAACCGGTCAAAAAACTGTTTGACCGGTCCGGTTTGGTTTGGTTTGGTTCCGGGTTTTTTCCGGTTTCAAATATGCCGACTGGAATTGCACCCCAAAACTGGAAATTGCACCCCAAAACCCGGAAATCATGGGAGTCTTACCCAGACAAAAGGTGCAAAACCCATCATTTACATCAAGGATTCTCTTATGCCTTTGATAAAATTTGATTTTGGCTGTACCAAATAAACAGAAGCTTAGTGTGGAAGTTGAATTAAGGGTGAAAAAGAAATCTTTTGGAACTGTAAACAAAAAGGAAAAGACCCAAAAAAAAGGGAGGCACAAGAGGAAAGTCTACACTTATTTACACTTGAATATATTAATGATAAATAAGTAGAAGCAGACAAATATAAATGAGCCCCAAAGCACTTTCTAAACTTACCTCCAAAATAAAGGGGCTCAAAACGAAGTCCTGCAGTGCAAGCTTCCTGTGTATGAGACAATGAAGACGTGCAACCTGAAAAATAATGCAATCCAAACCTTAACTTTAAAAGAAGCAAGCTAAGGTATGCGGTAATATTCATGACAGAAAATGGCTGACTTAGTACAATGGCATATGTAAACATATATGAACAATATAAAAGTTGTACAATGGCATATGTAAACATATATAAACTACAGATATCCTGTATACATTAATGCAAGAAAGATCGCCGACTGAAAGAAATCTATAAATTTATTGCAGTCTAAGCGACAGTGGTATCTTAGCAGACAAAAGGAATACAACTTAGTGACATTCAAACCTTCTGCTCAAAGGCAGCATTGCCATAGTCTCATGCTGAGCTTAGCAAACAAAAGTACAGTCAAGATAAAATGCTAGCCCCTCCATGATTAAGTTCAAAACGAGAACAACCTTTTTAGATCAACAATAATCTAGCAGACTCTATGCTCCTAGTACAATAAATAAGTTTATTAAATTACCCAAAAAAGAAAAAACTGAAATTCAACAGTATGATATAGATACACACACGGATACAGATACCCCTTCTAGTATCAATGGCGCATAGGCGAATGACAATAAAAACTGTTGTAAAAAAGACAAAATTTAGGCATTTATTAAGTCGTTAAAAATCACGATGAGGTTCTTATATCTCTCGTATTTCGTGATGAGTTGCAGAACATAAACAAACCACTTTTTTCTTGTAAGTATGTCAACAAACCACTTAATTCAACTAACTCATAAGGAACGGCAAAACAAAAAATTTGAAAAAAGAACGAACTGTTGTAACAAGACAAAATATAAACTTTCATCATGCCATTAACTAAAAGCCTTCCGGATGAGGTTCTCATAATCTCTCATATCCATTACGCATAATCCCAAACTTTTCAGTATGATGACTCCTCAACATAGCTGTTGGACTGCCAGTTAGTATTACTTCAATTTCAGAAAACTTGCAAACTTGAATATAAGCACCTTTTGAAAATTTGATTTTCTCCAAGCCTTCAGGATGAGGACTGCGGAGGCTGCCTGAGGACTGCGGTGGCTGGAACCTGCGGGCTGCGGCGGTGGCTGCCGGCTGGAACCTGGAATTGGAAAACGCAAAGACGAAAACAAAAATGGGGGGAATTAGGGTAAACTGAAGTCTGATCGTTTAGGGGGCAGAAAAGAAAGCCTAGAATCTTCTACTGTAGTTTTTTTAAATAGGTTTTTTCTAATTTTTTTCCTGAAATATTAATATATTATATATAATATTTAATATTTATTATATTAAACCGGTCCGGTCCGGTTTTACGGTTTTTAATTTTCAAAACCGAAACCGAACCGTAACATACAGTCCGGTTTTTCTTTTATACGTAAACCGGCTGTAAAACCATGGTTCGGTTTTAAACGGTTTGGACCAGCCCGGTTCGGTTTTTTGGTCCGGTTTTCATAAATTTTGTTCACCCCTAGGTATTATGGCGCCTACAAGGCTGACATTGGATCCGCGTTAATATTTCTAATGTAATTTTATGACTGGTTCTCGTGTGTTTTTTTTTTTTGTTGTGAAGTTGTGGCATGTACATTAGACTATGATGAAAAAGTACCAAGTTTTGTGCACGTGTTGGAGCGATGATGTCGTTAATAAATGAGTTCCTAAGCGTCAAATATCGTTATTGACTTACATTCAAAATTGTATTTAGTGGTGACTTTTCATTTATAATAAAGTTGATGACATATTTTTTTTATTTTCAAATATGATTAAATAAAGCAAAATGACTTAATAAATTGACTTCGTTTCTTATATTTTTAAATATCAGTTGATCGACACAGTTTAATGCAATTTTTATTATGTCATTGAAAAGCAACCTCTATGTGTTTCTTACACATAGGTATAGTTGCGTTTGTCTGATTTTTCAATGTCACGCTATAGATATGAGCTTCTAACAAAATAAGTTGATGTTATAGAGGTGACATTATCCAATCCTAAACCACCAGGGAGAGAAACTTTAAACCCCCCCCCCCCTCCCGCCCGATTATCTATTGGAAAGTTCATTTGGTATGGCATTTGAATGGCTTCTGTCGAGATCTACGTGACGAACTTAGGGAATTCTATTCAGTTTTTATTAAATCTGTTTTCAAAACAAGAACTAATTTTTGTCTAGAAATGAGAGAGTAACATTTTTTTTCATCAACAGAAATGAAAATTAGCCTTTCAGTAGACAATTTAGAAGTGTTGATCACTAAATAAACACTAGACTTTTTTTTCTTTTTAATGGGGAAAAACATGTATCAGCCTGAAAATAAACATGACTCAAAGGGAGCTTCTCAAAAAAGAAAAAGAAAAACTTAAGACATCCTTAACTTATATGTGTGTATACATTTATGTACGTACTTATGTATGTCGTGTATGAAACAATTTTCTTTATGTCACTTCTTCTTTATGCATTATCACACCATCCAACTAATGATGTGTTTGACACAATTTTAGAATCAAATTCCACGACTCCAGGAACCAGTAGCGGTTTTTCTTTTCCGTTACTTTATAAACTTAATCGTTGTAACAATAAACATTCATCTTCTATGGATGGTCCATGGAACCAACACAGGAACATTTGCACCCAATAGACAGCATGGACGTTCTCATGATTCAGGAAAAAGTTAGTTTGGACGATTGTCCTTCAATATACCAACCAAGGGATATTTGCCCTTTTTTAATTTAATCCAGTGCATTAAACGAGCCGAATTCGAACAGTTGTTTGAGTTCGTTTATTAAAACAAGCCGAACTATTCGCAAACTGTTCGGCTCATTTAAACATTTATAGTGTTATCGAACCAAAT
>AP025040.1:6670412-6692216 GCA_036186865.1 Eustoma russellianum | reverse complement strand
CGAACTTAGGGAATTCTATTCAGTTTTTATTAAATCTGTTTTCAAAACAAGAACTAATTTTTGTCTAGAAATGAGAGAGTAACATTTTTTTTCATCAACAGAAATGAAAATTAGCCTTTCAGTAGACAATTTAGAAGTGTTGATCACTAAATAAACACTAGACTTTTTTTTCTTTTTAATGGGGAAAAACATGTATCAGCCTGAAAATAAACATGACTCAAAGGGAGCTTCTCAAAAAAGAAAAAGAAAAACTTAAGACATCCTTAACTTATATGTGTGTATACATTTATGTACGTACTTATGTATGTCGTGTATGAAACAATTTTCTTTATGTCACTTCTTCTTTATGCATTATCACACCATCCAACTAATGATGTGTTTGACACAATTTTAGAATCAAATTCCACGACTCCAGGAACCAGTAGCGGTTTTTTCTTTTCCGTTACTTTATAAACTTAATCGTTGTAACAATAAACATTCATCTTCTATGGATGGTCCATGGAACCAACACAGGAACATTTGCACCCAATAGACAGCATGGACGTTCTCATGATTCAGGAAAAAGTTAGTTTGGACGATTGTCCTTCAATATACCAACCAAGGGATATTTGCCCTTTTTTAATTTAATCCAGTGCATTAAACGAGCCGAATTCGAACAGTTGTTTGAGTTCGTTTATTAAAACAAGCCGAACTATTCGCAAACTGTTCGGCTCATTTAAACATTTATAGTGTTATCGAACCAAATCCGAACTAATTTTAAAATTCATTTAGTTAAACGAACCGAGCCAAACAGTTCGTTTTGCTAAACAAATTCGAATTCGAAAACGTAGTATTTGATTCAGCTCAGTTCGTTCACCTCCTAGCCATATTAGATTTTCTTTGTCATTTTTTCCTTAAGTGGTCTTCCACGACCACGTCAACTGAATTTTATCTCTTCCAGTAGAAAATTAATAGTCTAATCTTACCACAGCGTCATGTATATGCATTTATTGGCAATTAAAGTGTACAGGGTGGGTAGTTCTTTAAGTTTGTTACACTATATGTTTCAAAAATATAGAAAATTCACCCGCAAGGCGGCGCAGTCTGCGCCTATTCTGAAACATTTGATCACTACGTTTGTAATTGCTATTATACTTACGTTTGCCCCCCTACTTTGTCCCCTTAATGCCATTTTAGTCTTTAAAATATTTCAAATATTCTATGTGTTATGGTTTTTATGTTGTTCAGTTACTTAATAAAGTGGATTTTTATTTATGTAAATGCTCACATTTCTTTAAAATCATTTGGAATTTTTAGTGTTCTTTACCCACTTTCCATTTCGAATGGAATCAAAGCACAATCTTTCTTGACTTTTGAATATGATGGAATAAAACAAAATGATGTCACTAAATTGACTGTGTTTCTTATATTGTCATTGCTTTAGAGGCTCCCGCCTGTGGCGCGGTATAGGAGGTCGGATGTACGTAACGATACTCATGTGTTAGAAACATACAGATTTTTTCATACTTGGGGGGTGAAAAAAGAAGTCTTCTAAAAAGTGAATAAAAAATGTAAGGGTGACAAACAACTCATGTTTCAGATTTTTAAGTTTCGGGTTACAAAGTGTCAAATACAAACATGTCATGGTTTCTTTGTTGTTTAGGAAATAGCTATCTGAACCTGAACAAGCCATGTCATATGTTGTGTTTCAAGTTTACATGCAAAATTGGCAGGTACAAAAATAATAATAATAATAATAATAATAATAATAATAATAATAATAATAATAATAATAATAATAATAATAATAATTACTGTTATTAAACCATACCTAGTTGCCATTCGGAGTATCTGAAGATTGATCATGTTCTTTGAAATCCCATGCATCAAATCTAAGATGTCAACAAAATGGTCCTATAAGAAATTAACAATGTCTGTCAAATTATCACTCAGATTATGTCATGTACTAGTTGGACAATGTAAGGGGCTATAAAATAAGAACAGAAAATATTATAGGTAGAAAGTGTAGGAGATGTATACAAGCGATAAAATGTTTTCTAGGTTGTCGAAGTGAGCAAGAAGCTTTAGAAAGACAGATTCAAAGCTTGCCAGTGCATCTTCAACAATTTCTTCATCCCAAATATTTCACTGAGTATTAAATTTATATGACTATCCTGCAAATCAGAAACACAGTGTTGGGAGGAAAGAAACCATAAATGAGAAGTCATCTTTGCATGACATCAAGCATCAAATACTCCATTTTATATTGTTTAAATGTTTAGATGCAAAGTCCCAGTTTTAAAATACATGTCATGTCAGAAAGATATTAGAGAATCAAGATACTGGTCACCAATCAGCCAACTTACAGTCTAATTCACCAGAACAACGTCAACGTACGCATTCCAAATGTTGAATACTTATTCAGGCTCTCGCAAATAGAAAAGGTTAAGAATTTAGACGAAACAACATAATATATAGATACATCAAACAACAAATACTTGATACACAAGCGAATAAAGACGATGGGTCAAAAATCCCAAGTTTCAAAAATAGGAGAAAAAACAATCAACCAACTTACCATTTGATTGTTTAGAATAATGTCAATATATGCATCTAGTATTCCCAAATACTTGCTCAGGCTATCATAGCCAAAAATGACCTGAAATAATGAAGATAGTCATGAGAAGATGTACAATGTTAAATTTGTTTTTCATTTACCGGGTTGGGTGTACTGGTGGCTTTGGTGGGGTTGGGAGGAGGTGTACAGTTACAAAAAAAATATAGGGCATCTCGAAGCTAAGACAAGGAGATAATCATCTGCTTAAACTAAGGATGACCTGTAACAGAAAATAGAGAATAAAAGAAAGAGACATGGGTTGCATGTCAAATCAAGTTTTTCCCATTGTTGCATAATGTTGTTGTACCCTTCAGTTGCATAAATTATTACACATATCCTCTCCAATATATATAGGCCCAAGCTATGTGAGGGTCAATATCTTAACTTCAACTTGTGAAAATATAATATTTATTGTCATAATTTCGACTTGTGAGAATATTATTCTGATTGATAGGTTACTTTCTTTTTTCATTTTGTAACTTAAACATATCACAAATAAGACATGAATGGCTCATTTACAAAGGGTGGTGTTTTAAGAAGGCAACATCAAGCTTAGCTTGAACACAATATAGATGGCTTACAATGACTATCCAATATTTAGTGTCAACCTTTACAAGAAGTTGTCTCAAAATAGCAACATAAGCCAAGCATAGCAAAATGTAAGTAAAAAGGATAACAATAACTAGACTATAGCCAAAGCTACAACTCCCACAAATCAGAGAAGGTGTAAGTGACATAGTTCCCCAACACAATAAGCTTTTAAGTGTTCAGGAACCAAGCAACCAAAATAACAAACACCCCTCAAAAGGAATCCAGGGGAAACGAAAGCAGGACGGGAGCCAAGAAGAGCCCGTTGCTGAGAATAGGTACAGAGAAGAAACAGAAATGCAATCACTTTCTGGGATAGGGGAGTGGATTGGCTCTTTGAATAGGTTCTCAAATAAATCAGTAGCCATATTCTTCAGCGTGCTGCAGTCTTCAATCATCATAACTTGATCATCTTAAAGCCTTATTATTTTGTTTCTGAATGTGTAAGCTTAAATAGACCTATCGAAGAAGTAGGTGTTTTAGTCCCCAGCCTTCATCTATAACATGTGATCAATTCATGTATAGATCCTCTTTTCAGCGTCTTGTTTGTTTAATCAAGTGAATTTGAAACCCTCATACCCCGCCACAGGCAGGAGCACCTAAGGCAATGGGATAATGTAGTTGTTCAAGTCTCCCATCATAATACAGGGAGATATATCATACAATCTCCATTGGTTCTTTAATTCTTTCCAAAAGTCTCTTCTTAGACTTCTCTCATTATAACTATATATCATGGCTACAATGAATTCTTCTTGCTTGGGTAGCTTGGTCTTCAAACTACAAATGATGCATTGTTCCTTGCAATGTAACATTTTCTTTAAATAAATTTGGATCTCAAGCGAACCAAATTCTCGAAACTGAGTTGGGCAGAGTATTATTCACTAGCTCCCAGTCTTTGAAACATTCTTACTGAACTTCTCAAAGTACTTCTGCCTTACTTTTATTTCAACTAGACCCATAACACCTATTTTCTTCTCTCTAATGTAGGTAATTACTACTTTCTGCTTCAAAAAAAGACTTTAAACCACTTATATTCCAACAACCAAACTTTAGCATCTTTTGTATTTTAGGGGCCTTCCTCTCCCCCCTTGTTTTACTCTGTGGGTTATCAATGTTATCTTTCTCGCTTCCATCCTTCCTGGTTTTTGAGTTAATGCTCTAAGATGACTTGAGAATAACAATGTTCCTACCTTTAACAGAAGATCCCCACCTTGTTCTTTGTTCAATTGCTCTTCACGACCATCATTCACATTTGCAGGTAATGAAGACACTTTGTCAACCATTTGAGAGGACTCCATTAGGGCTTCCTCAGTTTCATCGTCATTGTTGTTGTACTCCTTTTCAGACTCCTCACCTACTGAAGAGTAGTCTGGGCATTGAGGCCTATTTACTTCCAAACCAATGTCTTGAACCTAGGAGGTAACATTTACATCCACAAGTGTTCTCTGTACATAAAAAGATAAGTGTCTTCTACAACTTCACATGAAAACAACAAATTCCAGCGCACATACAGTCATACTAGTATGCATAAGGGGAATAACCTCTTCCAAGAAAAAAAAAACCATCCACAATAATGAGGTCTATAAAAAGATAAGTGTTATTATGTATACATTTCCCGGGAAAACGTCCGAGTTTTACAGCCATTATATATATTAAGGGAATATAAAGAGATTTATGATAATCTTTTATATCATATACATTCACTTTTCTTCTATCCTATACACGTTCGACATACAAAACCAGCTCCACATGGGTTTTAGCCTTAGAAACATATTATCTGTTATCTCACTTATAGTCGCATAAGTGTTTTTTCCTGCTCAAATTACCATATATGATGTGACGTTATTATTCGGAAGGAAACTCTCTATCCTTTGAAATGGAGGTATCATTTGTATGTTTCTCGCTCTCTTCAGACTCTAGCAATAGCTTTTCTTTTTTTGCTGCTGTTGAGATATATTATGTATGAATCAGGTGACTTTTAAAAATAGCATACAATGAGACAGAATATATCACCACCGTAAAGTCCCCACATTTCTTTCTCATATGACTCCCCACGTTTCTTTCTCCTTTTGGACCAAAATCACATGGTGAGAATATCGAATTCTAATCCATAACAGTCCTTTATCAATCTTTTCCAAACTCATGGAAAAGCTATGAACAGATTCTATAAGGAAAGCAAACTGAAAATTAATTATCAACACTATGAAACT
Organism: Eustoma russellianum; assembly: GCA_036186865.1. Classification (NCBI taxonomy): domain Eukaryota; kingdom Viridiplantae; phylum Streptophyta; class Magnoliopsida; order Gentianales; family Gentianaceae; genus Eustoma; species Eustoma russellianum. Next base: position 6,686,822 of record AP025040.1, on the reverse strand, counting down.
TGTCGTATCTCCAGTGATTCTAATTCAGAATGCAGCTCTCAACAGCAGAACAGATTGCGTGAAGAAAAACCAACTTATAAAGGAAAAAAAAATTATATTTATCTCAAATTATACTCACAAGCAATGCCACACAAACACCAAATACAGTTAGCAAACTCTACAGAACTTAGCCTTTCATGATTATGCATCTTAAACCATTCAATCAGTATCTTCCCTGCTGAACCTGCAATCATAAAATGGAAACACATAAGGACTTGTTAGAACCCGAAATGACGATTATATCAAGCAAAAATTTGTATTTCAGCATTTGTTTATAATGTAACTGAAAAAGCAAAGTCCTTTGTACGTACCTGATATCTGCAGTAATGGGCGTTACTAAGGACTGTACTATTCGATCCACATTCGCTATCCTTAATGGAAATGTTCGATTTATCAAGCTTGATTGACCAAGGATAATGGTAACTCTGAGGAGCAGAGCCAACATGTGATGATGATCTCTGCATTTTGATTGCCCTGGGAACATGTCTACTTTCTAATGATGGCTTACGCCTCGTTGGTTGCCTCTCAGGCGTTTCAGGTCGTTGTTTTGGTGCACTATGGGATCGAACTTTAGCCCTGGATGATTCCGTGTTGGACATGTAATTTGGATAGAATGGATACTCATTGTAGAATGGATCCCCAAGCTCTGATCTAGCATAAGTGAATGGAATTCTTGATGGATCGGGTTTTGACAATGCCGAGCTGTATCGTGGACTGCTTTGAGTTGTGACAAGTGAGTACTCCTCAAAATGTCCACTACATGTTTTGGGGCTCATGTCAGTTCTAGCTGATGGTGTTGGGGAGATTTGTTGATTCTCAGGCCTTGAAAAGGCATAAGGCGTCGAAATTCTAGGCTCTGATCTTTTTGTTTGTCCTTGGTATGAATAGCTACTCCTACTCTTTGTACTTGCTTTGAATTCACTGTCCATCTCCACAATCTTGATGTGTTCTTCCTCACCCCAGTCAAATTCCTGTGTGCATATTGACCAAGAGGCAAATGGATCAGCAATGCCCCGTATCATCATAACCAATCGCTGAAGGTTTTTCACAGGATGATCTATGAGGAACCGCCAGCAGGGCAACAAGGCCAACTCCAAATAACTAATATAGTGTGTGAAATTTATAAGAGAAGAGTTGCTAACAGATCCAAAAATAAAAACCAACAGAAACAACAATGCAGTCTACTGTCAAACTGAAGAATTAAGCTTCCTCCTGACCAGGACGTACATTCTCGTACAATGACAAACGATTCTTTCTTCCAATGGAACAACTTCTAATATAGTGTGTACTTTTCAAAGTGAGTTCCTTGTAGGGCAAAGAAGCTAACATAAAGAGCAACCTGGTCACCTAAGACATTGAAAAAACAAAACTTTCCAGCCACTAGATCTTACTTTTTAAAGGACAAACTTCTCGATACATATTTGACAGAAAAATGAAAATTTGCAAGCTCAGACTATACTATGAACCTTTTCTGCCCAGGAACAGATTAATCAGAAAATACAAAACAACTGAATGAATAAGTGCAAGCAAACAATTGAAAAATTTTGGCTATTAAAAAGGAATAACAGTAAGAGCTTAACATGCATGGAAGAAGTTCACATATAGAACCAATTCTGCAGAACCAGTTATTGCAAGTTTCTTTGGCATCATCACATATATAACTAGCGTCGAAATTCACTGCCAGAAACCAAGAATTACAACATGTCAGAAATAATAACGGAAAGTTTGTTCAGATGCAACAGGAGAGCACCACATGTGTTGGCATTAGAGTAAGGCCAGAAATAAATCAGCGGCCACGAAACTGTTCTATGGCATAATGTTTTGGCCACTAAACTACTTTTCGTCGTGTACCGATCACTTGACAGCAAAAAATGAAAGAAAGTAGCCACTCTGTCCATTTCCACCATTAAGTCACACAAGTGCGAATTTCTTATCTCTTTTTTGATTGAATTACAAGTATTTCATTATTATATTCTGTCCTCAGGGGCGTATACGAAAAGACCTGCATTTGGGGGCGAGGCAAAAAAGGAGGTAAAACCTCCACAACTAGCCTTCTAGAAGAAATGGTTACAGAGCTACATTCATTCCTTTTCTGCTAAGCATATAAAGTATGCCATAGGAAGAGTAAAAAGAAGAGAATGTCGAAGCTGCAACAAGAGTTCAGACATGAGGAGAGTAGGAGCATTATAAAATCAGACATCGTTACCAAACCTGGCAAATTCGGCCCCACACCAGGTCACTCAGTAGATTGTGTTGGGTAGAATTGCATTATAGATGTGTCCATCAGAAGCTTAGCTACCTAAGAAGGGAGATAGGAAACATTTAAACACAAACAGCCCAGCTGCTTCATATAGAAAATCTCACTTCCACTCAGCTATGAACTTACCCTATTGCTTTATCTTTCAAAAGATACAACATTCAAGCCTTTACGCAGTTAAATCTAGTTACAAGTATTTGGAATTCATCAATACCAAAGTCCTGTAGCAATTCCGTTTCCATAATAGTTACTTAAGAAAGTTAGAAGAACTATGAAGAGGAGAAACATCCACCCAAAAAAAAATAAAAAACAAAAGAGCACAATCAAATTATCCACATTTGGACAAGAAAGAAATATGCCATAACAAAACTTCAGCAGATTTTGCTGCTTCAACATAATTTCTGGCAGCAGTTGTTCTATCATATTCTGTTTTACTCCACTAGCCAGTTTTTGTATCAAGTCAAGAAAAGACTCCCAATTGAACATCCAACTTCCGCCTAAAACCAAGACCTGAAATATGATTATCCTAATAATAGCAGTAAAAATGATGGATAAAGTCTTTATTGTCGGCTTATCATCAAGTTTTCAGATCTTGTTAAAACTTTTCCAAGTTAAGCGAGATAAACAGCATAATGCAAAATGATTTGGGAAGTTGGAAAAGTAAATATCACCTTGTTAGACAATTTCAAAGACGTTACCCGGTCATCGTTTTTCCAGGAATGAGTATCCCTGTTTTTAAGTTCAAGTAAACGAGAGATGTAGTCCTGCCGACTTATAGTGTTATCGTCTTCTTCAGCAATTTTTTTGTGATCGTCGAGTTGGTCTGAATGTGCATCGGCTGGAAACTTCTCATATGCTGCATATATTTTGTGCAATAAAGTTATCAAAACAAGCAAAAATTAAATGTATCTCAAATTGAGAGAAGATAACCTGCGAATGTACAGCTAGTTAGGAAGGTATTCTTAAAAAACCATGGTGGAACACATAGAAAATAATGGAAAAATGCAATCTCAGGAAAACTTTCACATTGCTTAACATCTGGATGCAGAGAGCTGTGTAGTTAAAATATAAAACAATCCAGCTGCACCATACCCTCGACACTCTTCATGATTAAACTAGATATCTGCAAAGGAAGAGACTAGAAACTTTGAGTAGGAACCAAACTGAAAAAATCCAACTAAATTAATTAAGAAGTTGGGTATTGATAAAGGTAGTGGATCACTTACAGAGCATAAGATAGGGAGAATCTGCATTAACTCTGAAGTATGAGCATGCCTTGAGGAAAATAATATAAACAAGAAGGTGGAAGAGTTAACGCGTCTTAAGCACTCACCAAGGATACGGAAATCACCTTATTTGCAGGAAATTTCTGCATCAAAACTCTCTTAAAAGAAGTCCATTTCTCAGACGGATGTCGAACTGCAGTATCTATCAAAGGTTCAACATCAAAATCTGATTCTTCAAACTGAAAACCCTTGGGAGACGTTACTACCTCCCCAATGGATCCCATTAGTGGATCAATGATACCAACCTTCTTATGGTCTATTTTACCATTCCCGTTAGTTCCCCTAAGTGGATCACCGATGCCATAATTGCCAGCATATACCAAATCAATCTGTATTAAATCAATCAACCACGTATGAACGTCTTAGATGCAAAATAGATAGGTAAACAAAAAAGAAAGACAATAATTTTTGGGCAATGAGGAGAAGAACATATGATAAATCGAATCACCAGAGTTACTGAATCAAATGCATGTTGACAGGTGACCAACTATTTACCTTCGCCTTCTCGCCTTTGTATCAATATAATTTTATAAATAAAATAAAACAAAACAATACAAGCTAACAGAAGAGGTTGAGGATGTGCAATCCAACATCCAAAAGTTGCCAAAAGAAGAAGTGCAATCACCCATCTGTATAGACATTCTTCTAGTCCGCTGGATTCTGACAAAGCAGACTCGCCTAAACAGTAAATTGAGAGCACAAGAGATAAAAAGAACAAAGATAGAAACGAAACTTGGTGCAGGAAAACATTCAACACATTTAGCAGTCAATTGAAATAGTTCTACTATACCATCAAAACAGCAAGAATAAATGTAACGATACAAAACCCATTAAACAAATTCAATAACAAAAAGAAATCTATGGCGGAGAAACCTAAAAACTACAAGAATTTCTCTCGATGCAATTTCCGATCAAAATAGTGATACATACATCAGATTCGATTATACTTTCCTGTTTTTGCAGAAACTTCATAAGAAAGAAAATGAAGCAATCCATTCTTGCAGACCAACTGGAGGCCATATAAAGGCATGCATGAAAAACATCACAATTAACAACCAAGAACCAGCAAGAATTTTAACAATGAACCAAAATTAAGAAACGCGAATCAAGAAACAAAACCCATGTTTGATTTCACTTAGAAAAGACGACTAATACAGTAAAACAACACAAAAGAAAAACCTTAGATGACGATGACAAACCAAATACTAAGCTTGGGGTTGGAAGGAAGAAAAGCTGATTTCTAAATTGATAGAGAGTAAGAGTCCGGCAATGTGATTGTGGCCGTCGGGGGCGGTGGCGGTGGCGGTGGCGGGAGGCGGATTTCCGTTGGATGTTTTAAGAGGGATCAGAAGCCTCTGATGTATACGATCAAAATCTTGATTTGATAAAATGCTTTTCTTGGGTATACTTACCTCATATTGGAGGAGAAAAACGTGTCAGTTGCTGAGAAAAATGAGAGTCCGAATGAGTATAGTGAAAAGAAAAGGTAATAATCATGGCTAAATATTCTCTGTCAATGTATTCAAGTAAGAATGTCCAAAATAGCCTATATCGCCATGAGAATGAAGATTATGTCTAGAATTCCTATCAATTGATTTAACAGCGAAAGACAGGAAGAAAGATTGCGTTTATGCCCAGAGACGGAGGCAACTTGGGTTTTAAATAGCAGAGAGGACGGCAACAATAAATTATATTAGTGATAATAAAAAATACCGTATTTTTATGGCACATTTAAAATAAAAGAAAACTGAACTTCTCAATTACGGTTTTCTCAAAATTGGCTGTCGACACATCCATTTTATCAGATCCGTGGTTTATGCCAATTTTTTCCAACACAATTTTTTGCCTAGTTTATTTTTACAGTTGTGCCAATACATATTTTGTATAAAAATATAATATTTTTCAGTAAATATTCATTTTTACGATCTATTCAGGGAAAATAAAAACTCGATACTTGTGTTTGTTTTCTTTTACGTGCACGCCAATACCTATTTTCTGTAAAAATATATTTTTGTTTTTGAGGGTAAAAAGAACAAATACGAACAGTAAAACCAAAATAAAATAATATAAAATAAGAATAATTCAAAAGTGTACACAAGTATGTATGCAAACAAAATGTCGTATGCACAGTACAAATAAAATATATACATCTCAGATGCACCCGCCAATACCACAAAGCCTTATGCCTTTAGTCCGTTGAGCGGCTCTATTACATCTAGATGGACATAGTTTCTATGGCAGCTCCCTAAGATAACATATACACACAGACACACATGTCAAATATGATGTCCTCACCAAATATATGTCTGCCGTTGACGGCTATTGTGTGGAATAATGTATCCAGCTGCGACCATCCTCCACGTATGCATGTCGAGAATGATCCTGCAGTTGTGACACGACAAACTGCGAAACATATGCATAGGCATGTTATGGCTCTCCAACAACACACATGTGCCGACGATGGACCTTCGGGCTAAAACATAACAAACTACGAATAATATACATCGGTAGTAGTATGATGGACCGATGTAATTTGAAGTCTCCATAAGAGAGGAAGTCCGAGACCATCCTCCATAAGCCCACCTAGTGACATCCTATGTATGTATTGTCTCTAGCCGTTAGGTGTATGAAAATAGCGTATGTCTGTGTATAGTCAGCGTTCACTTATTTCTTCGCGTTTTGATACAGAGTAACCTGCGTATCGATGTACGTATGCAGCACATCCTGTGTCAACCAAAACTGTCACATCATTTTGTGGGATGGTCATTTCCCAGACTCTGTTAACGTTTTCTAAAAAAAAAAAAAAATAGGACATAGAGGTATTATGGCGCCTACAAGGCTGACATTGGATCCGCGTTAATATTTCTAATGTAATTTTATGACTGGTTCTCGTGTGTTTTTTTTTTTGTTGTGAAGTTGTGGCATGTACATTAGACTATGATGAAAAAGTACCAAGTTTTGTGCACGTGTTGGAGCGATGATGTCGTTAATAAATGAGTTCCTAAGCGTCAAATATCGTTATTGACTTTACATTCAAAATTGTATTTAGTGGTGACTTTTCATTTATAATAAAGTTGATGACATATTTTTTTTATTTTCAAATATGATTAAATAAAGCAAAATGACTTAATAAATTGACTTCGTTTCTTATATTTTTAAATATCAGTTGATCGACACAGTTTAATGCAATTTTTATTATGTCATTAAAAAGCAACCTCTATGTGTTTCTTACACATAGGTATAGTTGCGTTTGTCTGATTTTTCAATGTCACGCTATAGATATGAGCTTCTAACAAAATAAGTTGATGTTATAGAGGTGACATTATCCAATCCTAAACCACCAGGGAGAGAAACTTTAACCCCCCCCCCCCCCCTTCCCGCCCGATTATCTATTGGAAAGTTCATTTGGTATGGCATTTGAATGGCTTCTGTCGAGATCTACGTGACGAACTTAGGGAATTCTATTCAGTTTTTATTAAATCTGTTTTCAAAACAAGAACTAATTTTTGTCTAGAAATGAGAGAGTAACATTTTTTTTCATCAACAGAAATGAAAATTAGCCTTTCAGTAGACAATTTAGAAGTGTTGATCACTAAATAAACACTAGACTTTTTTTTCTTTTTAATGGGGAAAAACATGTATCAGCCTGAAAATAAACATGACTCAAAGGGAGCTTCTCAAAAAAGAAAAAGAAAAACTTAAGACATCCTTAACTTATATGTGTGTATACATTTATGTACGTACTTATGTATGTCGTGTATGAAACAATTTCTTTATGTCACTTCTTCTTTATGCATTATCACACCATCCAACTAATGATGTGTTTGACACAATTTTAGAATCAAATTCCACGACTCCAGGAACCAGTAGCGGTTTTTTCTTTTCCGTTACTTTATAAACTTAATCGTTGTAACAATTGTTGGCACAATCAATCCTGTACCAAGACGCAGTCGTACACTGTGTGCATATGAAACAACAAAATAAATCAAACCCGGGGCGAGTCAAAGACTCTGTCCTTAAGACGTATTGCTCCGGTATACTGTGCCCAACCGGTATGAGCAATCGTCTCCCAGGATACAACGGGTACCTGTTCAGTTGAGCGGCACTGCTGAACTTGAACTCCTTCGAACCTTTGAATGTCCTGACTTCTCCCGGACGAAATGCAAGACTCACGTGCTATGAATGCAAATGCTTTCAATGCTTGAATTGTTTGTAGGTGGTGTGTTTATGAAAGAGCCATTAGCCCTCTTTATATAGGGGAGTAGGAGGTACCGTAATCGTTGGATCAAAACCGAAGTTTGACTTAAGCCGTCGGATTAAAACCTCCTATCCAGATTAGGATGGTTTAATCTCAGCCATTAGATTGAAGATAGATTATCAGGTTTAAACCTGGAGCGTTGGATGGAAACCATATTCGGTTAAGCGGTTAAGACAGTTTAAATCTCGGCCGTTAGATTAAAGCTGCTTTACTCACTACCGTTAGATCACAACAGATGATCTTATCTTGAATGGAGGAGGATAGAGTTTGATTCATTTTGAATCCAATCTGCCAACAGAATCAAATCTGCGCCTGCTGTCAGACTTCGATCGATCACATCGATCGATCGAAGTGACATCGATCGATCGATGTGATCGACTGATGTCTGACTGAGTACATCATTCGATCAAATTGATCGTTCTAAGGGACATCGATCGATCGAAGTGATCGATCGATGTCCTCTGATCCACTTTGATCGATCAATCAAGCGATCGAAGCTTCCTGATCCACTCCGATCGATGTCATCGATCGATGTCCGCCAGAAGCTTTTACGCCACGTGGACACTTCCAACGTGGCATTCCTCCATACGGGTGACACGTCACCCATCCACAACATTTCCATCTACTTTGAGCATTAATTTCACATTCACACAATACATAATTGAGTGAGATCACATCCTAACATTAACTACACGTTAAGGATTCATTAAGCTCATAGTACGTTGCACAAGTCTTGCAACTTCATAACGGGCCAAGGCCCAATCTTCAATATCCAACGATGGGCCAAGCCCAACCTTAATTCTCCAACAATCCCCCACATGAATGTAAATTAATGCAGACGCATATGCAGACTCTGAGGAGAAGTCAGACAAGAAAATATTGCATCAGAAGAGGTAGCTTCTGGCTTTGAACCTTTCTTAGTGATATACCATCGGATTCACTCGGCTAAATAGTGACTTGATGTCTTGAACTAGTCAGCCTTTGTTGTGAACCAAGACAACGGCACTCACACAATATTTCCTTTAACACCCTTTTGGTTCTCATGGTTGTGTTCGTTTTGGCCATGAACAACCTGGTTTCAGAAAGTGTTTTAGAGAAATCTTGCCACCCAGACTTTCTCATAGAAGCGGCCTCACTTCACACTTACATAGGTGATTCCTATCAAGAGTATTCTGCCATACTCCACTTGACGCATCAAGATATAGGACATCATTAAAAGCCTTAGCTTACCCTGAAATCTCTGCAGACAGCACTTTTATCAGACGGAATGAGCAAGTGCTAACTGAATCTTCATAACTTAGTTGTCCCATTGAACCAAGATTCTGGGATCTCCAGTCAACAAGGTTGGGTTACCATTATAAAGATTCATGCATTATGGGCTTCAGTCCCATTCCGTTTGTCAATCTTGACATCTGATCTCTAGGCAAGCCTTTTGTAAGCGGATCCGCAAGATTCTCCATTGATTTTATATAATCTATGGAAATCACGCCATTAGAGATCAACTGTTTAATGGTGTTATGTCTTCGACGTATGTGTCGTGACTTACCATTGTAAATGCTGCTTTGAGCACGTCCTATAGCTGACTGACTATCACAGTGTATGCTAATAGGAGCTATCGGCTTAGGCCAGCACGGAATATCTTCCAGAAAATTCCGAAGCCACTCAGCCTCTTCCCCAGTTTTGTCCAATGCTATGAACTCAGCTTCCATAGTGGACCTAGCTATGCATGTTTGTTTCGTGGATTTCCACGACACAGCAGCACTACCAACAGTGAACACGTATCCACTGGTGGATTTCGAGTCCTTACTATCTGATATCCAATTTGCATCGCAGTATCCTTCCAACACCGCTGGATATCTCGTATAATGTAATCCAAGATTCATTGTGTATTTCAGATACCTCATTACTCTGTTAAGAGCTTTCCAATGATCATCACTTGGATTACTGGTAAATCTGCTCAACTTGTTTACTGAACAAGCTAAGTCTGGTCTCGTACAATTCGTTATGTACATCAGACTCCCGATTACCTGAGAGTATTTTAGCTGAGCTACCGGTTCGCCTCGATTTTTCCTTAAGTGCATACTTAAGTCGAGTGGGGTCTTTACCGGTTTCACATCATCCATATTGAACCGTTTTAGGACAGACTCAATATAGTGTGTTTGTGACAGTATGAGTCCCTCAGTCACCCTAGAAATCTTAATTCCTAGAATGACATTGGCAACTCCCATGTCCTTCATATCGAAGTTCCTCGTCAACATCTTCTTTGTGTTTAAGATTATGTCCCGAGTACTTCCCATGATTAGCATGTCATCTACATAGAGACACACTATCACGTATGCACTATGTGTGCTCTTAATGTAGACACACTTGTCACACTCGTTGATCTTGAAACCATTAGCTAACATAGCTTGATCAAACTTCAAGTGCCACTGTTTGGGCGCTTGCTTAAGTCCGTACAACGACTTAACGAGTCTACAAACCTTAGACTCTTGTCGTGGAACCACAAACCCTTCGGGTTGTTCCATATAGATTTCTTCTTCCAACTCACCATTCAGAAACGCAGTCTTCACATCCATCTGATGGATTTCCAAGTTATAGACTGCAGCAATTGCAACTAGCATCCTTATAGAAGTGATCCTAGTCACCGGTGAGTAGGTGTCAAAAAAGTCAAAGCCTTCCTTCTGTCGATAGCCTTTAGCTACCAACCTGGCTTTATACTTTTCAATAGACCCATCCTCTTTTAGTTTCTTCTTGAAAACCCACTTACAACCAAGTGGTTTACTTCCAGGTGGAAGGTTAACCAACTCCCAAGTGTGGTTCTGAAGAATCGAGTCTATTTCACTGTCAACTGCCTCTTTCCAGAATGGAGCCTCTGGAGTTGACATAGCCTCGGAAAAGTTCCTTGGCTCATTTTCAACCATATAGGTTAGAAAATCCGGTCCAAACGAAGTTGGCATTTTGGCACGCTTGCTTTGGCGAAGCTCCTCATCTCCTTGAGGAGTCGCCTCACGCAATCGCTTACCAAATCTTGTTTCTTCTTGAATTTTGTCTTTCCTCGGAAAGACATCTTCAAAGAACACTGCATTCCTTGACTCCATGACAACGTTTTCATGTATGTCAAGAATATCCGACTTGTGCACCAAGAAACGATATACACTACTGTTAGTTGCATAACCAATGAATATGCAATCAACTGTTTTAGGCCCAATTTTAACCTGTCTTGGTTTAGGTACAGCAACCTTTGCCAGACACCCCCACACTTTCAAATATTTGTAACTAGGTTTGTAGCCTTTCCACAGTTCATATGGGGTCTTATCCGTCTTCTTTGACGGAATCCTGTTTAAAATGACGTTGGCTGAGAGGATTGCTTCCCCCCACAAGTTCTGAGGTAACCCGAACTTATCAACATAGCATTCATCATCTCTTTAAGAGTACGGTTTTTGCGTTCAGCAATACCATTCGATTGAGGTGAATATGGTGCAGTCGTTTGATGAATAATGCCACTTTCTGAACAGAATTCATTAAACGGTGTATCATATTCCCCACCTCTATCACTACGAATTGTTTTAATTCGTTTGCTAAGTTGATTCTCAACTTCATTTTTATAATCCTTGAAAGCATCAAGGGTCTCGTCTTTGCTACTTAGCAAATATACATAACAGTATCGTGTGCAATCGTCGATAAAAGTTACGAAATACTTTTTACCACCTCTTGTTTGCACAAACTTTAAATCACACACATCGGTATGAATTAAATCCAAAGGTTCAGTGTTCCTTTCTATTGAAGGAAATGGCGCCTTTGCCATCTTCGCTTCAACACATATTTGACATTTCCCTTTGTTATTAAAGTCCAGTTTGGGCAATAAGTCAAGATTACTCATTCGTTGTATTGACTTATAATTCACATGTCCCAAACGAAAATGCCATAAACAAGAAGACTCAAGCATGTAAGCAGAAGAGGAAGCAATTTTATTAGCCTCTGCGGGCAAATCTCTTTTGGGTACAATAGTGATGACATTCAATTTAAACATCCTATTCGACAAGTACCCCTTCCCCAAATACATGCCATTTTTCGAAAGAATAACTTTATTGGACTCTAACACTAGTCTAAAACCATGCATGACTAGAAGAGATCCAGATACTAAATTCTTCCGAATATCAGGGACGTGTAGCACATTCTGCAGAGTCAGATGCTTCCCTGATGTGAGCTTCAGAACAACTTTGCCCTCGCCTTCAATCTTCGAGGAGGCCGAGTTTCCCATAAAAAGTTGTTCATTGTTCCCGGGCTGATATTCCGTGAACATCTCTCTGCTGGAGCAAACATGTCTAGTGGCGCCAGTATCAAGCCACCACTCGCGTACGTTCCCCACAGCATTACACTCTGAGACCACCGCACAGAGATTCAGGTCATCCATTGCGTCGACCAGATTTGCTTTCGCTTTATTCTGATTTTGATTCTTTTGGGCTTCCTGCACTCACTGCTTCGATGCCCTGGTTTACCACAGTTATAACACTTACCCGTGAACTTCTTTGCAATTTCCTTGCCCTTGGAGTTCACACTCAAAGTGTTATGCTTCTTCTTGTTCTTTGCCTCAGCAACATGGGCTTTGGCTTGACCAGAAGACATGGATGGCTTTCTTTCGGAGCGACGGTTGTCCTCCTCAATACGAAGACGGACTATCAAATCCTCCATCTTCATCTCCTTTCGCTTGTGTTTGAGATAGCTCTTGAATTCCCTCCACGAAGGAGGCAGCTTCTCAATCACAGCCGCAACTAGGAAAGATTCACTGAGCGTCATGCCCTCCTCTTCCATCTCAGAAACCAACATCTGTATTTCTTCCACCTGCGAAATTACAGTTTTGGAATCTAACATTTTATAGTCGAGAAATTTTCCCAACTATCAACTTTTTAGTACCCGCATCTTCTGTGCGGTACTTTTTGTCCAAAGCCAACCATAATGCTTTTGCAGTTTTAAAAGTACAAAATATGCCATAGAGAGAATTATCTAGGCATCCAAGAATCAAATTTAAACAACAGAAATTTGTGTATGCCCAGGCCTCAGCACCCAAGGCATTCTGCATATTCTGCTGTTGATCCTCCACAGGCTCAACCACAGGTGGATCCTCGCTGAGCATTCTGGCCAACCCCAACGCAGTGAGGTAGAACATCATCTTTTGCTGCCACCTCTTGAAGAAGCTTCCAGCAAATTTCTCCGGCTTCTCCACCTGAGCAGCAGTGGCAGCCGGATTCATTTGAGGCCCTCCAGTAGGTGCCAACGGAACCGCATTAATTTGTGGTCCGGTAGCAACATTGTTTGCCCCTTCTGGTGCGGACACGGAGTGAGCACCATTGAAGCCGTGAACAGAGTTTGAACTCTCGTTCTCCATTCCTGTTCAGTTTGATCAAAACGTAGAGATCAGAACTATCACAGGTTTAAGAATGAGTAGAAAGAGACTGCAAAACAGTACGAAACTGCCTTTGCGTAAATAAACAAAAAGGTACAGAATATAATTGAATCGAAATACGTCTTAAGATTGTTGGCACAATCAATCCTGTACCAAGACGCAGTCGTACACTGTGTGCATATGAAACAACAAAATAAATCAAACCCGGGGCGAGTCAAAGACTCTGTCCTTAAGACGTATTGCTCCGGTATACTGTGCCCAACCGGTATGAGCAATCGTCTCCCAGGATACAACGGGTACCTGTTCAGTTGAGCGGCACTGCTGAACTTGAACTCCTTCGAACCTTTGAATGTCCTGACTTCTCCCGGACGAAATGCAAGACTCACGTGCTATGAATGCAAATGCTTTCAATGCTTGAATTGTTTGTAGGTGGTGTGTTTATGAAAGAGCCATTAGCCCTCTTTATATAGGGGAGTAGGAGGTACCGTAATCGTTGGATCAAAACCGAAGTTTGACTTAAGCCGTCGGATTAAAACCTCCTATCCAGATTAGGATGGTTTAATCTCAGCCATTAGATTGAAGATAGATTATCAGGTTTAAACCTGGAGCGTTGGATGGAAACCATATTCGGTTAAGCGGTTAAGACAGTTTAAATCTCGGCCGTTAGATTAAAGCTGCTTTACTCACTACCGTTAGATCACAACAGATGATCTTATCTTGAATGGAGGAGGATAGAGTTTGATTCATTTTGAATCCAATCTGCCAACAGAATCAAATCTGCGCCTGCTGTCAGACTTCGATCGATCACATCGATCGATCGAAGTGACATCGATCGATCGATGTGATCGACTGATGTCTGACTGAGTACATCATTCGATCAAATTGATCGTTCTAAGGGACATCGATCGATCGAAGTGATCGATCGATGTCCTCTGATCCACTTTGATCGATCAATCAAGCGATCGAAGCTTCCTGATCCACTCCGATCGATGACATCGATCGATCGATGTCATCGATCGATGTCCGCCAGAAGCTTTTACGCCACGTGGACACTTCCAACGTGGCATTCCTCCATACGGGTGACACGTCACCCATCCACAACATTTCCATCTACTTTGAGCATTAATTTCACATTCACACAATACATAATTGAGTGAGATCACATCCTAACATTAACTACACGTTAAGGATTCATTAAGCTCATAGTACGTTGCACAAGTCTTGCAACTTCATAACGGGCCAAGGCCCAATCTTCAATATCCAACGATGGGCCAAGCCCAACCTTAATTCTCCAACAACAATAAACATTCATCTTCTATGGATGGTCCATGGAACCAACACAGGAACATTTGCACCCAATAGACAGCATGGACGTTCTCATGATTCAGGAAAAAGTTAGTTTGGACGATTGTCCTTCAATATACCAACCAAGGGATATTTGCCCTTTTTTAATTTAATCCAGCGCATTAAACGAGCCGAATTCGAACAGTTGTTTGAGTTCGTTTATTAAAACAAGCCGAACTATTCGCAAACTGTTCGGCTCATTTAAACATTTATAGTGTTATCGAACCAAATCCGAACTAATTTTAAAATTCATTTAGCTAAACGAATCGAGCCAAACAATTCGTTTTGCTAAACAAATTCGAATTCGAAAACGTAGTATTTGATTCAGCTCAGTTCGTTCACCTCCTAGCCATATTAGATTTTCTTTGTCATTTTTTCCTTAAGTGGTCTTCCACGACCACGTCAACTGAATTTTATCTCTTCCAGTAGAAAATTAATAGTCTAATCTTACCACAGCGTCATGTATATGCATTTATTGGCAATTAAAGTGTACAGGGTGGGTAGTTCTTTAAGTTTGTTACACTATATGTTTCAAAAATATTTTTTTATTTTTTATTTTAATTTATCTCAAAAACATTGTTTCTAAGTATTACTTTTTAAAAAAAGTTTAACCCCAATCAGTAAGGGTCCTGTCACACTCAGTCTCAAAAGTAGTGTAGAGAGGTAAATCAGATACCCAACGGCCCGCTAGCAGGAGCTTGGTGATTTCCACAGTAGTCTGCATAAGGAGCCTCCAACACCGTATGCAAGCCTACATGCTAAGGTTTGCCTGTATGCAAAAGAAGCTCTCACACTATGCACTTGTTGGGAAGTGGCTCTCTTGCATTTGACAAGAATTGAACCCCTAACATTCCTTTTGAGAACTCATGTCTGAAACCACTTGGGCTATGTAATGAGATAAGTCCTTATTCAATTTTGGAATGTCTCAACAATATAAATCATTTTACTTTAAATAAAAATGGTTCATTTTACGAAATTTTCCTTATTAAATGTCCAAGCAACAAAATTTTTTTTAATGATGGCACTATTAGCTTCCCAAAGTTTAAAGGTCCTTAAGGCCATCTCTAACCCAAAACACCAAATTTTGTACCAAATCACCTATTTGGTGCAATAAACAGTAAAAAGTACCCCAACCACAAACGTCAAATCTAACATCAAATAAGAATATTCCCTCAAAAATTTTTCTATCATTCTATTTTTAATTCATTATTATAAATATTTTAACACAAATTTAACATTCACGTAAATTTAATGTAAGTATTCATTCCAGATTTCTGTTATATAATTTTTTCTCATAACAAAATTAACGAAATTAAAATTTTTATAACGAAATTAACAAAATTAAAATTATTATAACGAAATTGATGAAATTAAAATTAAAATTAATATTCTTAAAATGATAATGTGGAGGATGAATAGTGATTTGGTGCAATGAATAGTGTTGCACCTCTTTGGTGCAACACTATTCATTTTCACCAATTTGGTGCAATCTTTGATGCTTGGTTGGAGTGATATTTTGCACCAATTTGGTGTTTTGGTGCTTCCATTGGAGATGGTCTTAGTAGACAGACACATGATCTAGGCTTATAACGATAAGTCAAAAGATACTCCAGGTGCTTACCTAATACTTTAATCTTTACTCAAACATAACAAAACAAAAAGCTATTAATTTTACCTTATTTTATTATTAGCTCTGGATGGGATTTGAGATAAACGATCCAATTCTTTTATTTGGAAAAAGGCAACTTTTCATCTATACAAAAGTAGTAATTGGGTTTCTTTTCTAGCTCGTAGTACACAACTTGACAATGAGATATTCTTC
>AP025040.1:6623258-6669336 GCA_036186865.1 Eustoma russellianum | reverse complement strand
TATTCCTATAATTATTAGTCACTTACTAATCAATAAAATAAGAAATGATTGGCATGTAGCAGTGGTGATAATGAATATACAAAACAGATAGGCAGCATCCATTGTTATTTTTTTATTGATTGATAAGTAAGTGCAAAAATTTCTTTATTGACCATTATGCTTAAATGTTTGAATGATGACAATTCAAAAATGAAAGGATTGATGGGATCAACTGAATGTAACAGTGACATGAAAGGCTAACATGCAGCAATTTGGAAAGCTTAATATTAATATGGAAAATTTTCGGCATAACAAACACGTAGGCATGCGCCTTATACATTTGTTAAGCAATTATTGCAATTTGTCAGAGTAACATTATAAATATTTTATTCCAGATAAATCATAACGGAGTTGTCAGACGTTTTGTCTAAGAAGGAGCACGAGTCAACTCACGTTGTCCAACTTGTGAATGAGGAATTATAGCTCATAAAATTTAGGGTTAATTACCCTTTACACCCCTCTAGTATTGACTAATCTCCCATTGCCCCCCTAAAGTTTCAAAATGAACCCTTAGCCTCCTTCATGTTTGGGTTAATGTGGGAATGACCTTAAAAAACGACACCTGGCCAAGAAAACAGATGCAACGGTCTTTTATTTCTTCCCTCCATGATTATATGTAATGTGGACTAAAATACCCTCTCCTTCATTGATAAAACACGCTTCACACACATTCACCACATTATCATCTCTGCAAGAAAATACCATCGTTTTGTGTGGGGTGTTTCTATCAGCTTCTACAATCCTCATCTACATCTCTTCTACAAGCACCGTTTTAATGCCAGCTTCATCCATGGACAGATCTTCATCAAACAGAAACAGAGGATACCTGGATAAGGGAGCTCAGGATCTGAGGTTTGAATACCAAGTATGCAAATGCGGTAAGGAGGCTGATTTGAAGATTGTGAAGCATGCAAGACCTTCCAAAGGCATGCTCTATTTCAAATGCGAGACTGGCCAGTGTGATTTCTGGGCTTGGTGTAATCCAATCAGTAGGGAAGGCAATGTGAGTGAATCAAATGTTATCTGCAAAAGCAAAAGCAAAAGCAGCAGTGAGATGAGAATGATGCAACAGAAAATGAAGTATATGTGGGTAATGTTGTGTGTGTGCACAGGTGCAGCATTGTTTTCTGTTTTTGTGGCAATGTGGGGTAATTGTAGCAGTGGTAATGTTAGTGATGTTGGTGCCCAACCGATGTAATTGTGCTAATGTTAATTATGAAATAAATTGGGACTGGCTTCTGTGTTTTTGTGACTGTATTGGATTGCTAAAATGTGAAAACCATATGTGTAATGTAATTGATGCAATGCATTGTGCAATACTGTGATAATGTAATGTAAATTCAAATGGCAATGGAACAACAAATACCAATGTCACAAATAATGACAAAGCCAAGACAAATAGCCAGTGAATCAACTAAACCCACAGCCAACGTGCCAATAGCACTTTCAGCGTGCAAATGCCACTGCCAGAGTGCCAACGACACTTCCAGCGTGCCAATGGCACTGCCACCGTGCCAATGCCATTGCCAGCATGCAAATATCCCAATGCACAAGCCACTGCCACCGTGCCAATGACACTTCCAGCGTGCCAATGACACTTTTACCGTGCCAATGGCATTGCCACCGTGCCAATGCCATTGCCAGCATGCCAATATTCAATGCACAAGCCACTTTGACTGTGCCAATGGCACTGCCACCGTGCCAATGCCACTTTGACCGTGCCAATGACACTTTCACCGTGCCAATGGCACTTGGACCGTGCCAATGACACTTGGACCGTGCCAATGACACTTCCAGCGTGCCAATGACACTTCCAGCGTGCCAATGGCACTGCCACCGTGCCAATGCCACTTTAACCGTGCCAATGGTACTTGGACCTTGCCAATGACACTTCCAGCGTGCCAATGGCACTTGGACCGTGCCAATGACACTTCCAGCGTGCCAATGACACTTTCAACGTGCCAATGGCACTGCCAACATGCTAATGCCACTGTAAACATACCTGAAATACAATAAAACACCAAGCTTCCAAAATTTTACATAACCATCCTGGATGCCAAAATAGTACATAATCAGCTATGCTTGCCAAAAATAACAAGTCAGTGATGACTGCAAACTAGTACAGGTTTAGTCTTCCTGCCAAAATACAACATATCAAGGCTAGAAATTACATAAATACTGCCACTCCTACACTACATGGCCTCTGGTTGCCCTGAAGGTGGAGTTGATCCTTGCTGTGAAACTTGTGATGAATTAGTCCCTGAAGGTGGAGTTGATCCACTACATGGCCTCTGGTTTGCCTTTTGACTCTACATTACAAACAAAACAGACTGATTGTTAAGTTTTGGCAGAACAAGGCGAATTGTCAAGCTGTTAAAAAAAACATGTTGCTTACCTTTTTTGACTTAGATAATGGATGAACAGGAGCTTTACATGACCTGATGTTGTGCCCTTTCTGCTTGCAACCAGTGCAGTGGTTGTCCAACCCTTTCTTTGTAACCCTTTCAGTACTTTTAAGCTCCTCCTCTGTCCTCTTCCTTTTTTTCTTTGGTCTGCCACTTCTTTTCCTGACTTCCGGTGGCTGAATTGGGGCAAGGTGAGTTTGATCCCAGTAATTGTTTGAAGGTATTGGATACAGAACTGGTGCATAGGTCTGGACATACATTGCTCTTGAATAAAACTCATGCACATAATCATACATACATCCCCTCTCAACCTGTATTGCTGCAATGGCATGTCTACATGGGTAACCAACCAGCTGAAACATCCTACAAGTACACTCTTTGGTATCAAGATTAACTACATAACTACCATACCCAGTGTCAACTTCAAATAGTTTCCAATCTGACATTAAGGCAATACAACTTCTACTGTTTGCCTTTACCTTCTCCAACTTTGTCACAAGGTTTGGGCAATGTGATCCAGCATATGATGTGATTCCAGTCCTCTTGCATTGCATTCTGCTCATTGTTTGTTTTCTAATGTACTCAAGCATGCTAATGATTGGCATCTCTCTTGCTGGTAGAATGCTAGCATTGAATGACTCAGACAAATTGTTTACCAAGACATCACACTTACTTGTAAAAGAAAAAAAAGCTTTTGACCAAAGATTTGGTGGGATATTCTTCAACCACTTGGCAGCTTCTTCATTAAGCCTAGTAAGATTTTCCATGTGCATATTGAAATCTGCAGGATGTGAGGCAGTTGCACAAGCCCACAGTGCATCACCCAAATCCTTACCACAGTACTTACCTTTGAAATTCTGAAACAGGTGTCTCACACAGAATCTTTGCTCACATGTTGGAAAAACAGTGTTAACAGCATGTACTAATCCCTTTTGCCTGTCTGAAATTATAGTGTACTGCAGTCCATCAGGCCTCTGTCCTATGCATTCATTAAGATGTTCCAAGAACCACTTCCAGCTACTAAAATTCTCAGCCTCTGCCACACACACTGCAATGGGGAACATGTTATCATTACCATCTCTTCCAACTGCACTCAACAACTGCCCTTTCATTGTGCCTTTCAAAAAACATCCATCCAGACCAATAATTGGCCTGCAACCATTAATAAAACCAACTCTACAGGCATTAAAACAAACAAACAACCTTTCAAATATTGGTGGTGAGGTCTCATCAAGCACTGTGTTTTTTATCCTCACCTCACTCCCAGGGTTTGTCTTCCTAATCATTTCAGCATAATCCCATAGCTGTTTGTATTGCACACCTGACATGGTCTCAATTTCTTCCTTAGCCTTCTTTTTTGCTTTATACAACTGTGTCTTACTGACATCCACCATTAACTCTCTCCTAACTTGATGTGTAAGACCTTTGATGCTGAAATCTGGATTGTCTTTGAACTGATCTTTATATTTTTTGCTAAGGTACCTAGAAGTACAATGTTTGTTTCTGTAATTCCTACCACAACTGTGTTCCCCTGTCAATGTCTTTATCATGAATGTAGAGTCATAGCCCATAACTGAAGCATGGATCCTCCAATTACATCCCCTATTACATGAGGCAGTGACCCTGGTTGCCTCATTCTTATGATACCTTACTTCATATCCTCTTCTAACATTCCACTCAATTAGAGCCTCTCTAAATTTTGCAGCAGAAGCAAACTGTTGCCCTACTCTTAACTCAAATTCAGTTTTACTAAATTCATTTTCAAAATCAAAAGCACAGTAATCATGTACCTTTTCTGGATCACTGTAGAAAAATACTAGCTCATCCTCCACTGCTTCATTCCAATCACCAACAAATATACCTTCAATCTCAGACTGAACAACCTCTTCTTGCCTTTCTACTGCAGCTGCAAGCACATGTTCTTGCCTTTGTCCTTCAGTTTCAGCTGGATCTGGTTCCCTGTCATTCAAACCAATTACTACACCTTCTTCATCCTCGTTGTGTCTCCCTGGAAAGTCACTGAAAAAGTCATCATCAAGTATCCAATCTAGTCCCTCATACGTACCACCATGCTCAGAATTTTGAGATGGACCAACCAATGATAGATTGTGAGAAGCAACAACTTCACAAGGTGAAACTTCTGTTGCTTGACCTTGGATTGTCTCAACTATATCAGAAAGGAAATCTGATGGCCTTGGAGCTGAGTGAGACACATTTGTAGAGGTTTCAGCTTCAGCCCTATGAGGTCTAATAGGTTGCAAATTTACTGATTTGTCCTTGGTCAGAATGGTCTTTTTTCTTGGTGGGGTTCTCTGCCAACTCTTCCTTTTAACGGGTACTAACTTAATTGCACCCACTTCCTTATCACTAACACAAACAGCTTCACTTGCTGGTGATATTCCCACCAAACTCAACTCTTCACGTATGTCCATGTTTAATTTGCAGGTACACAGCAATTATAGTCCCTTTCCTGATACATTTTACCATCATCCCCACATCAAATCATTTAAACATAAACACACACAGAAGATGAACCCATTAACTAACAATTTTGCATTAACTAACAATTTTGCATTGCATTCTGTTCAAAATTTTCCACACTCAACCACATGCAAACAAACAAAACATACTACCAATCTTGCATTAACTATCAATTTTGCATTGCAGTCTGTTCAAACAATGTCACACGCAACCACATGCAAACACACAAAACATCATTCCATTCATGGTTCAAACGATTGATTCTCTTACCAGACGCATTTGGTTGCTATTAACAAATAGTTTTGCATGTCAAGTCAAAAACTTTCACATTCAACCACACATGCACACAGACAGAACATCATCAACTACATGATCACAAAAATTAAAGCTTCAAAACATCTGAACCAACATAAAGCAAGTTTCTTTATTAAACTGTCTGATTCTTACACTATCAGTTGATAGAAATGACAATGAAATCACTTTGCTTGCTTGACCAAAACACCTTGTGCTTAACGATGTAATGCTTCACTGTATTGCTTAATCAACATCAAAATCAACCGAAATAGGAAGAATCTGAGAGTAGCATCTGTTTGCTGGATAAAACGAAAAATGAAGCTCGAAATTTTTGAAGCTGGAAATCAGGAAGAATAAAGAGTTGGATTGCGTTTTTACTCACTTCCACAGTTTGTTGATTTTAGCAAATGATGGATTAATGCGTTTATACCGTTGGTTTTTGGTTTCTTCAGAAGGGGCAAATATGCCATTTCAACATTATGTCTGAATAATAGCCAGGTGTCGTTTTTTTAAGGTCATTCCCACATTAACCCAAACATGAAGGAGGCTAAGGGTTCATTTTGAGACTTTAGGGGGGCAATGGGAGATTAGTCAATACTAGAGGGGTGTAAAGGGTAATTAACCCTAAAATTTACATATATAAATAGTTTTTGAATTAGTAAGTAGACAATACATGTTACTCACTTTCTAACAATATTATCATAATTAATTTTTTAATATAATATAAATTACAATTAGGCCGAAAAGTTAGGTGTGACAATTTTTTCAACGGGAGAAGGTAGATTTTTAGTTGAATTGAGGGATCCTTGAAATCAGCATAGCTCTTTTATGCGGGATAGGATCCTCTCTCCGTAAGGCGGCGCGGTGACGCGTGACCACGCGACACGTGGCAGCAAGAGGGGATAATGTTGCTAGATGCAGGTGACCCTTATTTAGCCTCACCACCTCTTCTTACTGCCACGTGTCGCGTGGTCACAAAGAAGTGAAGAAAGTGGAGTGAGGAGATTTCACCCCTTTTATGCGATATGATGATATTTTCATGGGAGCAATTTTGCCCATATTATCTACCCGCCAGTTTTTCTCGTATAAAAGAATGCAATTGGCAATGGCTAATAAAACTTATCCCATGATATGTTGATCTGTGCATCCTTGAACTCGCAAAGCCCGCTTTGCAAATTTCCAAAATTCGGATCCCAACCATTGTCTAGGCCCACTGCCTCCGGTATAAAAAAGGAAAGCCAACTTGTCCAAACTGGAAAAACCCTAGCTGTGGAGTGTAGCATTTCTGATCCTGGGCATACGGCGTGCTAGCTCTTCCTTTCAAGATGAAGGTATTTCTACTCTTCCTCCATTTCATTTGAATTTCTTCGCCGCACGCTGAAATAACCAAAACAAATTATGCTTATGTAGTTCAATATTGCGAATCCGACAACTGGCTGCCAGAAGAAGCTTGAAATTGACGACGACCAGAAGCTGTATGTCCTTTTCCCTCCTTTAATTAGGAATTTTAATTCTTTCTTTTTTCGTTTCTGTATTGGAACTTTAGCTTTGGATTGTCACTTCATTTGCCTTGCAATGTTATTTAACTATAGCTTTGGATTGTGAATTTGTATACATGTTTAGTTTCTTACCATGGTATTCCTTCTGGTTTTTTTGATTTAGAGTTCTGTGAATCTCTCGATTACATGCACTTTGATTAGTATCTCTGTGGTAGGTGCAGTATCGTGTGGACACTTTATCTTGTTAGTGGATATTTTTTCTTCTTGGATGAGTTGTTATATGGTCCTAAAATAGTTTGAGAGTAAAGGTTGTGTAATTTGCTTTTTTTTTTTTTTTTAAAAAAAAAAAAATTGTTAGGGAAGAGTTAGGTGATTGAATGTGGATTAGATCAGGTTGACTTAGTTTGGTTAGGAACTTCGTGAGGCAGTATGCTGGCAATGAACAGTTATCTGTCATTGTCTGAATTGTTTATGATTTACCATAATCTTTGTTCGTCATAGGTTCAGTGCTCTAGTTGCAGGAGGTGATGTCATTTTCTTTGGGTTTATTTGTCTTACTGTACTAACTAAACTTAGATGTAATTGTTCATTTTCCTTTTTAATGTACTAGTTATTTCAAGGAATTAATTAACGTCACATTTCAGCTGTTTGACAGTAGCCTTTTAATTCCTGTCTTAGAATATTCTCTGGAGTTATTGTTTCATTTTTATTTTAGTTATTGTTTACAGCGGGATTAATTCTCCAGACGTATTTAAATTTTCAGACGTGTGTTCTGGGACAAGAGGATCTCGCAGGAAGTCAGCGGAGATGAATTGGGTGATGTAAGGATACACTTAGAATGGTTGTTTACGTTTGGCAATTGCCTGTAATGTATTAGTCACGTTCTTTTTTTGTTAGTTGTGTGTAGTAGCTCTTTAGAATTTCTTTTCTTTAAGGGTGTGTTTGGTAATACTCTTTTATCCTCACCTGTGGCAGGAGTTCAAGGGCTACGTGTTTAAGATTATGGGGGGATGCGATAAGCAGGGGTTTCCAATGAAGCAGGGAGTTCTGACTCCAGGCCGTGTTCGTCTGTTGCTGTACCGGGGTATTTTCCATAATCTTACATAGAATTGTTTCTGTCGGTTAATTTGATATCACAATGATTGCAATATTATGTTCAGGGACCCCTTGTTTCCGAGGTTATGGTAGACGCAATGGAGAGCGCAGACGGAAGTCTGTACGAGGGTGTATTGTCAGCCCTGACCTTTCTGTTCTGAACTTGGTTATTGTGAAGAAGGGGGAAAATGATTTACCTGGGCTGACGGATGTTGAGAAACCCAGGATGAGAGGTCCAAAGAGGGCATCAAAGATCAGGAAACTATTTAACTTGTCAAAGGACGATGATGTTAGGAAGTATGTGAACACATACCGTCGTACTTTTACTAACAAAGCAGGTGAGTTTTGTTTGTGTCTAGATTTTGTAAAATCACATTGTAACAGATAGTTAATGAAGCCTATTTTTGTTGTGTTTATAGATATCGGTGTCATCAACTTGTATGTGTGTACTTACTAAGTTGGTCTTTATTTTACTATACAGGTAAGACTATTAGCAAGGCCCCGAAAATTCAGCGGCTGGTCACTCCTTTGACCCTGCAAAGAAAGAGAGCTAGAATTGCAGATAAGAAGAAGAGAACTCACAAGGCCAAGACAGAAGCGGCAGAGTACCAAAAACTTCTTGCTAGTAGACTGAAGGAGCAGCGTGAAAGGCGCAGTGAGAGCTTGGCAAAGAAGAGGTCCAGACTTTCTGCAGCCTCCAAATCATCTATTGCTGCATAAGTCGCTGAGACTTGGTCATTTTTGTCATCATCCTTTTATACTTTCTTGCCAGTGGATGCTAAAGTATGTTGAATCTGTTGAAGGTTTTTGGTTTGGTAGCTGCTTGGTAAACTTTTTTGGATCTTGTTTGAACTGTTTAAGATTCTCCTACTATATTCGCTGGTCATAGGAGCATATATGTGCTGAAACAGAAAATGTTTGTTGAATTTGCACCTACTATTTCTTCCAGCTACTTGTTGCTGATTGCTAGGTGATGAGATTTTTGGTTCATTCTAGTCTGGGTCATTTAGATTTTTACTGAGCCAAAGATTACTTGCAAGAAAACAAACGGAATTGTGGGGCGTGGGTGGGTGGAGCATCCTGGGATGTTCTTCTAATCATCGACTGTATCACTGAGCGCATTGTGTGGGGTAAACCTTCTTGGTGCAACTGTGCTGTGTTTTGACTTGGCTGCTGACTATGCTTACTATACCGTAGATAATCAAATAGCTTTCATGTTTAAAATGAAAATACAATCGGGAAAAGTCGTTTTAATCCTTTTAGCGTTGACAAATTTACCTCTTTAATCGGAAGCTAAATTGGTCGAGGTGTATGCAATCCTAGTTGTGATGGTAGTGTCTATGTATAGCGCTGCGATACATAGGAACTGTCTGGATTATGAATGGTTCTTAATTTTTCAGCTTTTTTATTTCCCGGCTGGAAATTTTATTTTTTAAAAGGGGGGGGGGGGGGGGTGAAGAGAAGCATATAATATGCTGATTTCATTGAATTCGTGTTGGTATAATCTGGGATCATTTAACTAAGGAGCTTACTCCTCTAGGCTGCCTAGGTATAGCTTCCAAATTTTAGGCGACATTCAGAATAAGCTAGAAGAAATTAAATAAAGTTGAAAGGCGACACTCAAAATAAACTGTCTGGCTGCTACAAGTAAAACATGTAGTCTATGTTTGGTTTTGGGAAGCGATCTCTGTTGCAAAAGTAAAGGCGATTGCCCCCCCCCCCCCCCCCCCCCCTTTTCCCATGTGGTAAGAGTAAAGGCTCTGGCTCATTTCGGCTTTCGGAAGCAAGCTCTGGTGCATTGTAAACACTTGGAAGAACATGGGCAAGTGTAAGATTTATTTTAGACCAAGAGAAAGTAATCGATCCGCAGATCGTCTGGCATATTTCGGCGATAAGCTGCGAGTAATGGTCCAGCATCTAAATGCACCCACAGATGCCGTTCAAATTATTTGGGAGGATTTAGGAGATGTATGCATGATAAGAAATTATGGCTCGTCCCTCCCTTGGAACAACAACGACAACAAAGTAAAAGGTTTAAAAGGAAAAAAAAAGGCTGTCGCCGTGTGAACTAAAGCTCAAGTATCTTCCCCAGCGTCAGAGACTGAAAGAAAATCACATGATTAATTCGAAAGAGTTACAAACCAAAACAGTCTCTTTTAAGAGTCAATTTTTGGTTCTTTCTTGAGACTGAACTTCTTGTTAACAGAACATCCTTAGTGATAGTGAACTAGTACAAGCTATAGGACAATAAGGTCGGGTTTAATAAACTTCTTGTTAACAAAACACCCTTAGGGACAGTCAACTAGCAGAAACTATAGGACAATAAATTCTAGATGATCCTCCCTGCCACCAGCAAACCTTCAAGTCTTCCAGGACTATCATGAGTTCCGCTTTGGGAAATCCCACAACCAGACAGAAAATTCAAGTCGTTTGTTCTTTTCAATTCACCAAATACATGACGACAGGACGCCTATTAACCCACCTGCAACTCCTCCTTACCTCTCCAGGGTGCCCGGATTGTAGGTCACCCAATTTTATCATCCCCTCAACAAAAGCCTTAAAGAATTCTTCCTGACTTCTGCTGAACAACCTTACATACTTTCTGGTCTCAGGATTTGCATACAATGTCTGATCAGAATTCAAAAATCCTCGCCCATTCACCAAGTCTTTGAAATATTGGTTGTCGAATAGCTCAGGTGTAGCATCCAAATCTCCAACTACATTCTCATCTCCTCCAATTGGACAAAGGCTGTTCAACCTTTTCAAATACCTTGGTTCAATCGCAGGGTCTGGCCGGCCTGATCCTGATTGGTTGTACAGTCTAAAGACAATAGAAAAACATCTGCCTTTCCCAATCGAATGAGACCCCGAAAGAGCTACCATATCTTTGGCTGATAGATTGAATTTGCTGAAGAGATCAACAAGATAGCTTGCATTCGCTCGCGGGCTTGGCATTATATTGTTTGAATCTTCCTGGCTTGCCATCAAACTGTCTAGCCGGCCTAATTTCACCTCCCAACTTGGTCCTCCAGTCTGTAGCAAGAGAAAGAAATTCTCCAATGTTTGTCTTGAATGATAATCACAATCAAGAATACCTATGTCACTTTGATTTACAGCATGGAGCATTAACTTTCTTTTAAGAGACTGGTTTTTATGTCAACCAAGTAATCACTACAAAAATATATATAAAATGATTGTAAATCAAACACCATATTCCCCTGCTTTACATGGGCATTTACAAAAGGATATACAGTCAAAGCTCCCTTATCATTTTCTTTTAATCGATTCAACTGTGAAGTACGTTTCAATTAATATTCTCTTAACTGTCTAGTTCTAAATACTTATGTGTTTAAAGAACGTAGTAAAAATTGACACAATTATGAAAAACAACATCAAATGGGATTATACAAAATTTCAAGAACTCCTATACTATTCTTATCTGATACAACCTTGTATTATCAGCATCAGAACTGTCAGATCATACATCATGTCTTATGTAACAATTCTCAAGCTGATGACATAGAATTCGTTAAATTTGTGTTAGAGAATAATTCTTAAGAGTAAATGAAATTGACCAATTGGAGGTGATGAAACCCAGAGGATGCAAAAGGTGGCAAAAACTTACCAGAACAACAGCATCTCTAGCAGCCATGATGATGATGTCAGCACAAGAAACAACACCAGGACACGCTCTTTCAAGCTCCGTCTTCACCTCATCAATAACCTCATAGTCTCTCAGAGAATCTATATTTGACAAAGACAGTTTCTCTCCGAGCATATTTGGTGTATCATCCAGCAACAAGGATGCATCACACCCCTAAATTCGAAATTCAAAACAAGCCGATCAAGCAAAATAAAAATTTTGCTACATTTCAGAAATGCTAGAAGAAAAGAATTAGTGAAAGGATGAAATTAAAATGTTACATTAACAAAGCAATCATGGAATTGGAAGCGCATGACTGAAGCTGCACTTCTGGGCTCTCTGATCATGGCGTTTCTGATCACATCACGGACTATATGTTCGGCTTCTGGGCAAAGGTCGGAGTAAAAACCGGGGCGGAGGACGGTGGCAGTGACAGAAATGGCCAAGTTGAAGAGGAGGAAGAAGAATAGAGGAGAAGGAGACATTTTGGGTAATTGTTTTTTTTGGTACTTGGTATAGGGGTTATGCAAAATGGCACGAAGGACAAGTTTCCTCCCTTTTTTATATGGGCATGTAACTACTTTGTTGCTTATGTGTTAGACAATGTATTTTGATTTTTTGGGGGTGATAACGTGGACGAGAAATTATACAGTGTCAGCTCACGAGTATTTCTTTGATTTTTCGATAAACATTCGTATGAATTGATCTATAAAGTATTTGCATATCACATCGAATTCACTCTTCATTAGTAATTATGTAGCATTCTAATAGTTACTCTACATTATTTCTATGTCCCCTCCCCTCTCTATATGTCTCTCTATTATTGATATAGAGTAATCATTATCATGTCACAAAGTTACTTTTAAAACATTTTAGAATGTGTGTATCGAAAAATTACCAAAACTTACACGTTCAACAGGTAAAAGGTAATATATCTGCAATATATTGTCCATGTCCCTACAAAGAGACCAAAAAATTATTCGTTGGCTCGTATGTTGAAGTTGCATAAAAACAAATAATAATAATAATAATAATAATAATAATAATAATAATAATAGCAAAAACAAGTGGTAATTGGTTCAAATTACAAAAAATAATAATAACACTATAATAACCAATTCCAGAAAATGTGATGCAAGTGGAATAGGCACGATTAAGATTTGAAATGACATCAACTGTATTTTGGTGTTGATATATCCTATCTGGGAATACATTGAAATGTAATATGTGTATTAAATTTATGTTTAGTAAACCTTCAAAGAATACTGCTCATTCAAATGTATAACAAATGTTAGGAGAAACATAATTTGAAAAATCAAGTACCGTTAGATGAATGTCTCAAAGTGGCAATTGCACATTATGCCATCTAAATAAAACCAAATAGTAGGACACTGTGTGTAAAGTTTTATTTCTCGTTCTGACTAGGTACAGATACAAATATCACGTGAGAGGATCTGGTATAAGACGTTTCCGGTGCACTAGGCTCCCACATTAACTCAGGGTTCGGGGAGAGACGAAGCGATCTGATGTAAGTAGCCTTACCATACACTTTGTGCAAGAGACTGTTTCTGCGGATCGAACCCGTGCCCTTTAAGTCACAAAACAGTAACCTTATTCTCTGAGTAGATTCGGTATGATAGACACAAAAAGATAATGAGACTGATATTTTTTTTTACTATCTCTTTTATCTATAATTCTCAGCGAACATACATATAATGGATACAGCGGATTCTGATTCAAATCTCACCTTCCACCAAAGAATAGAAAGTAAAGCATTAGGAAACAATTAACGAAATACTTATACAGTGACACATATAAACAAGTGAGACCACAATATTCTTTTGACTAACATCGGTCATATGTTGCTTTCAAAAGAACAAAATAAATAAATCCCCACATACCTGACCCATTTTTTACCAGGAAATTTAGTATCCGTAACATAACATTTTTCTATTGTATGTGTTGCATAAATTTTGTATGTTTTGTTGTTGTCTTTTATGGTTTGATAGTAAAACATACACAACATACAACATTAAGATGTCTAAAACAAACCACACTAAGTATAAAAGGCTTATTTTTTTTCTACCTTTCACATGTTATTTAAAAGTCTATATGTATCATCTTTAAACGTAAAATCAGATTCTCTTGTTATCTTGACGTATCTTCTTTAAAAGTCTATCTTTCTATTTCCAGTCAAATACACACTATTTCTTGACTTAAAATATGATAGAATAAAGCAAAATGACTCTCTAAATTGGCTGTGCTTCTTATATTGTGAAGTAGCATCTGATCGATAAAGCTTCACTTAATTTTCATTATAGGTCATCGGAAAACAACCCCTTCGTATTTATAATACATGAGTATGGTTGTATACATCCGACCCCTTTATACCTCGTCATAAGCGGAAGCCTATAAGACAATAGAGTAATATTGTTGTACCTTAACGTATGTTCTTCATCTGCCTAAGGAAACAGCAGACGTAATTGATTAGGACGAATTGATCCATGTCAACATCAAGAATATCATGTGACTCATTGTTATTTTCTTTACAACACCACTAAGATAGTCACTATCAAAATTGCCTAACTATTATCAGAGAAAAAATCTTAAGAATACTTAAGATCACATAAATGTCACTTTCAAATGGTGCGTAAACGCAATAATGTGCAATTTCAGGACGCATCATACTCCAATTAATTCTACTTAAAAATCAGTGATATCACACTTGTAACTGGGAACGGCAATGATAATCTATTGAATAGAGTTCTCCAACATAATATTTTCCTCTCATATTATGCAAGTTTAAAAGTGATACTCCAATAAAATTGACCGATGAAAAAAGGGCATGAAAGATTTAGTGGTATCTTTCTGACACACATATATGTATATACACACGTGTATGTATATGTATATATATGAGTGTGATACAAGGAGAAGACTCAGTCTTAAATATATGAGAATGTTACTCATTTAATGAAGTTATGTGCTTTTAGTAAACGTGATTAATTTGGGTGAAATTTTTTGTGAACTGGTATAAGTATGTGAAATAAGATTGCTGACGTACAACCTACCATTTCTATATGAAATACTATTACGTTAATTTGATGTCTTCCTTTGTAAAATGTAGTCGTTACACTAACGTTGATCGTACTATAAAATATTTGGATATTGCAACCAATTGTTGGATATAGTCCAGTAGAGAACTATGGGTGCTGTGGGAAAGGAATCCAACTCCGAAATTGCATGGGATGGGTTGTCTGCAATTCATAGGGCAAAGAGTATGACACCTCAACTTATGAGGTAAAAATTGACAATTGGCTGATGTTTTCAGTGAATGGAGAAGCTGCTGCTTTTGAGATTTGTTTGTTATCTAAAAAAAAACAAAAGGGCCGGGGGCATGAATTTATTGGAAGAAATGGTGAAATTCATCGTCATGTGGTTTATACCAGAGCAAACAAATCAGGAGTCCAATAGCTTCCTAAGTTATGTGAGGACTTACGCAGTAAACTACATAACGTGTCTATCTGTAAACCAGGCTTTTGATCTAGCAGCTGTGAAACACATTATGCGTGTTATTGGAATCGAACTCTTGACCTTTTGAAATCAAATTCTAATCTAATTACCAAATGAGTATCCTTTGGGCGGGCTGGAAGTTCTTTGTTTTCAGAAAAGATGGTGATAGGCCATCTGTTTCCTTCTCAGTTTCGCGTCACAATACATTGCATTTCTCAGCAGAATGGATCCACCGATAGGGTGGGACCCTGTGGGGTTCTGAATAGGAGACACGAAATATAATAATTTATTTAAATGATGAGTAACGTTTCAGAAATCCTAAATCAAAATATCCAATCTAATAAGAATATATCGGTCTTCTGCCTTGGAAGATTTACTATATTTTTGTCATTGTTCGCTTTATTTATGTCCATTTTTTATTTATATAAATGATAATGTAAAACTTAGAACCAGACCTTGCCTTATTCAATGAAAAATTGAGAAATGTAAACATTACTGACTCTTCTTGAACTATTTTTTTTTTTAAATTGTACGTAAGTGTAAATATATTCATTCATGTCAGTATTAATACATATAATCAGCTATACCATCTACTCTAAGAATAACGTACAATCACTAGCAAGCATCATATAAATTGAAGATATGCATTTTTATTATAAAAAAACGAAATAACTCTCTAAATATCATATGGTGAATATTAAATCAAATTTTTGAGAAAAAATTAGAATGAAACAGACTATAAACGTGTAGAACATCCAACGTATTTCAGTGTCATATGGGATATTTTACTCGTTTAGGTGAAAAGGGACCCCATCAAGTTAGTGGTAAGCCTGCAGATTCAAGGTAAGAGAAAATGATGCCATAACTATGTGTGGAAATATTTTATTATACTTCATTTGTAAGAACGGAAAGGGAATAAAGTCTAGGGAATTCAACAATTAATTTTGTTTGGCTTTAAAACATTCAGGTCCTCATATGAGATCAGTATCTACGTGTGAAAATATTTTATTATACTCAGTAAATAGGTAAAAGTAACTAGTGCCACAATAAAAATAAAATGATGTGTGTAACAAAGCGTGTAAGAAGTGATGATTACAAAGAAAGGTGGCTATAGTTTTTTTGTTTTTTTTTGTTGTTGTCTTAGTTATTGCTTTTAAATGAACTGCTCTCAGTGACGGATTAGCCGAGTGAATCCTCTTAACTTTAGCACATTCATAATGAAACCAATAACAATATTTAAGAATATCTATGTCACAAAATTCTTAGCTATCATCTATTATCATAATATAATATTCTAAGGATTTTATTATCTACCTAAAGTGGAAGAGAAGCAATTAGTTAAATAAGAAAATTTAATAAATGAAGAATGCTTGTAAACATATATTAATGTCTTAGCACATACACGAGGAAGGAAAATATGTAGTAATATCATTAATCCTAATTCAAAGATTCCGACATGATAATTTGAAACCACTTTCCCTTTGTTCGATAGATAGTTTGGAGCAAAATGTCATATCCTGATCACGATGGCCTACATCGTCCATCTCTAAAGAGGGTTATGGAGGAGGCAAATAAGGAATTCAGTGGTCTTCAAGATTAGGAAAGGTCATACGCAAGAAGTCCACGATGTACACTACAAATTGGACCTTTGTCCTAGACAGCAATGAAACACCACGTTGTACTTGTCTCTGTAATCGAACCATGTATCTCTTGAAGTAACTCTAAACTGAGATATGTCGTGGGGTTTGTTCGATAGATAGTTTGAAACCACTTAAGTTGGCCAAAACTCTAAATATCATGACTTTATCTTGGGAACACAAAAAAAAGTTGAGTTAATTGATTGACTGCCATTATATAATTAGTTCGCAGGACCATCATACAATTCTGGTAACGCGGTTAAAACCAGCCACAGTTTATTGAAAGGAATCAAGAGATGACAATTTAATTCAATCATAAAATATTAGATCCAATCTATAGAGTGGGTATTATTTGGAGTTAGTGCGCGTAAAATACTAAAAATTAAAACTTCACAACAGTGTCGACGCGTTCAGATTTGTTTAAGATATCCACACACAAACCATCCCAGCTGGCATTGTTAATTTGAATATGAACATATATGTGGTGTTATTTGTATTGATGTTATTTTTTCGTCCTGTTTAAAATAAACATTGATATAGTAATTCAGGTTACAGGATTGAAAAAGAATTAACAGAATCCAACGTAAACAGATTTCAAATTAGACAAAGGTTTCAGTTTGTGTTTTATAATAGCTAAGCGAGTTTAGGTTTGGAAAATCCGTCCTGAATCCGCTATGTTGCTTCCGTTGTCTGTAGGCAACTTGCAAAGGATTCTGATAGGAAAGTAAACCTCTATTAACATCATGTTATATCTCAGTTGTTACTCGGATGATAAATTACATTCAAAATTGCCAGTTCGAATATTGACAGTTGCATCATAGGTGTTCGGGGACATATCGTCATTTCTTTGTATCAGAATAGGTTTGAGCTCAGATACCTTGTTGACACCAAGTTCTGAGTGTCTCACCTAAGAAGTCGCTCACATCATCTACAAAACTAACTTGAAACTAGAACCGTGGAGTCTCTCAGTATCAGAGTATGACCTTTTGCAGTAAACCCTGTTGCAAGTACCCAAGCCCATTTCTGATGAGTCAATTGTACCAATGTCATCATAGTTCTTGAATACTGGGACTGTTATAACACAAACTTGACTTTGAGTACTGGAGGGTGTTTTAACACTCAAGTGGGTATTATAAAACTTGCTTGAATGCTGAGGGTATTATAATACCCTCAGTTTAATAACACCAAGAGAAAGAAGGCCGGTAAAGTAGTGTTTTGCTGTCATTTGAGAATCTGATGAGAACTGGAATGATTGAGCTTCATTTTGATTGCAGCAAGCAAGAATGATTGAAATACTCCTCCATGATCTGTAAATCTATAATTAGAAATAACAAATACTATATCCCGACAACAGCAAATGTTATCGCTAGGGTCTGGTGAGAAGCAGGCAAGCAATACCTCCATCCCAAAGGATAGAGCGTTTGCTTCCAGCGAAACCCCCGGCCATATATGTACCTGCATGATGACACAATTATAGACCCTCGGCTCTATAATTAGAAAGTCCATGATTAACTGTCGCTGATGCATTCCACCCTGGTAACTAGCTAAAAACCTTGCAACCCTCTGTTATTGCACCACCAGGCTGTATCCAGCGCATTTTCGGATTTGGATAGGAACATGCTGACAATGAAATTTCGGAATTACCTGGTTAATAATGCCCAATAAAACTCTACTTTATCACGATTCCCACACCATAAGGTATGAAGTTAATCAATAAATTAACATGAGATTGGTTAAACTTCTCCTGCAACATTTCATTCTTCTGAGCTCCAATACATGACACAAAAAGGTTTATATCACATAAAACCACCATATAAGAAACAAAATCATGATTTGATAAGTTGAAAAAATGATTAATCATGAACAATCGTGTATTTCAACACAACCTGTGACATATAAATTTGATTTACACTCGCGACAAAAAATAATATGTAACAGAAAACACAAGCTTGGACTGGGACAAAAAGGCGACAGAATTGAAAATCTAGGAAGATGTACAGCACATACTTTTCTTCTCTGGGATAACTTGAGCAGGACCAGGAAGAAGAATCTTCTTGCTAGATAAAGGCGCAGGATTTCCATTAGCTTCTTGTCCGCTGGCAACAAGATTTTTCTTGTTCACAATGGTGAAGATCTCTGCCAACACAGTGGAAAATGCTGTCTCAACGTTTCTTGCCTCCAATGCAGAGGTTTCCAAGAAAAATAATCCTTCCTTCTCAGCAAATTCTGTAGCATCCTCTGTAGGCACTGCTCGCTGGTCTTCAAGGTCAGATTTGTTTCCAACCAACATGATAACGATGTTCTTATCAGCATGAGCACGAAGCTCCATCAGCCAGCGTGGTATGTGATCAAAGGAGGCCCTTCTAGTTATGTCGTAAACTAGCATCGCACCAACAGCACCCCTGTAGTACGCGGTAGTCACAGCTCTGTATCTGCTCATTATCCCAAAACAAGCAGAACCTAACAATCATTAATTGCCGGTGACTAAAAAAACATCTAATGCCATCTAACTGGCTCTAGGCTTCTTGACATACATGAAACGAAGACACCACAGTCAAAATCTGCGATTAGCCAAGAGAATTTGTATATGCACGAGTGATTGAGTAAGAAACATCATTTTAGAAGTATATTTTGTGCTACAGCCCTTCTTATCTGATAGAAAAGGATCTCATGATCCTGAACCGATCTCTTCTACGGAAACTAGGGATATTCAAGCGAGGAGCCTTGAACTCCATAATAACAAAAGAGTAGGAGACAAAAATGAGAACACAATCTGATAATTTTTAGACAATTACGCATAATAACAAGAAGCACCAGGGGAGTACACTTGAGTACTTTAAAGGTGAAATGAGATCCATCACCAAAGTAGTTCTTTGATCACATAGGTAGTGCACATGAATGTGACACATGGGCTTGAAGTTAAAGATGCACACTCACAAGCTCTTTACTTTTGCCAAATAAACATGGGCAAATACATGAAGAGAATCAAATTATCTACAAATGCTATCGCATGCAAATAGACTTAATTGTTGGTTTCAAGAGCCACAAATTGCTGGCTGACCTAAATCAAGTAATCAACCCTGAGTTACATTACCCGAAAAAAAAAACTAATGAAATATACACTGAATAAGTGAGTGTAGGCTTTTGACTTCACTTTAAGTATAGTTAGGTAGCACAATTCTATATATTAAAGTCCTAATTCCATAATAAATGCCCTAGCATACGAAAGCTCAATGAAATCATTTTTGAACCAAAAAAAGGCAGCAGACTGTTAAATAATGAGCTGCCTCAAAGCAATTTATGCAGGACAATGTCCAGTAGCAGTAGTACTACATAGTAAAAAACAAATTCTTGAGTGTAAAAGCCAATCAAAAATATGAGATCATATCCAAACCACCAATAACTTAACACATGCACCAAAGTAGCAACCGCATTCTTGCCAATAAACCACAAGTCTGTAATACATAAAACTCAGTAGTAAAAATGGAATACTAATGCATATCAAAGCAATACTAAGTTTCTAACCCACTGAAAGCCTCAATTTCTTATAATAGAAATACTCAGTTTCTCATTTGATCACACTCGAACATACAAAATCTTGATCCTTAGCTTAACAGTAGCAAATAAGCTAGCTAAAGAATGATCAAGAACTCATCCATTCAACTTATAAAGACAAAAATACACGATCAATCACAACCTTCCCCCAACAAACAATAAACCAACAGCAAAATCCATATGAATACATAAGCAACCAAAAACGAGAAAAAAAATCAATCTTGAACCAAAGTCAAGCTTAAAAACCTGGAAATTGAGTATTGAAAACAAAAGCAAAAGTAGAACTTAACAAATATGAATAAAATTTCAAGTAAGAGAAAAATCAAGCACCGTTCTTGACCAGCAGTGTCCCAGATCTGAGCTTTGACAGACTTCTGCTGAATAACAAGCGTCCTTGTCTGAAACTCAACTCCAATAGTAGCTTTAGAATCCAAACTGAACTCATCTCGAGCAAAACGAGAGAGAATTTGAGACTTGCCGACGGCTGAGTCACCTATTAGCACCACCTTGAATACATACTCCACTTTCTGTGCTGCATCTGCACCATATCCACCGCCACTTGCCATAACTCCAAAAGCGTTCCTGCTGATTCTCTGGTAGTGTAGATTTGTGCTTAGAAAAGGAGTAGCAGAGAAGAAATTTCAGGGGAGTTGAGAAGGGTATGAAAAGGTGAGG
Organism: Eustoma russellianum; assembly: GCA_036186865.1. Taxonomy (NCBI): domain Eukaryota; kingdom Viridiplantae; phylum Streptophyta; class Magnoliopsida; order Gentianales; family Gentianaceae; genus Eustoma; species Eustoma russellianum. Next base: position 6,648,500 of record AP025040.1, on the reverse strand, counting down.
AGTACAGGATTCAGACGTAGATCTTGGAAATGGTAAAAGGGTCTTTCTATTAGTCAATTGGTTCCAAACTTTATGACGTTTGAATGAAAGCCATATTTATTAACAAATTATTCTTGTTTAGTCTTATGAATCTATCTTCACTTTTTTTTTCTTTTTTAAATATATATGCATATAATTATAAATTATTCAATACCATATATTTTAATCAAATTGACACGATTTTTTATAAGAGAATATCGGGTATTTAGGTAACATCATTATTGTGTATAATAATTATTTCCTTCGCACAATACAAAATTAAAAGAAACATACAAGGTGAATTAAGAATTTGTTGAAATATGTGTAGAATCACTAGTCACATTAGACTTTAATAGGAATCCGATGGGTTGTCGGGTGTACATAGAACATGTTGGACTATAGGAAGCATTACGGTGTAGTAAATTTAAGGTGCTGCTCAGGCACATCGACATATGAGTTGCACTGTATCAGATGGTGAAGAAGATAGGAAATGTCGATTGTGCGTAGACTCATGTTATGTTCATACAACTGTTGGAGGATAGAGCATAGAGGGTCGAAAGAGTTATACTCTGGTCTAGTGTCTTGACAAACGACTCATCCTACATGAAGCGGTATAGATCTTGGGCACTCCTAACGCTTGGCTAGCCGCATGTTGAGCGCGTAGGTGACAACGATTTCCGTGGTTTCACAGCTAGTCTCATGCGGATGGTACGTACACATTTTTATTTCATTTAATTATATCATTGCAAGCTAAATGTCTATTGATGTATTTATAATTTAAATTGTAGGCACACACTTTGGCTGAGATGTACATCTTATGGTAGAGGCAGGAGACGTGAAATACATGGAGATTACATAAGATAGGCTCGTGGCAGAGGGTCTTGGATATCTTATGCTATAGAGACCTCCAGCCACAGTCATCCAGCAGACCACTGGTGTATATTATCTGCAGTTTATCGTGTCTCAGCTGGAGGGGCTCTCGACGACACACGTGTATGATGGAGGACCATGGCAGCCGGAGGTTCCATCGTCGGCACATGTATACGCTGTAGGCTCGTCGCAGCCGAAGGGTCTTTAAAGACATGCATACGATGGGGGATGATTGCAGACGGACACATCCTTCCAAACAGCACCCATCGACGGTAGGAATGCATTTGGTCAGGATGACATGCATGCTTGACATGGAGGATCACAGCTTTTCCGATCTTACTGTTGTTGATGAATATGCAGAGAGCTAGAGCGAGACTTGTCGCGGGCAGCAACACAGCTACATATAGCATCTCAGAAGACCGATTTGCCACCACCGCATTCTCAGTCACGTTTCAGCTACCAGAAGTACTAAGTCCGCCCAGATGTAATATAGTTGCCCACCAACCTAGACGTATGAAGTGTTGTGGTATCGGTGGATGCCTCTGAGATCTATATTATGTTCGTATTATGTGTACAACATTTTGTATATACACATTTGCCTCTAACGTATATTGTCTTTGTATTATGTCTATGACACTTTGTATATACACATACTTTTATACACTTTTGATTCATCCTTATTTTAAGTTACTTTATTCTGGTTTTACTTGTTTGTATTTGCTTTATACAAAATAGGCATTGCCACAACCATAAAAAAACTACAGAAAATATTGAGTTATCACTTTATCTGACTAGATTCTAGAAAAATTATTTGCTGATAAAATGTTATGTTTCTATAGAAATTATACGTTGACACAACCGTAAAAATACAATGAATACAAAATTGTTTTATTAATGAGAAATAAGATTTTAAAGAATAAACAAAAAGTTGGCACACGATAATTCTGTCAAAATTACGATATACATCATGGTTTTGACAGATCTGTGGTGTGCTAAAAGTCAAATTAACACACTATGGTCTTGCTACATCACGAAGTACAAACATTAATCAATCAGCTTGTACGGCTATACTTGATATCAAGCAGAACCGAAACGTGTCAGCTGATATGAGCTTCTTAGTTGGTTTTGTCCACATTGAAAATCCCAATAAAATATTTTAAGTGAATTAATTGTGCTGTTATACTTTTTTCTTTAGATAAACACCCTTACTTTGAAAGTAAATGTAAATTTATATTATATTAACGTTGATTGTGTCATCGTTATATATACGTTATTGATTGAATCCATCGACAATTTTCTATGGACTCGACCTTGTCCACCCCCGCTCTTTAATCTCCAGCGCTCCAACAAGATCATTTCAGTCAATAGAACGACTAATCAATCATTGATTAAGTGAATATCACAGGCAGTGGACGAAAAGCCTAGACTTGGCAACATTGATCATCTGTCCAAAAACTGGTCCAGTAGTTTATAATGCATTGTCCTATCCCCACCATCAAAGCATGAACAAATGCCTACCAGTGGAAAATGTTTCTTTGCATTTATCCAAGAATATATCTCAACTGGAGATCATTAACATTAACTTTTTATCGCTGCGCCATTATTGTCTTTTGTGTTAAACTATTTCTTAGAGCTATTTGGAACTGTTAGAAAACACCAACTCCAGAAAACTTCTGCCAGAATTTCAACCATTCTTGGAAATCATACAACTTTTAGGACAGAAAACTGAAGTTAAATCAGAGCAAGATCTACTTGATACAAAGCTATAGTTAATCAACTAAAGGGTAGTGCATAGTATGCCACCTGCACTGATAAGCATTGAAGGGCATTCTTACATATCCGGAAAGAATGCAGGACACAAATCAAATTCCAGTTCTCATTTTGCAAATCATGTTCAAGCATTCTTGTCCATTTCCTTCTTTTTGGATGAAAGATGTTTACTCAGTGTTGGCTTCTCTCTTTCCAGCTAAAGCTTCAATCTGGTTTGGTTCTAATACTGGGCCTCGATCCACAGGTTGTGTAGAGACTTCAGTAACATTCTGATTGAGATTTTGTTCTCGTTTGCCCTCCCTTAGTTTTCTGCTTGTTGCAATTGCAAGAATGAGTTCCAGTTGTTTCTGTTGCTGCTCCTAGAAAGGAATTTCACCAATACCACTCCAGTCAGACAGAATGAACCCCCAACTACCAAAGAGGTAAGGTTCTATGAGAAACAACAACATTATTCCATTGTCGTAGAGGCTCCCGTTTATGGGAGGGTATGAGAGGGTCGAATGCACACAATCATACTTATGTGTTAGAAACACACAGAGGTTGTTTCCTGATGACTCATAATAAAAATTGCGTTCAGCTGTGTCGATCAACTGCTACTTCACAATATAAGAAGCACAGCCAATTTAGTGAATCATTTTGCTTTAAACTTTGAGCTTCAACAGTTCATTCAACTAAAAATGACCTACATAGCCTGATCCCATCTATTGGGACATTAGACAAGCATTGGTGATGTCCTAGTTGTCAATCTTTCGCCCTTGTCCTTTTTCTTCTCTTCTTGGCCTTCCTTTTTCTTTTGGCTGAAAAGTTTCCCTCTACAACTATCTGATACTTCCTTTGGCCCCGCAAAAAATTGACACAGTTGACTTTTCAACATAGTGTAAATTACACTGTGTTAAAAAGTGAACTATGACAATATATTTCTTCGCGAGGCAGGTTTAGAGAAGATAAGCAACCAGGGTTTCATTTCTCAAAGATTTATCAGGGGTCTGATTCTTTAAATAGCAAATTCAATGAACCCAAACATGATTTTATGTCTTGCTCCAATGTTATCCAAATCAGTTTACTTCCCAACTTTTGTTTTAATCATGAATCACCACAACAAGATAGAGAAAAGATACAAATGAATAGGCAGATCAATAACTGCAGAAAAGATTACTAGGAGTTACATAAATGTCTAAGCACAGAGTAAAAAGACAATAATAATATTCAACCATAAGTTTCAGCATGAATATTAAGAGTGCTCAAGATAACCTTTGCCCCCAATCCAGGACCACCAAACCATGAGGAGGCAAGCAAGAAATGTTCGGCTATGCAGAAAATTTCATGTGAAAAAACAACTTTCCTCATCTGATACAAGTGATTTTCTCTTTGTTCGTTCCTTACAATATATAATATCTAATATAATTCATATACAATCCAATGCAATTCAAACAATATCCAATGCAATGTAAACATATATATCTCATATCTGAATGTAATCTCCACTTGGTGTTCAGACTCTCATTAGCAAAATCAACAAAGAAAATGAAACATGATTGCTCACGAAAGATTCCTTACTGTATTTATCAAGGCTTCCCTTATTCCTTCACAGCCAAAAGCTTGGTTTTATAAGTTGAATTATTGAAAGTCCGTGCATCAGATCGTGATTCAAAAATTGTTCCCTTCTATGTGCCACAATTATGGAAAATGGAACGCAAGATAGTTTACTATACATCCATGTGGAAATGTCTACCCACACGGTTACACACCCTGACAGGGGTATTTAACTCCTTGGGAATCTTCTCATCAAGGCACAGGTTTTTTTTTTTTGCCCCCCTCACCCCCCCCCCCACCAAAAAAAAAAAGCCAAGCATCTTTGGGCTATTTCCTAAGTTAAAAGCCTCTTAAGCTTTTCCTTTTTTTTTTAAGCATCAGCTGTCAATTTTGGTACTGAGGTCAGGATCCCAAGTCACAGACGCTATTTATGGCATATAAAAGTTGCTTCTGTAAGTTTATCACTGGGCAACTTCTTCACTAAAAGAAGGTCTGGTAGAAGAAGAGCTGGCATAGTCCTCCTGCTTTTGCCACTTCAAGAGATTCAGTGGGAGCTGATCCATGGGGCAACATGAAGGGACGGGAGAGACAACTGCCAACATAGTACTAGATGTTTTGATAAATACATGAATCAAGATGGCAGAAACATGTATCTGCAAGTGCCGGTTGGAAAGTGCATTAACATAAATACAGCAGTAAGAAGGGGCAATACAGCAAGACGTTGTATATGGACTCTCATACGATTCCAAAGTCTTAGTATCATATCCATACCTATAAGTATTAACATCAAATCCAAACCAAGAACAATATCCCCCTTTTTCTTTTCAGATTATTTTGCTCAAAACTCTCTCTACAATTCTGAAATTGATAGACAACGAATTTCTCCCCCAATCTATGACGTATGTACCATGGATAGACTTGGGAAAATTAGTTTCTCAAGTTAGCAAGGTATCTTCGTCAAAATTTCAAAACCATTTTGTTACCCAAAGGTGAACCTACAGTGGTTGAAATTCACATAAAACTCAGATCTTTTCTTTACTTTAATTTTGGTTAGTACCATGCTTTGTAAGTCCATTCTGGCATAAAACTTTCTTGTGAATTTCCAATATTTTATCAATATGGACAAGGAGGCTGTGGAAGGTGTACCATGTCACAAGAAAGGAGGCAACATCCCTTAAATTTATAGTATAGAATCCAATAAAGTACTTCATGTGCATTCTTGTATAGATCCGAGTGAATTGTCCTTTCTACAATCATAAACCTGGCCTGCTGTTCAAGAGGACAGCAATTTTGAACAGAATGATATCCATGAAAAGTAGAGCATGTGTCATCATGGTAAGAACAGGCTGAGGACATTGGAGATACAAGAAACTGTTGTTATTTCATTATAAGATACCTCAACAAGTTGCCATTCCAAAACTAGAACTGCCTGCAAGTTTGATAGTTGGAATCACCCAGTGTCTTAAGATCTTGTTATTTCTTTTTCATATTTTAACATAGCAGGTCGTCGCTACGCTAAGCAACAGATTTGATCCTTTTTCAGCAACAAGAAAAACAAGTTAGCATCATGAAACTCTAGGTTTCTCTTTAAAACTAGTTCTCCGTTCTGGAGCCAAAACAAAGCAAGCAAATAGAGGCAAGGAAAGAGCCGCACTTAAGGATGTGGTAGTAATTAAGAAAATTTGAGTTTTAGGAACGAAAATGAAAAGAAAAAATCTGACTTATTTAGTAGGAAAATTAGATGTTCAAAAGTTAGGACCACAAAGACAAATAACATGGTTGTAAAGTATCAAATGTTTCTACATTTTCTATATTTCTTCTTGTTAACATTGTGATTTGAAATTTCTTTGTTCTGTTTTATACAATGGTTTCTTCTCCTTTCAACTAATGACAAGTTTACCTCAATTGAGACTTTGGGAATCAAGTAATTAAGTTGTAAAGATTAAGAATGTTTATACGTTTACAAACTGTATCTTTTTACCTTGATTCTTTTCTTTTTGACCAGAAAAATGAAAAAAAGATTTAATGTTATCATGTTTGTTTGGATTCCAACGTTAATGTATAATTGTTCTAATTTTTGGTATTCTACTGAAGTCCACTCATTCTCTCTGTTTTTTTAAGTCTCAACGGTTTAACATTTTCCCTTCTAAAATTTTGATTACGTAGCTTTGGGGTTGCGGAGGACATGCATCTAATTTGCAGAAAAAAAAACTTCTAATCCTGACCAATGAAATTGCTCAGAAAAAAATCAGATAGAATTATTATTTTTGATTTTGGCACAAGCGTTACTGTTAGAGAAAATGTTAGAAAATATGTAGTATATAAATATCCCACATTGGTTATTGCAAAAAATAAACAAGTCAGAGCTATTGGAGTATGGAGTTATAAGATATAACATCGTTTTACATGGTACCAGAACATGATTCTTTGCCTGTTCGGGGTGTCTCTTTTTGGACGACGGTTGACTGTCTCTCTTTCGGCTGTCAGCCAGTCTCCGATGGGTGTTCCGCCGATGTTTCCTCGGTTCTCCGGCAGGAAGTTTTTTTCCGATGGTCTACTATTAAGATTTGATGTATAGGGTTCATGTCCAGTTGACTCGGTGTTAGAAAAAAGTTATTTTTGTGTCGTTTGTGGGGGTGATAATACTCATCATACTTAGATATTTTAATGAAATCATGCTCTAAATTTTTCTCTATCTTTTAAGGCATTTGTTAAATAGATCAAAACTCAAATTCAAACTTCCATCTGCATCTTAAGGAGCAATAATGCAAAGATGATAGCTCGAGGTATAGTTCACCAAATTTCGTGCCTTGATACCCCTTAACAAGATGGAGTTGCGGACTGAAGGAATTGCCATCTCTTAGAAATACTCAGAGCTTTATTGTTTTATACTCACACGCCCAATCAATTTGAGAGGGGAGGCGGCTGTTAACACTGCATGTTATTTATTAATCGAATGTTGTCATCTTACTTCAAAGACAAATTCCTTATAAACTATTGCTTCTCTCTGAATCCTTGTTTTCTTTACCTCTTAAAATCTTTGGGTGTGTTTTTTTTTGGTCAGGAGTATTCGTCATGGGCGCAGAAAGTTAGATGCAAAATCTTCCAAGTGTGCAACATCACTTTTTTTCCAGAATCGGTTATTCTATGTATTCTCTACAGAAGCCTACTGACTTTCTTCCACAAATAATTTTATGGTATGTCAATTGTCCTTTGCTGATTCTATCCCCACCCTACCTCGACCTCAACATACACACGTCTACACTCGTTGTCATCGTGCTCCTACTATTTCTCGACCAGATCCCTCTCATCCCAACGCCCCTCCACTCGTGGCCGGCCCCAATCTTTCTTCCTTGTTATCTCATTGAGGTAAGTTTGTTTTGGCTACTGTTTCGGTTCTCTTTCTTGATCTTGATCAACCTATTGCACAAAGGAAAAACAATCACACTTATACCTAACACTCTATCTCTAACGTTGTTCGATATGATGCTCTTTCGCATGTCCCTCATGTCTTAGTTAGCACTCTTGATTCCATCTCCGTGTCTAAGTCTCTATCAGAAGCTCTCAGTCATCCTGGTTAAACATCTGCAATGAAGGAAGAAATGCATGATCTTGAGCTGAATCGGACATGAGATCTTGGCTCCTTGCCCCTTGGTAAGCAAGCTATTGGACGTAAGTTGGTATTTAGTCCTAAGTTAAAATCTGATGGTACTTTGACCCCATTGAAAGCTCTTTTAGTCGCCAAGGGTTATTATCAAGTCTATGGCGTTGGTTATTCTGAAACATTTTCTCCGGTTGCTAAAATTTCTTCCTTTAGAGTCATGATTTCTCTTGCAGCTCATAAGCATTTGTCCTTGTATCAGTTGGACGTGAAAAATGCTTTTTTTGAATGGTGATTTGTCCGAAGAGATATACATGGAGCAACCACGTATATCTCAGAGTAAGTCTGGGAAAGTTTGCAAGCTGAAGAAGTCATTTTATTGGTTGAAACAATCGCCTCGCGCGTGTTTCAAGAAGTTCAGTGAGATTGTTACTCATTTTGGGCTTGTCCGATCTTGTAATAGTCATTCTGTTTTTTTGTGGGTAATCAGATGCATAAAGTAAACTACTTAGTGTTTATGTAGATAATATTGTCATTACAAGAAATGATTCGACAAGAATACAACATTTAAAACAGTACATTCAGACACATTTTCAGACAAAGGATCTTGAAGTCTTAAAATATTTCTTGGAGATTGAGGTTTCTAGATCACGCCGTGGTATATTTCAACAGAAGTATGTAATGGACTTGCTTAAGGAGTTCAGGTTGCAGGAAACTAAGTTGGTCGAGTCACCCATGAAACCAAATAGCAAGCTAACTCAAGAGGATGGTGAGTTATTTGAACATCTAAATAAGTACAGGAAAATGGTTGATAACTTGATTATTTATGTATGACGCATCTTGATATGTCAATTGTTATGAGCATTGTCAGTCAATTTACGGCAGCACCACAAGGACCTTATTGGGATGCGGTGATTAGGATCCTAAAGTATTTAAAATCTGTCCTGGGGCATGGTACATAGACATACGAGAATTGAAGGGTTTTCTTATGCCGACTAGGCTGGGGTCACACTTGATCGACAGTTTACTACACGCTATTCTGTCTCTGTTGGAGGGTATCTTAGAATTCAAAAAAGCAGCAAGTGGTGTCCCGGTCAATTGCAGAATCAAAGTATAAGGCCATCACCTGTGAGATGATTTAGATTAAAAAGCCGTTGGAGGATTTGGGCGTCAAAGGAGGGCATTCCATATAGCTATATTGTGACAATCATATATTATGACAATCACACGACAATTCATATAATGTCTAATCTAGTGTTTCCTGAGTGCACAAAACTTATTGAAGTAGATTGCCATTTTATTATAGAGAAGTTTCAAGAAGGTCTTATCTCTTTCATGGTAGGACAAGAGAACAATTGACAAATATGTTTATTAAAATGCTGTGTGAAGTTAAAGTGAATGAGTTTTGTAACAAGCTAGGCATGATAAACATCTATGCTCTAACTTGAGGGGAGTGTTAGAGAATATGCTAGAAAATATGCAGAATGTAATATCCCACATTGGTTATTGTGTTATTGCATCATGTGAACTCATCTTATAAATAGACAAATCTAAACACCAATTAGAGTACAGAGTTGAGAGATATAATATTGTTTTAATGTTGTGATAAAGAGCTTCAAGAAAAGATGACTTCACTGTTTCCAGTGAATCAATGTCTTGGCTCAATTCTTAAACACAGGAGCTGAGAGCTCTGCTAAGGTGATTGAATGGACATCCGTAAGATCAAAACACTCACTGAAGATGAGCTTGAAAATTTGTATACCTGCATCGCTAGAAGAACCTTTTGAATTTCAGCAAGCTCTTTCTCCAAAATATCCTCTTGCATGGCCAGCATTCTGGTTGCCTCAGAGTTCTTCTGAGCCAACGCAGCAGCCTGAATATGGACACGCAGAACAAGTCTTAGGAATTTGATGCACAATATCAGTCATAAAGCACCCATTATACCATTTTAAGTATCTGCTTCCTTGACACTCCATATGCAGGATTATGCACCTAAATCATCCAAACTCCCCAAATTGGAAACTATCTTCCAAATATTCATGCTAAAAACAAGGAAAATATTCTTCAACTGATAAAAATCTTGACCATAGGATTGAAAACAAATTTGGAAATGACAGGAAACTCTTTACATCCATTTTCATGAACTATTTCCAGTTACTACATTTCCACACTCAGAGTAAACAGAAGGTGATTATTTAATCCTAGAAATCCCTTAAAATCATATTTAAAGAAAATCACAGCACCTGAGCAATTGGCTCCTTGAGAGCCTTTCTAGTAACACGAAATCGGACACCAAGCTTCTCTAGATGCCTAGATAAAGCCCGAATAATAGTAGTTGAACTCTTCAAATCCTCCTCCAATTTCTCAATCCTTTCCACCAAATTCACCGGCCTTGTAAAATCCGCATTGCAAATCCTCCTCCACTGCCGGCTCCTAATAATTGCCCCCACCACCACCCCACCCACCAACACTACGAACTGCCACACCAAAACCCTGTTGCTAAACCACCCCAAAACAACCCTTTGAGATCCTAAGAGCCCTGAATTCACCGCATACAATACCGAAGCCAAAAATGAAAAGGCCAAGCAGAGAAATTCAAGAATCGAAAGAAACACATCAAAATTGAAGTCACCAGAGGAGGCCCAGCCTCTTCCAATCACTTCCTCATGCTCTGAAGACTTCAAGTCAACAGCCCATTCATCGCTGGTTTGAACGGAACATCTAAAATTCGGGAAGTGGGACTCCTGGGATTGGAGAATTGAGGGGTTTACAAAGGGTTTAGGGTGTAAATATAGTGAAATCTTGGGGCTTTTGAGGTGAAATTTAGAGGAATAATCGTGTATTTTGATGTTAATTCGTGGGTGCAGATTTCTTAACAAGGTTGACATTTGAAAATAGAGGGATGAAATCTGCTAATTATTGTGGTTTGTGGATATTATGGAAATGAAAACAATCCTCTGAAGTCATTTAATCAACCATGCTATGGTAGATCATCGAATAAGTTCAGGCTGCTGTGAGGATTTTGAGAAAAGCATAAATAAGAGGAGAAACTGTTGGTGGACTGAAGAATGATGAACGAAAAGGGTGAAAAACTGTCGGAGATTAAGGGATCGGAGCGATTGTTTCAATGTTTAGCCCACTCAGGTGGACGACACTCTATGATAACAGGCTGCATATTTTGTCCCCTTTTTAAACCCCCAAAAAAAACATTTTTAAGTGAAAATTATATAGTAACTTATCTTCATGTACGCCGTAAGAGACCGTCATATAAAAATGTCATTAGTTGATAAAACTACACTAATTTTCAATAAATTAGCTTATAAGACATTTTAATCGGGAACAAGTTTTTATAAACTATTGAGGTATTCATAAGTCGAAAAACAATAAACTGATACCCTATAATTTAATGTTTTTATGTTTATAAATAAGCAAAACACAAGTAGATTTGAATAAACAAAATTCATTATTAACCATAAACGATCACACTCCTTATGTATCATTGTCTAACACAATACTAATTTATTTTAAAAAAATATGGTGAATATATTTTTGTGACATTTTTGCTAAGTAATGTGTTTATTATACAATTTCTAAGTCTTATATGAAATATTCTTCCTTGCTATTAAAATAAGTAATGTTTTGATTGATAATTGATTTTTTTTATACAGAATACTAAGCTAAAAACATGTGTTTTCTTAATGTACTTTTTTGAAACTTTCTTAATATACTTGAGTGAACCACTTCTACGTCTCGAAACTGTTTTCATATCTGTCTAAAGAAAATGATAAATTGTTTTCTATATCAGTTAGGATGCTTTAGTTGTAAATAAAACATTACATTTTTTACCGTTACCATTATATTGTACCATTTTAAATATAAAAATATTTATTTATTGAATATTTTGATGTTTATGGACCTTTTCATATAAAAAATTTCAATCAAAAAGCACGAGCTCCTTTATTGCTTACAAGTAACTTTTTCAAGCAATCCCAAATACCCTTTTACTCGAATCAAATGATTTTGATAAAATCATAAAAGAATATACAACTTACTAAACACTACGAATTACGTTAGAACTCTTCCGGTCTGACGAATCTAGATTCGCCAACTGAATCGAATAAGTGATGTGGATGAAAAGGTGTTTATAGGAAAAGCTTGCTTAGTACACCAGACTTATAAGACCTTGTAAAAAAAAAAAATAACTAGTTGGGACTGTGCAAGGACATAGTTCAGCAGAATCAGCGAAGTGTTGTAGTGCAACTAATGTAGGTGATTTGCTTTGTAAGGATTTTAATAATGTCAATTTATGTATAGTGAGACAAAGACGAGTTTTGAAAAACAGAGCATATCCGTTGATTTATATTTTTCAAAAAGGCCTACATGGGAGGTAACGAGACCCGTAGTGCCTTACTTTGCTAGTCGAGCCATGAGGTCAACATATCAAACTCCGTCTTTCGTTTGTTGGGCTTCCCGGCCCCTTGAGGAATTCAAAATTTCAACACTAAGATGGTTGTTGTATTCTCTTGTATCCAACAGTTAAAACTTAAAAGTTACGTGCATTTGATACTTAAAGTATCAATTAGATCGACACAACTTGACTTTTATTACGACTTATCGAAAAACAACCTCTGTGTGTTTTTAATATATGATTATAGCTGCGTACATCCAACCCCCTACTCGTTATAGGCAGGAGCCTTTAAAACAATGAAATAATATTGTTGTTGTATCCAATTCACAGAAAGTCTGCTATCAGTCTTCTTCACAAATCATATTCATGTTCATAAATCGAAGAAGTCAAACGAGGGTCATGAATCATGGATCCCAATTACATTAAGAGGATTTGTACTTCATTATCTACAACCAGTGATCCTATCTTTTAAGTTTTGAAGTATCTTACAAGACCCCTTATACAACAACAATATTACCTTAAAGGCTCCCGCTTGTAACTGAGTATGAGAGAGTCGGATGTACGAAACCATAGATATATAGATATATGTTACAAGACTGCTTACAATCCAATAAAATGTGTAGCTTAGAAAGACTCGAACATTATCAAACACCAAAGCAGACACTCTTTCAGCAGCAAAGCTAAAAGGGACTTTTATGGTCACTTATCCCGTATTCAGTTTCACCTCACTATTCTTTACGAAGATTTTTTTTTTCTGTGTTCGAGCTATATATGACTTCGGAGTTATAAGCTGCTAGTCCAAAAAAAAAAAAAAAAAGAAAAGACGAGTTAATTTGATCATTCTCGATTCGTTTTAATTCCTGCGCTCCAGTGCAGGTCAAAGATGCAGTAACTTTTGTATACAATTCTTTCTGTGTGTTTGTACTTGTAAGAGTTAATATGGTGGATAGAGGAACTTCTTGTTGGTGAACAACATTAAATACTTATGATTCTACCTCGTACACTCTTCACCAAATTACGCGAGGACTCCATGGACCATGAGTAAAACCAAACCCCACCCATCCAAAGAAATAAAAAAAATAATAATAAAAGAGAGAGGAATAAGGAAAAGAAAAATTAAGAACACCAGAACGTTATTTGTAAAAACTGGAGGAAAATCATACTATTATTGTATATATATACAAGTGTTTATATATGTACAAGTGAAGACTACATAAATACGTGCAAAATACAAATTAACAGTGTAGCTTAATATCTAAGCTTTTTCTTTAAGCTAAGTGAATGTAATTCCTACTTTGATGATGTGACAAGTAACGTAGTTTGCTGTGATCAAGTATTTCAAGTGTCTTCTCTTCATGGAACGCACAAGATAGATTACCTCCTTAAGCTGAGGTGCATTAGACCAGCTTCAGCTTAACTGCTGGCTTAGTCTTTCTGATAGCCACTTCAGGTCTTATGTATACATCTGTGATGCCAACAGGTGCAGCAACTAGCTTCCATTCCTTGACTTCAACAAAATCCACCGATAGCCATTTAAGGCAGCGTGTTGACATAGCAGGGTGCACGACCATTTTTCTAGTTGAAAAAGATCAAATTTTGGTTCCGAGCCTTCTACTGGTCTAACCCTGTGTTGAATATGCAAATCAAAAACTCAGCAACCTCCATTAGTAAAGCAAGGATACGAATCCACTGCAAACTGTGACAGTAGCCCTTTAACCAATTGTGCCAGATAAAATGGCATAAGCCATGGCCCGATAGCATTATTTCACCCACGTTGTGCATGTCTCGTTTCTAACTTTTAACTTTCTAGTTGCATTTTTATAACCAAAATTCTAAATGAGCTATACTCTAAGATAAAAAAACCAAAGAGTAATTTGATTTAGAGGGTAAGATATCTAAACACCCAAGAGTTTAAGTTGGCCCAAAATTTTACTACCAGATAATCAACTTTTTTTTCTTTTGAAGTTGGATACTCAACTAATTTGACATTTGTTCTTACTTTATTTAATTGATGATAATCGAGGATAAGTTTACAGGTTTTTGTAAAATAAGTCGAAGCAATCAGTGGTCCGATAAAATATAATCTACTTAACAAGAAAAATCAACCAGAGAAGGAATGCAATTGGTCATTATAAAGTGTCCAAGGATATTACCGACCTTTTGCAACTAGATTAAAGGACAATTTGTAATAGTTGTTTTAAAAGTACTTTAAAATTTGTCAAACCAACTGCTTTCTGTGTCATGTTTTAATTTAAGTCATCTAACTAAACAAGTTTGATACAATAAACTACCGACATAAACTATATAAAACATTCAGTGTATTACATATTTTAGTCATCATAATACACACTTTAATATGAGGTAATTGGTTTTTATAAATATTGTTATTGTTTTTTACAATTATTTTTTATATAATGAAAAATATGGGGGAGACAAAATCATGCTAGGACAAATAGCAAGAAAAAGTTATAATAGAAACAATGATAACCCCCATCCCCCCATACATGGGAACACATACAACACAAAGATACATAAAATACGCGTATACACGTATGTATATATATATGTGTATGCATACATGCACTCGTAATATTTTTTTTCCTTCTAATGTTTATTGCGTGTTATTTGATAATATCTAATACTAGTTCAAAAACGATTGATTCTACAACTTCTGGGACTTCAGTTTTTTCCCATTCTATCTGTTGTTTGTAATTCAAAACATCAATGTAAACTAGTGTTGGTGTAAAAGTAAAACTATGATATATCTCTTAGGTAACCACATTTTTAGTGTTGCAACGGGCAGGTAATGAATAGTAGAAAAAGCAATAATAGTAAGGAAAATGGCCCAAAAGTCCTCTCTTCTTCTGCCAAATTTCCACCAAAATTTTGTATCCTACTATCTTGACTTGTTCTTTTCACTCTGCCTTCTTGCAGTCCAATCACATTCTCATCTTCTCAGCCTCACCCATTCCTTCTTATTTATGTTTTTCCTTTTTCATATTCTTTCACTTTCCACAAATTCTCCAACCCCGCCCCCCCCCCCCCCAAAACATTAATTCCAGTCAACAAATTTTCTTTCCTTGATTCCTTCCCACCTCACCCTTTCTCTCTCTCCTTTATTGTTCGTCTATATTCAAGAGGAAACTCACATAATTTTTATTATTTTATACAAGAGACATCACAGAAAAAAATGCAACCATGAGTGTGATTTCATCTGTCTCATTAAATCTGCCTACTACTTTGATAGTAATTGCAATTCTCAGTCTTCACTTCTTTACATTTTGTTGTTTGAATCAAAACCAACCCTCAGAAGCTCTTCAGGTTTGTTTCATCAGTTTCCTATGCATCATCTGCCTATCAAACACTTCTTTTTCTCCTTTCATGTTTTTTGAATGTATATTTTAGTTATCTAAACTATGGTAATTTTGTGGGATGATATAATGTATCTTACTCTTTTTCTTCCCTATTTTCAGGGATTGTTGGTGGAAGATATGACAAGACTTGGATCAACACCACCAAGTTGTTACAATAAATGCAATAATTGTCATCCATGCATGCCAGTTCAAGTGCCAACAATGCCAAATCACGTGAAAGTTTTTGAGCCAAAGAAACCAATGAGCTACTTTGACACAGGCAACAGGTATTCCAACTACAAACCACTTGGTTGGAAGTGCATATGTAATGGCCACTTATACAACCCTTAAATACCACCCCCACATTCATACTCAAGATTCAAAGCGGTTTCTTGCCTTGAGCCCACCTACCTTGTTCTGGAGATCCCTTTAAGGAACTCCAAAACAGGCATTTTTGTTCCGTTTGGTGGGTGGGGGTGGCGGTACCCCCTCACCCTTCTTGGAGTTCAGCTTTATGAAGAGTGGACAGAAAAGATTACTTGTAGTTGTGGAGCCTGCAAAGTATGTCCTCTGAAGTTCAGTTTTCTGAGTAGGAGAAGTTGGCAAAATTCTTCCGTAAAAGATTGAAACATCAACCACGAATTTTCCTCTTTCGCCGCTAGAGTTTGTGAAGGATGTAGATGGAGATATGTCTTGTCTTAATGGTTGAAAGATTTGCACGGTAAGGTTAAGGATGGTTATGTTCATTTGAAGCAGAATGTTTAATTTGTATTCGACATCTGACTTTGGGAACAAGTGACGATTATATGTATACAACTGAAGATCATTCATTACTATTTAGATTTTACTTACTATTTTTAAGGGTAAAGTAATGACTAGTGAAAGGGCTACACAAGATTAGGACTTAATTATTATCCTAATTGTAGTAATTGTTATTTTAGTTTTGCTTAATTTAGTTTAGTGTGGGATTAGTTTTAGTATACTAATAGTATTTACACGGAGGCGCTTGTGTTTCTGTTGCTGATATAAAAACATATGTTTTGTGACTTTGGGTCATGATTTCGAGCCGTGACACAAAAAAAAAAAGTGTAGAGTAAGGATGCGTACATTAGATTGCGAAGCGATCCGATCCCTCTCCGAGTCTTGTGTAAATGTAGGAGCTTAGTGTATCGGAAACATTCTTTACAGTGTATATCCACGGTAGCACGCTACATAACTTTCTTAAAAATAATTAGCTGAGTTGTTATAGATGAGCCCAGAGGTATGTGTTGTGTACTGTGTACATGTTGAAATATACTGCCCTATAAGTTCTGCAGAATCTCTGGCCAAACAATCAGCATAAGCAAATCTCAAATCTTCATATCTAAGAACGTTAGGCAGCTAATTCAATCTAATGCTTTAACACGGTTGGGACTTAATACTACAACAGATCTTGGAAAGTATCTTGGTATGCCCTTGTTGTTTGGCCGTGGAGGGATTAAGACATACAGGTTCATCATTGACAAAGTTCGCGCTAAATTGAGTGCATGGCATGCGAAAACTCTCTCAATAGCTTCCAGGTACACCTTGGTACAAAGTGTATTATCTTTAATTCCAGTTTATGCAATGCAAACTGTTAAGCTACCTGTAACGCTTTTGGATGAGATTGAGAAACTGTCCCGAAGTTTTTTCTGGGGTGAAGTGGGTGATACTCGTAAATTACATTGGTGTTCATGGGATGTTATTCAACTGCCGAAAGAGCTAGGAGGCTTAAACGTCAAAAGATTAAGGGAAATGAATATTTCCATGCTGCTGAAACTTGCGTGGCATCTCGTAACACAGAAGCCCTTCTTATGGGTTGAAGTTTTACAAGGCAAGTATGGCGCATTGCTGGAGGGAGGTTCCAAATCTACACATTCCATCTTATGGAAACATCTTAAATCCATTGTTCCCATTTTATTGGATTGCATCGAATGGTCCACTGATGAATCTAGCCAGGCAACACCTACTGTGCGCTGGAAATTTACCTCTGCTGGTACCTTTACAGTTGCTAGTGCCTATACCCATTTGATATCCCCGAACGTGGACGGATCAAACAACATATGGGAACTCATTTGGGCAATGAAGGGAGCAGGACGATTTAATTTATTTCTATGGCAGGTGAGTAGAGACGCTCTTCCTACTGCAGCGTTCTTGAGACGTCGCCAATTGCATGATGACGACAGTTGCGCGATGTGTGGTCTGTGTGCAGAAGATAGTATCCACTTACTCAGAGATTGCTTCTGGTCTCGGAATATATGGCGGTACTTAGTTAAAGCAACCGCATGGGAGCAGTTTACACAGGGGACAAGTATTTCTGATTGGATAAAGAACAATTTGACGTCTTCATGGCAGCAAGATCATTTACAAGGTGAATGGCACTATATATTTCGTACGGGTCTATACAGCATTTGGTATTGGCGTAACCAATTGGTACATGGCAACGTCCTCCGACTTCCACCACCGACGGCTGTGTCTAGTGATATTGCAAGGCGATCGAGATATATGGCTTATGTGCTCTTGGATATGTATTTAGACGATAGTGGAAATGAAGTAGGCTAATGCTATACTTGTATAGTATATCTAACTGATGTATAAACATTTTCCATATGCAATACAAAGATCCTTTTCTTCAAAAAAAAAAAATATACTGCCCTTGTATACAATCTTTCAGTCTTTTTCTTTTTTTTCTTTTTTCTTTTTATACAATCAGAATTATCAGTCTGTCTGAGTGATTTGATTTGTCGCTTTTGCATTTTTTTACATTATATATATATATATATATATATATATATATATATATATATATTTGAAGTCACCAGATTGAATTTATCTCTTTCTCTTGTTTCGCATCTTCTTGGGATTTCCGTGATCTCTTCTGACGTGCGGTTGTCATTTCGCAATCTTTGCTTAAAAAGGAAAACTTCTTGGCTTTACGGAATTGATAAAAGAAAAAAAGAATATCATTAAAGAAATTATCCTTTTCCTTTTACAAATCGAGTAAACATAGATTTGAATAATTTAAGAGAGCCGAAACAGAGACAGTGGGATGACATCTCCTCACCTCTTTCTCCCTCACATCTCTTCTCAATGCTCGTCACATGGTAACAAGAGTGGACGGTGATGGTAGAAAAAGTGAAAAAGAATAGATGTATGAGAGGGGTTGAAGGACACATGGCGAACGGTGGAGAAGAACGAGGGAAAAAGAGGTGAGGAGATCTCATTCTCAATCTAGTTTTCACTGGGATGAGATCCCCTCATCCGAAATCCTTCACCTCTCTCCTCACCGCACGGCATCTGGCACCAGGAGAGGGTGGTGAGCCTAGATGCGAGTGACCCTCATCTAGCCTTATCATGCCACGTTTGGTGCGGTGAACAATTTTAGGGTTAGTTGATTCAAACCCGTTTTCACATAACAATCTAGTTTTTACTGAATAACATAAAAAAGAAAAGAAAAAAAAGAGTTTTTCTTTTTCACTACAATTCCGAGGAAGTGACAGATTAAAGAAACATTGAAAATGCTGCATGCTACAAAGTCAGTGGTTTCACTGTTTGAGTTTTTTCTTTTGGTTGAAAGGACACTTTGTTTTGTTACTATGTGAAGAAGGCAATTGAGGTGAACAGTCATAGTGAATAATGGCGTCACAGGAAAAAAAATATGTTTAGAAATGAACTGCTAAATGCAAGCAGCTAGTAATGTCACCTCACCTACCTCCCGTGTCTTATTGTCTGCTTCGTAGGCCCATATTAGTTCTATACCCATGTCTTCAACGTACAGGAGCAAAGGTCATACCCTGTGAAGGTTTCTATCGCTTCAGTTCCAAAGAGCAAACGTCGTATTCTGACTCTGGAGGACTCTGTCGCTCCAGTCTCAAAGAGTATGGAGGATGTAAATCAGAAGTTTAACAGTTTTCTAAGTTGAGTGAGGATTTACGTAGTGAACCACAAGATGTCCTCCCACAAATAGGCATTCGGCCTAACAGCAGTGGAACATCCACACTGTGCGTGTTCCTGGAATCGAACTCTTGAGTTCTTAAAGTAAATTTAAATCCGAATACCAACTGAGATGTGTCCTGGGTGCCTTCAACGTCCCAGCTACTGTCGTGTCTTAACTTCCTGGTTTGAATGAGTTTCATTGAAGATGTAATTCAAAAATCAGACATCCATTATTATTTTTAAATTAGTAATACTTTTATCAGATAATCTATACAAAATGCTTAATGTAAATTGAGTCAACAATCTTTTAATGTAATTATGTCGGATACTATAAACTAAGGCAATATTAATCCAGATAACAATATTTTATTCATATTGTATGTGTCGTGGTTCGTATCAATATATTTCTAGTTGCAATGTTTTAGTACCAACTCAACTATGCCGGTTTAGGCCCATGTTAGTTGATGGAGTTTCGGTGCAAAGGGGTAAATCCGTATTTTTCAGAAAGATAATAAGAGGGTTTTCAATTTTGTTCAGTTGCACCAACCACCAAGAAACAACTCAAAATTCAACGTGATATATGGAATTCAACTAGAAATTAACTATTCCAATGGCAGCGTCATCGGTACAATGATGTAATACTCATACTACATAGTGCATTGCTACCAGAACAACCATAAATTATCTCGTCTTATTTTTTATAAATTGGTAACAGGAAAATCCCCAACGCAATGTTTTCTGTACTTGCATCCCTACTCTGGAGGTCTATAGCTTAATAACTAGTTGACCATGTGTGCTCTTCAAGTTTACTTGACTCGTCTTTTCATAAAAATGTTTTCTACCTAATGTTGATAATTCTTCTTTTAATCTTTCATAGTCTACAGCACAAAAACCTCGGAAGGCCTCATAATATTAGTGTCTGTTGAGAATAACATATGAAGTCGTTGTATTAGTAATATTGTCATTATAAGGATTGGATCATCTTCTAAATAATATTTTAAGTTGGTACACAAATCAAAACCATGTCATTTCATGCTTATAATCTGATAAGCATAGTTTCGCCGCTCTTTTCTCTTTATTTTGTAGGGTAAAATGTCATACTTTGAACAGTTCTGACTCCAAAAAACTTCGTAAAAGATATAAATCAGATTTGCTCAACGACTTTTCACGTAAAAGGTCCTTACTTAATATTCATAAGGTGACAAACCCAAGCATGTTTCGGTATAAGGATTGACGGCAAGACTATAATACTCACGCCCCGGCGGCTAAAAATCGCATCGATGATCTTTTATATTGCAATTTATCATCCGAGTATTTGAGTATGAAGCGTTATTTTCTCTTTCTCATACGCACAATTAACCCCTACCTACCGGCCATTGCTTATTCCCCTTAGAAACTAATTGGACCGAGAAAAAAAAAATTCTTGTATTAAGTATTTACGCTTTTATATAAGGTTTTACTTACTTTCACACATACAATGAATCGATTTTGGGCTGCCACCTAGGTATATACACATTAGGCGGCAACCTGAAAGTCGCCTAACTTTAGGGATATATATAGAGAGAGACACACATATATATACACACAAAAAAAAATAATTTTTGGTTTAACTTTTAAAACATAAGGTAAAATCGTATGTGACAGTAGAAAAGCATTCAAAATATTTACAAAGTCTATTCAGGAGTTCGCAAAATATATAAATAAAAATTTCATTTACATATATCATAGAAACGTTTACGAAATATTAAAAAAATGTTATAGGAAATCGGGAAAAAAAAAGAAGAAGTTTAGAGTAACCACAAGGAAAATACACATATAATTGCAATAATAATATGAATAATAGATATACATGTTTACACGCTCGTTAGTTTGAGATTCATTTAAAAAGAAAAAAGAAAAAAACCCAAAAGAAAAAGTGGTGTCTCTTCAGCAGAACATTATCCACAAAATTAAAGGTCGCTAAATTAGTTAACTTACCCGCCCATTCATGGAACACTCTACTCTGCTTCACATCAATGGCATCCACCACCGCCTTTGCGGTGCTCCTCCCCTCACCTCATCCCCGTCTTTCCATTTATTCCTTTTCTTCCCCTCCGACTCTGAATGTTCCACTGACTTCTTTTCGGTGTAACACGAAATTCACAATCTCTCCAAGAAGGAAAAGGTCTTTCTCAATTAATGCGGCGGCGCGTGAATTGCAAGCATTAGTATTCGACTGCGATGGAGTTATATTGGAGTCGGAGCATCTCCATCGCCAAGCGTATAACGATGCCTTCTCTCACTTTCAAGTGCGGTGCGCTGCTGATGAGCAGCTTAATTGGGGTGTTGAATTTTATGATGAACTCCAAAATCGGATTGGCGGTGGAAAACCTAAAATGCGATGGTCTTCGGCTATTATCTTAAATCTAATTTTTTATTTTATTTTCGTCTTCACAATTTTCTTCGCTGAAAAAAATGATCGATTGTTTTTAGGTACTTCAAGGAGTATGGATGGCCGACCTCTACCATTTCTGACACGCCACCGCAAAATGATGATGACAGGGAGAAGCTAGTAGATGTTATTCAGGTTCAATTTCCTGCTCATTTGCTTATTTCTATTTTTAGTTTATTTGAAGCCTACTCTAATGATTGTCGGCTCGGTCTAATAAGTGGGTGAAACTATACCTGGCGCCATTTTAATTTGTCTAGTGGATCTCAGTCATGGCCAAAAAGCCTTGAAACTTCCCAAAAACCATATATACTACTATTAAAGAAGATGAAAGTCTCAATGAGAAACCATGACAAAAAGTGAATAAACCTAGACCTGGACCGCTAATCAGAGGAATTTTTCATAGATTTATTCACAGTACTTAGCAACATATTGCATTTTGTTGAATTTTCAGAATCAAGCATACGAGCTGAAAGAACACAAGTGAAATATACAACAGCGATTATGTATCACAGGAATGAAAATAAAACAAAAGTAGACGTCAGCATTGGTCATCCAAAGGGATGGTTGGAATAGGTAAAGTGGTCGGTTAAATTTGGTGAGAATGATAAAACTGAGGAAAATTAAGCCAGAGTATTCTATTCAAAATTTATCGGTCAAGCGTGCACATAGGGATGTTAATTCCTTCACTCGTCTGTCTATGTCATATTAGTCGCCTGGTATGAAGCTTGTTTCCTGCAAAACATTGTATCCTGAAAATGCCAACTTACTGAGAAATGGTAACATCTATGGTAAGTAAGTTATGCATATGCATTGTGCATTATAATTATAAATCTCAATTTGACTGCTCATTTACATAACTCTAGATGGACTCTGTTTTCTTGGCCAAGCATTAGTAGTACACTGGTAAGCGGTACAACCAAATCTATATTCAAATTACAGACTAGTTCGCTAAACCCTCCTGTATGTGATGGATCTGCGGAATGCTAAAGAGTCTTTTTGGGCTTAATGTACACAGCCCTATGTTACATGGGGTATTTTGGAGATTTTATGAGGTTGATGTGTTGCCTAATGATCCTTGACAGGACTGGAAAACTGAGAGGTACAAAGATATAATCAAATCTGGAACTGTAAGAACTTCTTCTTTGTCTTGGTCATATTTTACTCTTCAATCCTTGACAACTGAAAACCATAGGTTGCTCTTGGTTTCTGCAGGTTAAGCCCAGGCCAGGAGTTTTGAGACTAATGGATGAGGCCAAGGCTGCTGTGAGATAGTTTTCTTATTGACTACTAATTTATTCGTATGTAATGTTGCTTCATAAAATTGTTTTTTCATCTGCTCATGATTGTTATTGCATATCACTTTGATATCACTCGTTTCTTTCTTATTTAATCTTGCATAGTAATTTCAGTCTGGTTAAGAGAATTTCTAGGTTTAATGCCTTGTCTTAGATACTTTTTATCATTCTACCTGTTGTTGCAGGGAAAAAAGTTGGCTGTTTGCTCAGCTGCAACCAAAAGTTCAGTCATACTTTGTCTTGAAAATTTAATCGGAATGGTTAGTTCATGCTTTAACAACTTCTCGTAATCTGTTCTCATTCTTTCATTGACATGATCAGTGATATCATTTGTCCTGACATTCTTAGGAGCGGTTTCAAGGTCTTGATTGCTTTCTTGCAGGTAACTTCAAATTATTGTATAACTTTGTGATATAATTTAAGAAATTGCAAGTTAGATTTCAACTTTTTCCCACATAAGCACTTTATGTGATGTGGGTGTGTTGTGCATGTATGTGTGTACATAAAATTTTTGCATTTCTATTCTTTGCTGGTATCCTGATTTGCTGCAATTTTGCGATTTCTATGCCATAATAAATGTTGTTAAGACACCATGAATTTTCTAAACCTGTGAGGTAAGTTATGTTAAACTTGTTAGCTGGCATTTCAATGACTATTTTTTTTCGAATGAGAAAAGGAATGATTATACATATTCTGGAACTTAATCTTCATTTACGTCTTCTCTTCTTCATTCATTGTTTGTGGGGGTTGATGACGTAAGTTGTGTGCTTATATACCTCCAATACTGGAAAAACTCGTATGATTAGCAGTGGTTGCTGTGATTTCATTTTATCTGAGTTTCTACTGTTTATGTGCTGGAGGAAGTTATACTTAATATTCAAAAACAACATAGCAGTCCTTCACAGTCACTCTACTATTGCCTGAATTGTTGAAAACGATAAATACTGACACTCCTGCATGTTGCCCCCCCTTTGTAGATTTAGCACATTGATTATCTTTCTAATGTTCTTTTATTTATTTTTATTTTTGGCTTCTTTTAAAAGGCGACGATGTCAAAGAGAAGAAACCAGATCCGTCCATATATATAACTGCCGCAAAGGTGCTTAGACAGGCACAAAGTTTAGCTCCTTAATAGGCATTTCGAATCAACAGTGTGCTTCCAAGTCCAAGTAATTGAGATCTTTCAAATTCTTCTTTGCAGAGGCTGGGTGTGTCAGAAGGGAACTGTTTGGTGGTGGAGGATAGCGTTATTGGGCTTCAGGTTTATTCCTATGTTGAAATCTTGTTTATGCTTTCGGACGTTATGTATTTCTTGTGCATCAAGGTCCACATTAATCACCAAGGATAATATGTTTCCATGTGTTATAACTCCAATAAGGATTAGACAGGCAGTGCCAGTCTTACCAATAGAGTTGATTCTGTATGTCAAATTGTGATTTTGGGATCATATGTCGAGATGGGTGACAAGAAGTTCCTTGGCCCGACTGCTTGATCTCTGTCTCTTAAGGAATTGAGATAACTCCAATAGGCTCCTCTTGCATGGATGTAGTTAAGGGTGGGCTTACCATTAGCCTTTTGTAGCGTGGAATCGCATATGCTTTCCAAAATGTATATTCGGCCCCATCCATAAACCATTTGTATTCCTTGTTTTCCATGTGAGTTTTGGCCTCCATAAATATGCTAGTCCTCATGCTTTGAAGCTCAAATCTTCCTTGAACTCTTTTCATAATTGTTACGTGCATAAAATATGTGTAAACTTTCTCCTTGTCACCTTCCCATGTATAATCCATTGTGGAGTGAAATTTTTTCTGAGCTGCAAAGATGACACCAAATTGGCCAAAGCCTTTATCCCAAGTGTTAAATCGAGTGAACTTGCATTGGGTTGACAACGGGTCTCTAATCAGTCAATTTTGTGCTTCACAAAAAAATTAGGGAACTTGCCTTACTCATGCTTTAGCATTATCCTGTTATATATATTTCTTGGTTATCCTGATGGGCAAGATGTACAA